>CM052711.1:14251178-14292067 GCA_028551405.1 Uromys caudimaculatus | reverse complement strand
GTCCTCCGCTGATTGGCGCGCCCCGGGAGTGGGCGGTGATTAGTCATGTACACCCATAATGCGCAAGCGCTTTGGGCGAGCCACCCTGGGCTATCCACAAGTTTCCTCAGAGCGACAGTGGAAGTCAGCGCCATCTTGTAATGGCGAATACTCTAACCGCTCCCTACAGAATATTTTGGTTTCACCATCTATGTTAATTGAGAGTTTTGCTGGGTATAGCAGCCTGGGCTGGCAGTTGTGTTCTCTTAGGGTCTGTATGTGTTCTGCCCAGGATCTTCTAGCTTTCATAGTCTCTGGTGAGAAGTCTGGTATAATTCTGATAGGTCTGCCTTTATATGTTACTTGACCTTTTTCCCTTACTGCTTTTAATATTCTTTCCTTGTTTTGTGTATTTGGTGTTTTCACTATAATGTGACGGGACAAATTTCTTTTCTGGTCCAATCTATTTGGAGTTCTGTAAGCTTCTTGTGTATTTATGTTCATGTGTTTCTTTAAGTTAGGGATGTTTTCTTCTATAATTTTGTTGAAGATATTTACTGGTTCTTTAAGTTGGGAATCTTCACTCTCTTCTATACCTATTATCCTTAGGTTCTGTCTTCTCATTGTGTCTTGGATTTCATGGATGTTTTGGGTTATGAGCTTTTTGCTTTTTGCATTTTCTTTGACTGTTGTGTCAATGTTTTCTATGGTATCTTCTGCACCTGAGATTCTCTCTTCTATCTCTTGTATTCTGTTGGTTATGCTTGCATCTATGACTCCTGATCTCTTTCCTAGGTTTTCTAACTCCAGGATTGTCTCTCTTGGTAATTATTTTATTGTTTTTATTTCTAGTTTTAGTTCCCGGATGGTTTTGTTCATTTCCTTCGTCTGTTTGATTGTATTTTCCCGTAATTTCACCTGTTTAATTGTGTTTTCCTGTAATTCTTTAATGGATTTTTGTGTTTCCTCTTTAAGGGCTTCTAGTTGTTTATCTCTGTTCTCTTGTATTTCTTTAAGGGTGTTATTTATGTCTTTCTTAAAGTCTTCTATCATCATCATGAGAACTGATTTTAAATCTAAGTCTTGCTTTTCTTGTGTGTTTGGATATCCAGGGCTTGCTGTGGTGGGAGAGCTGGGTTGTGGTGATGCCAAGTAGCCTTGGTTTCTGTTCCTTATGTTCTTGCCCTTGCCTTTTGCCATCCTGTTAACTCTGATGTTAGCTTGTCTTACTCTGTCTGGCTGTGGATTGTACCTCCTGAAGGCCTCTGTGTCAATACTCCTTGAAGACCAGCTCTCTCTGAGAGGCGTTTGGGTTTGGTGTGCTGTGGCACAGGGTCAGCTCTGGGGTGTGGACAGAAACCAGAAGGATTTTGTCCCCAGTGGTCCCTTGGTTCCTGTGTCCTGATGGCTCTGCAAGGGTCCTTCTTGATCCAGTGAGTTTGAACAGAAGTGGTGGTTTTGCCTATGCTTGAAGGTGTGTCAGCACTCTTGGGATACCAGCTCTCTCCTGGAGCCCTGTGGCCCAGGCTGAGGTCCCCAGGTCCCGGTGAGCAGTGGTGCTCGTCTTAACCCCACTCACGGCTTTTCCATGCTCTTGGGAGGGTAGCTTTCTCCTGGCGCTACTTGGCTATGGAACTCTGGTGGCCCAGGCACAGGTCTCCTGCCACAGATGGAAACCAGAAGGTTCCTGTCCCTGACTTTTACTCCTCAGTCTCTGTGTCCTGAGGGCCTGGGATAGTAACTTTCTCCTGGTGCTGCTTGGCTATGGGACCCTGGTGGCCCAGGCAGAGGTCTCCTGCCATAGATGAAAACCGACGGAACCCTTTTCTTCTACAGTTTTATTTAAAGTTAATCTTTATGGGTGTATTTAGTTAGGTTTTGCATTTTTAACACATACTAATAATATCTGTACTTTATTGGACTGTTTAGATTATGAGTGTGAAAGTTAGAAAGGTAGAATTAGAATTAATTAACTGTACCTTTGCAGGTGTGGTATTTTTAGTACACTTCCCCTATAATGCTGAGCATTGAAATCAGGGTCTTGCGCATGTTAGGCACCTCTAACTGAGCAAGAGTATTATCCCAAATGTGATATTTTATATAAACCTAAGATAGTAATGAAACTTACTACAAATACAGAGGTAATACACTAACAAGTATATATGTAGACATAATTAACATATATAGGCAACTACAGAAGATAGTAGAAGAGAAAAACGCTTATAAAAGAATTAAAACTATTATTAGAAGTTCATATATATGCTAATTATTTGATAGGGTAGTTGCAAAGGTTGCAAAGAAAGACAAGCATTTCTAGAGTTGGATATGGGAGCACATATTTGCAGTCTGAACTATTCAAGAGGCTGAGTCTGGCGAATTGCTTCTGCCTAGTAATCTTTCCTGAGTCTGGTCAATATAGCAACAGCTGGCTCCCCTTCAAAAATGAACAAACACACAAGCGCACTCTAAGAAGAATCATTAGAAAACTCATAGTAAGAGCAGTGATATGCCTGTTATATCTGGAGCCTCAAGAATTCGCCCGTGAAGAAGTTCTGAACGGACTTGCATACACATATTTCATTCTTTACTAAAGACAGTAGCTTCAGCCAATATGGATGGAAAAAATTCAGTAGATGATTTAGAATACAGGATAGCTATTTGAAAAAGTCCTTTTGTGGAACAAATTAAAATTCATACCATATGCTAGGACAGAATACAAATAGATGAAAGATATTGTAATAAATAGGGCAAATATAACCCAGATATCTATCAGTATGCAACTGCTTGAATAAACTGTGGTTAAGCACAAACCTTATTGTGAGACCCATAGCCAAATATTAGGTGGAGCTCAAGGAATTCTGCAGAAGAGGAGGAGGAAGAATTGTAGGAGCCAGAGGGGTCAAGGACACCTCAAGAAATTGGCCCAGAGAATCAACTAAACAGGGCTCATATGGACTCATAGAGACTGAATTGTCAATCAGGGAGCCTATATGGTTCTGACGTAGGCCTGTGCGTTATAGCTGTGTAGCGTGGTCTTCTTGTGGGACTCATAGTGGTGGGAGCAGGGGCTGTCTCTGACCCCTTTGCCTGCTTTTAGGACCATTTTCCTGCTCCTAGGTTGCTTCATCCAGCCCTCATAGAAAGGGTATGTCTAGACTTATGGTACCATGGTACCCTGTGTTTTGTTGGTGTCCCTGGGAGGCCTGTCATTTCTTGAAGGGAAATGGAGGAGTGAATCTGGGGGAGAGGGGTGATGAGGGGAGGGACTGGGAAGAGAGGATGGAGGGGAAACTGTGATAGGCATGTAATATATGAGAGAAAAATAAAAAACAAATCCAGAAAGCCTCGCAGTACTTAAGTAGAGAGGTCTTTGGGGTGCACTTTGAAGTGGATGCTATAATAGGTAGGAAATGTCACTGTCACTTGTGTTTCCATCAAGTGACATAGGGAGGGATTAGGAGGACATGGGGCAGTGTCAGCAGTGTCTGACAGTGACACTCATACATGGCATTTAACTTTAGTTTTGATTTTTCTTTTTCCCCTTATTAAGTCATTTTATTTATTTACATTCCAGTCATTGCTCCCCATCGGTGCCCCCTCCCACAGTTCCTCATCCCATTCCTCCTCCTTTCCTCCAAGAGGGTGCTCTCCCCCATCAGGTCTCTCCCTTCCCTGGGCCCTCAAGTCTCATGGGGATTAAGCACATCTTCTCCCACTGAGGCCAGACCAGGCAGACCTCTGCTATATATGTGCAGGGGCCTCTGACTGGCCAGTGTATGCTCCTGCTTGGTGGCTCAGTCTCGGGGAGCTCCCTGAGGTCTGGGTTAGTTGAGTCTGCTGGTCTTCCTATGGGGTCGCTCTCCCTTTCAGTCTCTTCAGTCCTTCCTCAAATTCAACCTTAGGGGTCCCCAACTTCAGTCCAATGGTTGGGTGTAAGTGTCTGCATCTGTCTCAGTCAGCTGCTGGTAGGGCCTCTCAGAGGACAGTCATGCTAGGCTCCTGTCTGTAAGCACAACATAGCATCAGTAATAGTGTCAGGCCTTGGTGTTCCCCCCACCCCCCACCCCACCATGAGATGGATCCCCACTTGGGCAGGTCATTGGACTGCCTCTCCTTCAGTCTTTTCTCCATTTTTGTCCCTGCAGTTATGTTAGCAGGAACAATTCTGGGTCAGAAAATTTGACCATGGGTTGGTAACCTGGTCCCTCTACTTGAGGCCCTGTCTATCTACTGGAGGTGGACTCCTCGAGTTCCCTTTCCTTAATGTTGGGCATTTGGGCTAAGGTTACCCCCAGTGAGTCCTGAGAGACTCTCACCTCTCAGGTCTCAGTACGTAATATTTTATTCATTAAAAAGTCATGAAAAAGAACCTTGCAGTTTGAGGTGAGTTCATCTGCAAGTTCTCTCAATCCTTTTAACTTCTCTGGTTAATAGAGAAGGGGGGACCCAGTGTCTCCCTCACTGAATGAGGTCAGAGTAACCAACCTCGTTCTAAAACCTGACAATATGTGGGGTGAAGGAAGCAGCATAGGAAGGACTGCAGATCACTAAAGTGAAGGGTAAGAACTATCTCTTCTGGGAAGCTGGGGCTGTAGCACGTATAGGAGCATTTCTGGGTTGTTGTACATATGAGGGTGTTTCTGGGCTGTACACTTAGGAATGTTTCTGGAGTATACTGCAGCCTAGGAACATTTCTGGTTTGCTGCAAGGTTGTATATCTTGATCTGGGTTTCACTTATTGTATACTTTATAATTGTGTTTAATTCTCTCTCTCTCTCCTTCTCTCTCTCTCTCTCTCTCTCTCTATATATATATATATATATACACACACACATATATATATTTAATTTTTTATATTCATCTGTTAAAATTATAAAAATTCTAAATTAATTTAGAAATTTTATTGAAAATAGATTTTTTTCATACAATATATTCTGAATACAATTCTCTTCCCCCAACATTGCCCCCCCAAAGATCCTTCCCATCTCCTCTTCCATCCAAACTCACACCTTTCTGATTCTAGTTAGAAAACAGACAGGCATCTACAGGCATCTAAAGAATAGTAACAAAGTAAAATAAGATAAAACGAAACCAAGCAAACTAGAATAGAACAAATCAAACAAACAGAAGACAAACAGCCAGAGAAAAAGCATGAGAAACAGACACAGAAACACACAGGTTCATACACACAGGAATCCCAAAAACACAAAACTAGAAGCCATAACATATATGCAAAGGAATTGTAAGGTTTTTTAAAAAAATGCCCTGACAAAACATGAGTTACCGAACCTCCAGGGAGTTAGTGTTGGGCATCTGCTGTCAGACATGGGGGACATTTAAGGGTTGTTTGTATCCCCAGTGGGACGGTGTGGGGGAGGGGGACATTTAAGGGTGGTTTGTATCCCCAGTGAGACGGTGTGGGGGAGGGGGACATTTAAGGGTGGTTTGTATCCCCAGTGAGACTGTGGAGGGGAGGACTAGGTGTTCAGTGGGCAGTGGTTATCATTGGAGATAACCTCCAGGCCAGGGATCGGAGCTGTGTCTGCTGCTTCCCTTAGCCGTCTTCCTAGTGTTCACATCTGGGGCGGCCTGTGCAGGCTTTGTGAGCTCAAGGCCTCACTCTCTGCACATTGTTCAGCTGTAGATCTCTATATTTGTTCGTCTACTGCCAGAAGAAGCTTCTCTGTTGATAGCTGAGCAAGGCACTGGTCTAGGAGTATAGCAGAATGTCATTAGGAATCGTGTTGTTGCTGGTTTCCTTTATAAGAACAATAGATTTGGTTTTCCCCTAGGTTACTGGCCAACTGGTCTCAGGTTCTGGGCCACACAAGCAGTGTTGGGGATGGGTTCCATCCCATGGAGTGGGCCTTAAATCTACTTAGATATTGGTTGATAATTCCCGCAAGCTTTGTGTCGTTATATACTAGTGCCTCTTGCAGGCAAGGTAATCACTGTAGATTAAAAAGTTGTAGCTGAGTTGGTGTTTACCTTTCTGCTTTGGTGGCATGGAGAATACCTTTCAGTACCACGAATACTAGTCTTATAGGGGTAAAGGTTCTAGGTAAGCACCAGCTCAACTTTTCTGTGTTCAGTGAATTGTGTAGGTGTTGCCTTCAGTAATAGAGCCTTACTGTCAGTTTGTGGAGAGCAACCAATAGCCTTGGCAATAGCCTGTTGCAAGATATTTGATCAAATTGTGAACTCCGAGATTGTGTTATTTACTAGAGAAACCTGTTTTTAGTTGCGTAGCTTAGCCTTAGCACACACCTTTAATCCAAGAGCTTTCTGCTTGAATATTGTAAACAGGATTAAATAAAATCAACCATAGAGGAAGTGAACATAGGATTATTAAGAAAAAGAGAGAGTAAGAGGGAGTCAAGAGGATGGAGAGAGATAAACAAGAAGTAGAAGGGAGGGGCATTCGGTTTGAGGAGGTTTTTTGAGATGGCATGGGAGAGGGGATTGCTTCTGGGCATCAACTGAGGAGGAAGGTCAGCTGGGTGTTTTCTCTGCCTCTCTGAGCTAGCAGGCTTTCACCCCACCATCTGGCTCCCAAGTCTTCAAATTGGTAATATTGAATGATTGAGATTTTGTTAAAAAACAATAGCATGGAATTGGGGATTCCCATGTGCCCCCTTTTGCCACCAACTCAATTATATGTGACCCATTTCCGGCACTGGAAGCTTGCTGTGGTGACTGGAGACGTCTGCTTGGGGCCTCCCAGTCCTTTGGCAGTTTCATTTATATCATCGTCATACATGTATAAATATACATTCCCATATTCCCCCTCAAACGACCTTAGTCTTAGTTATCCCTTCCTGGTTCCCTTCCTTCCCCCTGCTTTCCTCCTCCTCACATTCGATCCTCTATTTCCTGTCCTTTCCTCATCCACCTGTAATAGAATGATTCCCCTCCCTAGGGAGGTCCCCTCTTTCCTTCCCCTACTTTATCCCTAATCTCTGTGGCTGTACGGATTGTAGTTTGCTTATCAAAAACTCGATAGCTAATATCACATATAAGCAAATATATACCATATTGTCTTTCTGGGTTTGAGTTACCGCATTCAGGATGAATTTTCCCCCTAGTTCCATTTATTTGCCGCAATTTCTTGAATTCTTTTTCTTAACAGCTGAGTAATACTCTATTGTGTAATGAACTACGTTTTTTATATCTCTTCACCCACTGACAGTTATCTAGGCGGTGTCCAGAAGCATACTTTGGGTATATGCCCCAGAACGATTAGCTGGGTCTTGGAGTAGATAATCCCCATCATTCTGAGGAGCCACCGCCCGGATTCCCACCATGGCTGGACAAGTGTGCACTCCCTCCAGCAATGGAGGGGTGTTCTCACCCCACAGCCTCACCAGCACAAGCTGTATTGTTTTATTGGTCTTAGCTATTCTGACTGCTGTGAGATGAAATTTCAGAGTAGTTTTGTTTTGCATTTCCTTGATGACTAAGGGTGTTGAATGTTTCTTTAAGTGCTTCTCAGCCATTTGCGATTCCTCTTTTGAGAATTCTGTATGTGTGTGTGTGTGTGTGTGTGTGTGTGTGTATAAAATCTCATTTTAAAAATTGTGTTGTTTGTTTTCTAAATGTCCAGATTCTTTATATATTTTCAATATTTGCCCTCTATCAGATGTGTAGTTGGTAAAAGTCTTTTCCAGTTCTGTAAGACTGCCACTTTGTCTGAATGATGGTGTCTTTTGCCATACAGAAGCTTTGCAGTTTCATGAGGCTTGCTTTACTAATTGTTGTTCTTAATGCCCATGCTGTTGGTGTTCTGGTCAGAAAGCCTTTCCTGTGCCGTCAAGTTCAAGATTATTCCCCACCTTATTGTCCGTCAGATTCAGTGAATGATCTTATGTTAATGTCCTTGATCCATTTAGAGTTGACTTTTTTGCAGGTGATAGGTGTGGAACCATTTGCATTCTTCCACATGCAACCATCCCGTTTGTCTAGCTGCATTTGCTAAAGATGCTGTCTTTTTTTTTTTTTTTTTTTTTTTTTTTAAATTGTGTGTTTCAGGCTCCTTTATCAAAAATTAGATGTCCATAGGGGTGTGGATTTATTTTAAGGTCTTCAATTTAATTCCACTGATCAATGTGTTGCTTTTGTGTCAATATATTACTATAGCACTGTAGTACAATTTGAGATCAGGGATGGTGATACCTCCAGCAGTCCTTTTATTATCCAGGACTGTGTATGTGTGTTTCCATATGAAGCTGAAATTGTCCTTTCAAATTCTGTGAAGAATCATGTAGGAATTTTGATGGGGATAGTATTGAATCTTTAGATTACTTTTGGTAGGATGCCTATTTTTACTTAATTAATCCTACTGATCCAAAGCATGGTACTGTTTCCATCTTCTGATATCTTCTTCAGTTTCTTTCTTCAATATCTTAAAGGTTTTTTTCCACTTGCTTGGTTATAATTACCTCAAGACTTTTTTTTTGTTTGTTTGTTTTTTTGAGGCAATTGTAAAAGATATTGTTTTCCTGATTTCTTTCCCAGTCCATTTGTCATTTATATATAAGAAAGCTATCAATTTTTGTGTATTAATTTTGTATCTTGATACTTTGCTGAAAGTGTTTATGAGCAGGTGGGATTTTTAGGGCACTTATGTATAAAATCATATTACCTACAAATGAAGATACTTTGACTCCTTCCTTTTCTATTTGTATCCCATTGTATAAAAATACAATCAGTAACAGTTAGGGCATATATCTCCACTAGAGCCAAAGAATCCTACTACAGTAGGCCCTGAGAAATGCAGGACAGCTGAAGCATAAGACAAGGACATCAAAATAGCTATTTATGAATATGCTCCAGGACCTTAAAGAGGGCAGGATAAATCTATTAATGAAAGCTGTGAAAACATAGATAGTGGAATGAATGAAAACTGCTCAAGACATGAAAGTGGAAATGGAGTTAATAAACAAAACCCAGACTGAGGGGAATCTGGAAATGAAAAATGTAGGAACTCAGACAGAAACCTCAGAGGCAAGTCTCACCAACAGAATTCAAGAGATGGAAGGCAGAATCTCAGGCATTTGAAGACAAGATAGAAGAATGGATACTTTAGTCAAAAAAAGTTAGATCTGAAAAGGTCCAGGCACAAAACATCCCGGAAATCTAGGACATTATGAAAAGACAAAATTTATGAATAATAGGAATAGAGAAAGGAGAAGAAACCCAGGTCAAAGGAACAGAAAATACTTTCAGCAAAATCATAGAAGAATTTCCTAACCTAAATAAGGTGGCATTTGTCAAGGTACAAGATGCATGCTGAACACCAAATAGACTGGACCAGAAAAATTTCCCATGACACATAATAATCAAAACATTAAAACATATAGAAAAAAGAAAGAATATTACAAAATTTTTAAAAAGTCACAATAAATCTGAAATATGTTCATCTAACAAGTTACCTTTAAAATGCATTAAGTACTATCTATAAAGACTTTGGTGGAGAAGTGGAACACTTCCTCTTCCCTGCTCCCCTGTGTGTGTGCGCGTGCGTGTGTGTGTGTGTGTGTGTGTGTGTGTGCGCGCGCGCACGTGTGCGCGATCTGTGTACACATTCAAATGAGTGTCGGGCACGTATATCTTTCTTGGTTACTTTCTACCTTACCACGAGATAGGTCTCTCACTGAACTTGGAGCCTATTGATTTCATTAATCTTGTGCCCAGTTTTCATCTCCTCACCTGTGGGATTACAGATGTTTGTGATATGTTTGGGTTTCCCAACTCAGGTCCTCAGTCATTTTCCCAGGCCCCTCTCCTTTTGCTGGTACTAGAGATGGAATCCTAGGTCGGTTTTTTTTTTTTTTTTTGGTTTTTTGAGACAGGGTTTCTCTGTGTAGCCCTGGCTATCCTGGAATTCACTCTGTAGACCAGGCTGGCGTCGAACTCAGAAATCCACCTGCCTCTGCCTCCGAAGTGCTGGGATTAAAGGCATGTGGCACCACTGCCCGGCTGAATCCTAGGTCTTGCATATGCTAGGCCATTGCTCTGCCATTGATCTACATCAACGGGCCTGTTTTTATCTTTTAATTTTGCGACATGGTTTACTTAAGTTACTGGGGCTGGCTTTTTAAATGCAGTGTATAGGCTATGCTAGCTTTGAACTTGCAATCCTCCTGTCTTGTACTACTGAATACCTGGAACTATAGGCTGCCTTTTCATTGCACCAGTCTCAGAAATTAGTAAGTAAGGCAGATAAACAAACCAAGACTTAGAAATGTTTCTTTTTTGAATGGGAAACCTTTTTATGAAACAATTATTTAGTACTTCATATTAAAATGATTGGTAGAATAAAGCAGTGTTCTTTAAAAAGAGTAAAAGCTGGTGTTTACCAGAAGATTAGTAGTGTCACCAGTCACCTTGGTTTCTAGTAGCACTGTCTACCTTTATTTTAAGCTACCCTATTGGAATACATAGTCTACAGTTAACATATATCCAGCTAATATTAGAGTTATTCTTTAACATGATCAGGCCTGGTACATCGCCAATAAAACTTCTATTTTAAAAATTTGTACCTATGCTACAGAAAAGAACAGAGAGAGAAGGTATGCCCTTGGAGGTTCTGGAGATTTACCTTAGAAAGCACTTCATTTGATAGGGTACCTGCTATTTCTTCTTTTAACTCATTCCAAATCTAGAAAGCAACTGCTTATTAAGAGGTACTGTGGGCTTAACTTCCTTGCTGGGAATTCCATTTCGTACTTAGGAAATGTGAGGCCACATGCTTCTCGTTCAGTCTTGCTCTGTAGCAATGTACTGGGAGGGGAGGATTTGGAGCAGCAGGGACTGCATAGAACACTAGTATGTATGAAAGTCCTCATTAGGAAATTTAAAAGGCTGCTTTGCTTTGTCAGCAGTCTGAATCTGTCCTAGGAGGAGGCTGAAGTATAGCTAGGGTTTAAGAGTTTTCTGTAAAAAAGAACTCTGTTCCTTACAAGATCAACTCAACTTGTGTGTATAAGGTTTGGTCCAGTCCAGAGCTCTGCCCCAGAAACCCTATTAGTCATTATGTATGTTCTTGAATATTATCTGAACTGAAAGAAACTGAACTGAGAACAAAGCCATGAGTTCTGGTATTCACCTTTCATTTCAGACCATAGGAAGCTGAGGCAAGAGAGTTTGTGGACTGACTCTACATTCTGAGACTGTCTGTTGGTGGGGATGGCAGATGGGGGTCAGGAATTCCCATTTCCATCACTGTGTTAATCAAGTATGTCATATTTAAATAAAAATGCTTGGAAATCTGGTTTGGGGGCTATGGTAGGCCCAGACTTTCCCCAGGACTGGTGCACTCTAACCAGGATGTCCAATTTTACTGTAGAGTAGCTGCTTTTTCAGAGATACCTTTATTACCCAGTCTGTTTCCTAGGAGTAGTTAGCCAGTCATCAACAGTATGTATGGCCTCTTGACAGTTTGTTAATGTCATATTAGATACTTCAGATTTGGGCTACAAGAAGTCAACATATACAAAAGAGGCTTTCTCTGCCAGTTCATTCTTATAAATAAGAACTTTGATTTCTGTATTAGAAGGGAATCTGTAGATACTGACACCAGAAAGTTTATCATCTAGGAAGCAATATAGCTAGATCGTGCTGTACTCGCAAGTATCTCTCTGCCTTCATCCTAAGGGATGTGTGAACCATTGAAATGGTGCTCATGTATGATGTAAATAACTGAGACTGTGTACTGTCTAAATAAAAAAGCTTATTTTTAGCTCAAAATCTAAGACCTGTTCAGTTTCTGGTAGTGAGTTTTTTGGGTGTGTCATAGCATAGCAGAAAAGTGTAATGGAAAAATAACCATATGCAGAAAGCACCTGTGTGTGTGTGTGTGTGTGTGTGTGTGTGTGTGTGTGTGTGGTGGTGGTGGCTAGCTGTATAGTAAGTAACCCACTAAGGAGAGAAATAACTCCCTATAAGACCATCATTCATCTCTTCCATAGGTGGCGTCCATTGCCTCAGAAGTCATAATGAGATAATCTCTTTATTTAGAAGGGCTATTACCCAAATGACAATGTACACTCAATGGATATAGGGAAAGGAGATGTCGTCGACACATTTGATGTGAATTTTATTAGTGAAGCCATTACTGAAAACAGTGTGGAGGTTTCTCAAAAAACCAGACGTAAAACTAGAAATGGAATCGTCGTATTACCCAGTAGTCCCAGTGGATATGTATCTACAGGAAATGGCACCAACATACACAGAATTGCCTGCATTGCAGTGTCTATTGCAGCATGTTCACAGTCGTCAAGATCTGGAATCAGCTGATGGATGATTAAGGAAAATGATACACACAAGTGGGGTGCCATTCGGACACAGAATCGTGAAGTGCTGTCATCTGTGGGACACGGGCACAACTGGGGGACATTGTGCTTAGTAAAATACACCAGGCACAGAAAAACACTCCTCAGTCATTTGTGGAAGCTGAAGTGGTTCAAGTTCATAGATTGGGAAAGAAGGGGGGGACTGGGCGAGGGAAAGGGAAGATGTCGTGCTCTCCAAAGTGGGAGAATGGGAGGAGGGCAGAGAAAGGTTAGTGTGGATAGTGAGACCCCAAAGATGGCTGGCTGGGTGGGGCAAGTCTGTACTGCACTAGGGTGACTGGAGTCCACCGCAGTTTACCATGTGCTTCAAAAGCACCAACACAGAAGTGTTGAGTGTCACAGGTCTGAGAAACACCAGTTTCACCAGTGCTATCATTTACTGGTGTTTAGGTATGCTGCTTTTTGTTTGTTTGTTGTTGTTGCTTATGGGTTTCATAATCTGTGACCACTGTAAATCTGCTTATTAGGCTTTGAAGAGTATGTATGTATGTATACACATGTATCCATGTATATATGTATGTATGCTTAACTTTAGATATTAATTCTTTTTTATCTCCTCTTCCTACCTGCATTATGATCACCAAAGTGAGACTTCTGTCTTGACAGACGCCGTCCTGGCTAAAGCTGACTTGCAGGTTTGCTAATTCTTGAGCTGCTTTGTCACTGTTTAGTTTCTCTTCTTTAGCTCTCCCAGAGTCTACTTGCTTCAATACTAAAAGCAGCTGGTTTGACTGAAAAAGGGGTTTCTTTCCTTGGGGTAGTAACATCAGATTTACAGATGCAACCAAAGTGTTCATACCCATCCTGTTTTGGATTGATTACAATATGATTTATACCTTTAGAAAAGAGCGGGAACTCCCCTGCTTTCTGTTCTTTCCCTGACCTCTCTCCTAGCAGGGCGATTACATCTAGGACCTCATTCATCTTATACCATTTTTACTTTTTACCTTGATTCAGTCTATATTCAGACCCAGGCAGACTATAAAGCCACTTGTAGTTCAGAAAATCCACTTGTGTCAGCTACTAGGCCAGCGCTAAAAAGCTAGGCCTAATTATTCGGGTTTTAAAAAGGTTTTGATTTATTATTTGATAATTTTTATATATTTTGACCATATATTCCCCTCCTCTAACTTCTTCCAGAACATTCCACACCTCCTTAACTGAATGTTCTTTCTTCCTCTTAAAAAGAATAAATAAATAAACAAACATAAAAAAAACAAAATAACCCCCAAAGGACAAAAAAAATAACCCCACTGAAAACCAAAACACAGACAAAAAATGGATTCTGTTTTGCATTGGCAAACTACTCATGAGCATGGGCCCTGCTCTGGAAGGAGTTGATGTGTCCAGTGTCACTTGATTGAAGAAGATTGATTTCCCATCTGTCAACAGCTCTCACCTGCACAGTTTCTTGGTGAAGGGTGGGACTTTGTGCCCACTTCCTTCTGGGCTTGAACTGGTGCCGCTCTTATGTATGCTATTACAATTTCTGCCAGTTCATGTGTTTGTGCTCTGTTGTGTCTGGAAAACGCTGTGTTCTTGAAGTCATCTACCACCTCTGCTCTAACAGTCTCCCCTTCTCCCCCTTCATAGATCCTGAGCTTTGAGAGGAGAGATGTGATACAGATATACTGAGCATCTAGTACTGAGCACCCCAAAGTTCTCACGTTCTGTCCCTTGGCCAGTTGTGGGGCTCTGTATTAATTCCCCTCTACTTAAAGAAGCAGCTGCTCTGATGAGGGCTGAGTGATGCAGTGATATGGGAATAGCAATATGTCATTAGGAGCCATCTTATTGCTGTGTTCATTTATCACAACAATAGTAATAGGCTTCTTTCTAGGGCCCATGATCTCTCTAGTCTCAGGTTCTTGACCTCACTAACAGTGTCAGGTACAGGTTGTGTTTCATGGAGTAGGCCTTCATTCATTCATATGACCATGTTCATAATTGTTATTTTGGAATCCTTGTCTTATGCTTCAGTTAAATTGCTATCTCTCAGGGAATAGGAAAGTCTGGGTGTCAGTTTCTGCAGGAAGGATATATTGTCTTAGCTCATGTTTGTGACGGAATCTATGCATCTGGAATTAGGATATTTGTGGTGTTTCTTTAGTGTAGATATCTGGTCATACCTTTGTTGGGTGAGCTTTCAGGTCTAATCCTATTCTGATCATCCTGGATTTGTGGAATTATTTAAAATATTGTTTTTCATCAACTGATATTAGTCCTTTTGTTTTTATTGTTATTATGGTTTATCCCTTCAAATGTATATTTTGTCATTTCATAAGATTGAGGATGAGAAGCTAAGGTATCGCCTTCTCAAGACAGTCTATAACTAATAACTTAAAGGCCAACACCGAACTCCGTTGTTAGGCTCTTCCTCTTGGCTTGTCTCTCACATTGACGTTTCATCCTCTGAGAACGCCATCCTTCCTAGTTCTGAGTCTGCTCACTTACCATGCGTTAGTATCTTCAATCCTTTGTCTTAGATCCTGAATGGTTTTCATAGTTTGGGTTTCTAGGCTATAGTTGCATCCTGTTTAACCTGTATGAAGTCAAGTTCAGATAACTCTCTTCCTTTTCTTTGCCTCTGAGTGTTAAGTAGCACACCGGAGTCACATCAGATTCAACTTTATCAGGATCTCCTATTAAAAGCCATCAAACTTAATGTGGGATCAAACTGAAGACTTTGAGCTACTTTCTCTAAAAGGCTAAACTTGGTTTCCAGCTTTTGATCTCAAAGTATATGTATCTAGTTGTGGGACTGACAGTTCAGCCCACCTTACACAGCCACTTGCTAGTACAGCAGAGTGGTGTTTACGTAGGAGCTTTCAGGACAGTTGTTAGAGGATACTTGTCGGCCTTAATCCATGTGACGCGATCACTGACAGAAAGGAAAGAGATTTCTCATCTCTCTTTTTCAACACTTTTGAATCCCAGAGCATGGATCCTTTCTGTAGAAGCACAGCTTCTCACCCACGTGTGACTTGAGTGCTGGGTAGAAGAAGGCCACACCTATTCTTAAGCAAGAGAGAGGAGTAGAGTGACTTTGAGTCTTACCCCCTTGCAGAGGATTCTTCTGATAGTTTGGAATGATGAACATGTTACATTTAAGGTGTCTGGGGAGTCAGAGGTCCAATCGCTTGGCCTCTGTGTGAGTTATTACCTGTTGGTCTTTGAAATCATCATGTTTGGAAATCAGTGAAAGAATTGATGACAGGAAGGAACCAGTAGGAGAACCAAGTACAAAAACTGAAGCAGGCCGGGAATGAGTTCATAAAACAGAGCAAAAGTGCATGGGCCTCTCCACTTGGGGTGAAGAGAAGACTGGACAACTATTTTCTAGCGTTTATGCTCAGCACTGTTTCCTCTGTATGTGCTAGTCTTGGCCAGGAGCTGTAAGCAGTGTGAGGGAGGGGGAGAACAGAGTACTCTTGACTGTGGTGCTCAGCATAGTGCTTTTTCTTGCTGGGTTATGAAAGTAGCAATGTAAAGACTTATATTCTTTTTTGTGCTATCATTTGGCTAATGAAAGAAATACTGGTTTTTTATTTGGGTTATAGTCTAATTAGCAAGAGAAACTGGTACTTTATGGCACTGGTCTCCACTTCTGTAATTTAGAGCACTTTTCCAGTTATCCCCTCCCCTTTGCTTCTATGAGGGTACTTCTCCACCCATTCACCCACTCCTGCCTCAGGCCTCTAGCATCCCCCTATGCTGGGACATCAAACCTCCCTCCTCTCCCATTGATGTCAGATAAGGCCATCCTCTGCTACATATGTATCTGGAGACCTGGCTCCCTCCATGTGTACTCTTTGGTTGGTGGTTTAGTCCCTGGGAGCTCTGGGCCAGTTAGTTGGTGTTGTTCTTCTTGTGGGGTTGTAATCCCCTTCAGCTCCTTCAGTCCTTCCCCTGTCTCTTCCCTTGGGGCCCCTGGGCTCAGTCCGATGGTTGGCTGTGAGTGTCTGCATCTGCATTGGTCAGGTGCTGGTAGAACCTCTCAGGGAACAGCCACATCAGGCTCCTGTCTGCAAGCGCTTCTTGGCATCAGCAGTAGTGTGGGGGTTTGCTGTCTGCAGATAGGATCTCTACGGGGGGCGGTCTCTGGATAGCCTTTCCTTCAGTCTCTGTCCATTTTTTGTCCCTGTCTTTTCTTTGGACAGGAATATTTCTGGGTTAAAATTTTTGAGATGGATGGGTAGCCCCATCCCTCTACTGGGAGCCGTGCCTATCTAATGGATGTGGTCTCTACGGGTTGTATCTCCTCTTTGTTGGGTGTTTTGACTAAATTCATCACCGTTGGCTCCTGGGAACCTCTTGCTTCCCTGGAGTCTGGGACTTTCTAGAGCTTTCTTACAAAATTTTTTTTTTCTTTTCTCTCTGTAAACTTGACTTTTTGTGTCTCTGTGTATAAAGTCCATTATATGGAATTTTAAAATTTACTTTCAAACATGAGAAGAAAATAAATAAACAGAAGAAGCAGGGAAATGCTATACTAAAATGTGCTTTATAGAGAAATGGCATTTGTGAGAAGGGGTGCCATGTTAGTTCCTTGGGGAAAGCTGGAATGGTGGTAACATTTTGTTTTGTTTTGTTTTTGGATTTGGAAGGAGGGTCTTGGAAAAGTTTTCCAGTAGACATGCAGAACCAGGAAAATGGGAGTCTAAAAGCTAGAAAGGAATTTTAATGGGACAAGAACAACAAGAGAAGATGGGGAGGGGCTGGGTTCAAAGGTACTGTCGCCCGTGAATGCTCGGAACACTTCTCTGGGCTTCCAAAGCAGAAGGAGAAAGGTTCTTGAAAACACGGGGGCATTTAAATGTGATGTAAAGGAGTGTGGACATCCAGTCTAGACATCGTGTTTGGTAATTGTGGGCATCAGAGTGTGTAGGGCAGTGGTAGCATGTGGCAGTTCAGAACATTGGGGACAAGGGCTGGCTGCACTGCTACTTACAGGGTCATCTGAGGATGAGCTATTGAAAAGGGACGCAATAATAAACTATAGTTATTTCACAGAAGGGACTGACAAAAAGATTGAAGTATGTGAGGTTATGATTCCTTACTAGGGTGAGTGAGTCACATAGGCAGGGACAGACAGATGTGCTCATGCACTAGTGCCTGGAGGACTGAGGCTGCAGGGCAGTGCTGGGGAGTTTGGAGCCGCAGACAGCCCCGTGTCAGTTGAGTTAGTCACAGACGCTGACACAGAAACCTCCCTAGGCAAATCAGAGTGCTTAATTCATGACTGAAAGTGTTTGAGATTTAGCATGAGGAGATATCTTTCTTTCTTTTTTTTGGTACACACTTGCTCTATATGTGTATTGATTAAACTATGTACAATAAAAGCCACAGACAGATCACTGATGATTTTTTGTACTATTTTAAGGCAAAGTTACCCTTATACTTAGAGATAGGCTGGATTACTTCTTACTCATTGCTAATGCAAACTCTCCTCTGGACTACATATTCTGTGACTTTTACTGGCTGAGTTTAAGAATGCCCAGACCTAAAGAGGTAACTGTTTCCTTTGAAGTATTTTGTTTTCTACCAGGCTTAATGGGCAGGCTCAATGGACAGGCTCAATGGACAGGCTCAATGGACAGGCTCAGTGGACAGGCTCAGTGGACAGGCTCAGTGGGCAGGCTCAATGGGCAGGCTCAATGGGCAGGCTCAATGGGCAGGCATGGATATCTGACAGGAACATTTCTGTCAGTTTGACACTTTTTCCTCCTATCAATTATGCTTTTTTTGTAGACAGACAAACCATGAAAATAAATTACTTTTGAAAACTATTATAAGAAATACATACTCCATGGGAAACAATAAAGAGTAAGATGCAGTTGAAATTCGGCAGCTCTGTGAGTTAAGAATCTTCTCTCTACAACACATTCGTGTCAGTTACTGCTTAACTTAACGCTGGGTTTTCCTTTTTGCTTTCAGGAAAACCTTTAACTTACGCCCTGGGTGTTACCTGTCCACAGCTTCCTGGTGGCTCACCGCTTCTGCCTGCTCCAGCCTTGCTCCGGCAGCTTCCAGGCTTCTGGGCTTCAGAGCTTGTTGTGAAAGCTTGCTGCTTTGGCCTGCTACCCCTGCTTCAGGTGTCAAAAGCTTTTAATTAGCTTGCTTCCTCTCATTACTGGTTCCTTATATGTCCATAGCTTAGTACTAGGGCCTGGAAGGGAAAAGCCTGTAGGCATATCTTTTCTCTAAAGTCTCTTTGGCTCAGGCTCTCCTGAGACTCCTGGGAGAGGAAACTCACTTTAGTGCATGCTTTGCCTTTGATGACGCCGGTCTGCTGTCCAAAGGACCCACTGGTGTGAGCATGTCATGTTTTATAATCTGAGTCTGTTTAATTTGTTGATGCCCAGGATGTACTAATTTTAAATATTTTGGCTGTGCTGCTCTGTGTATAAATTATGATTTTATCAAGAGCACATTTCTGGCTGTTTAATAAATGGTTTATAGAGATTTTAGATTTTAGGTTTTTTTTTTTTTTTCCAGTGCTGGGAATTGAACCTAGGGTCTCATGTATGTTAGGCCAGTCCTTCCATAGAGACACATCTCCAACACTAAAATTTCTTTAGTAGCAATATGATTGTCATTCACAGAATAGTTTTTCAGTTTGTTGTTTGTTTGAGACAGTGCTTTCTCTGTAGTGCATGCTGGAATGCTGGCCTGGAATGCATTATATAGCCCAGGCTGCCCTCTAATTTGTTTATTTGTTTTTGAGATGTGATCTTGGCATGACTTTCTATTACATTCCTTTGCTTCCTTTTATAGCTCTGGCTGTATTGGAACTCTCTATGTCAAGACCAGGCTAGTCTTGAACTGGAAGCTGTCTGCTTGCCCCTGCCTCCCAAGTGCTGGAGTTACAGGCATGTTCTAACACAACAGCCTGGCTTACTGTTGTTTGTTTGTTTGTTTGTTTTAAGTGGGGGTGGTAGAGCGCCCTTCAGCTTGGTGTAGGGGTTAAATGAGTAGCAAATGCAGTGCTTAGCATGTGTAGTGCATATGCAATACAAGCTTTTTCAGACATAAGTGTTTCTAGTATTATTAGTAAAAATAATGGTGGGTGCTACATAAGAGAGACTAAAAAGGAAAGAAAGATATAAAACAATAAATGGTCAATAGCTACACAGTAAAATCCTGTTTTCAAAGGTGAAACTTTGAAAGCCTGGTCGGGAGCAGTGTGAGCTAGGCTCCAGGCTCCAGAGAGCGTACAAAAGATGGACTGTCACCAGCTGGAGCATACAAAAGATGATGGACTGTCACCAGCCTCATTTCTAGGTTCAACATGCATTAGTGTATTTGCAGAGGAGAATATTGATCAGTTATAATCTTCTACTATATTTAGCCATATGAGTTACAAAGCATTCATCTCTCCAAAATGTATTTATTGAGTACTTGTTGACTCTTAGGCACTGACCATAAGTTAGTGAACACAAAGGTAGAAATTCCTAACTCTCAAAGAGCTTGTGGGGACAACAGTAAGCATTGTACATGGTTAGACTATGTGGTGTGTGTATGTATTATGCTAAATAATTATAAGAATTAAGGGGAAAAGGAAGCAAAGGAATGTAATAGAAAGTCTCACAGGATGTAGTGACATTTCAGTGAGGGAGTGGGACAACAGTGGCCTGTGGAGAGGAAGTGTTCTAGGAGAATAACTGCAAAGGTCCTAAGGTGGGATTGTTCAAGGTGATCATTACGGCTTGAGCTGAAGCGAGCTAAAGGTGAGGAGGAGGAGCCGAGGAGGTTGGCAGGCTGCACAGTTTATACCAAGGACTTTGACTTCTTTTTAACTTTAGGAAATCAATAGACGTTTGGATGAAAAGAATGATGTCACCTGAACTACCTCTTAACATTGTGTTTGTACTGTTGGGAATAGACTGTGGTGAATGAGGACAGGTAGAAAGGTCAGGTAAGGCATGGTGGCAAGGTTTGTTGGGCCAGAAGAGATGGTATGGTGAATTCCGGCGATAGCAGAGGTAGGCTAGATTTCTGAACTTCATACAAAAATGAAGAACTGCTTGGATATTGAAATCCGTGTAATATAGTGTGGTCATTCTTACTGTAGACGCTCTAGCACACATAATAATACACAGTCGATTAGTACATGTTTGTCACATGCTGATAATTTCTATAGTAGGTACAGGTTTTCTAACACCAAATACTGTTTACTAGAAAGAATTAAAATCATCTCTAATGTTTTAGAAATGTATCTTTTTTCTTTATAATTTTAAGTTCATATTAAATGTTTTTGATTGTGTGTGTATATGTAGTGTATGTGTGTGTGTGTTTGTGTTGGGCATGGAACCCAGAGCTTTGTGTTTGCTATGCAAGTGCTCCAGTACTGAGCTACACACCCTACTCTAAGGAAGTACATTGTACCATTCCATCTTCTTATGTGACAATTGACTTTGCTACTTGAAAATACAGGGTCTAAAGCGGGAGTTCTGAGACAACTTTATTTTTGCTGGTTTTCTACTGCCATGAACACAGAAATAATTTGTAGTTTTAAGAGAGAGGGATAGATCAGTGATCACTTTGGAAGCTTCAGAGTCTTTCTTCATCATGGCATCAATTTGATAATTCTGTAATGTTTCTTGAGCTGATTGTTTTTTCCCTAAACCACATATTATTCCAGAAAAGATTTTAGGCAGCTCACGAAACTGTTTTAAGGTTATTGTCTCCTCTGCAATAGCCTGGCCTTCCTTACGACCATGCACATGTGTGGGCTGAGTTTCTTGTTGGTCCTCCCATACACCACCACACGTATAGCTAGTGTTCATGCCATGACCGAGCTGAAGGGTATGTGGTATCCCATAGAATAGGGAGAAAGGCAAATACAAATCTTACCTCTGAAGAACTTAGAAATATTTCATCTTCTAGCACTTTGGTGTTTATTCTTTTATGATTTATGTGTATGTATATATAACTTATGATCTAAAATGTTTTATAAACTTATGTTTCACATACTGTGAGCTTGAGCTTTTCTCTGTCAAATAGTATTCTAACATTTCTCTAGCCACATGAATAATTCTCTGTTGGTTTATTATATTTTGTCCATTTACTCTTTAAGAACATTTAAGTTAGTTCTAGTATTTTATTACTGAAAACCATACTGTGTTTAACTTTTATGACTTAGTTTTAATTTGTATGTAGATATTTTCAATTGAAGGAATTTTTGTCATAGTTATAAACGTAAAGCTAGAAATCGAAGAGCTGTCTCTCTTCAGTACTAAAGGATTGTGAGACATACTGACTGCCACACAATAGTAGTAGATGAACAAGTAGCAGTTAGGAGATGAGTGCTTAATATAGACTCGTGGTGACAGCTCATACCTACTGAATACTTAACTGGACTTGAGACCCTGTAGTAAGCATTTTATATGCATATTAATTATTTTGATCTTTGCTATATTTATATAAGGTTAGTACATTATTAAACTCACTATTGATGAGAAAACTGAAACACTGAAAGACAACTGCTTTAAAGAAAAAACCTAGAATATACAGTTAAATGAAAAAACTAAGATTTAAAACCAGTAGCCTAGCTTCAGATTCTGTTTTGCCACCACCTTCTGGACACTCCCAATAAGAGCTAGCTCTGTGTTGGAGCGTTCAGTGGGTACTGATCACTCTCACTGTCACCTCTTTGTGAGCTGTCTAACACACAGCTAAGCTTGTTCTGAGTCTAGTATTCTGGGATTCTTGGAAGGTAATTTAGAGCATACACTTTCAAATCACCCTATCAAGGCTTGAAGCAGCACTCCATAGCAAGTCTGTTCATGATTCTGAAGTAAAGCATGTTTTGTTTTGTTTTGTTTTTTTTACAGTAAGAGAGATTAAGAAAAAAAATACTAATAATCTCCTGGTTTTCTCACATACTTCTAAGTGAGTTATGAAGTTTTTTGGCCTTTGGGATTTCAGTTGAGGAATAGACCTGGGTCAAACTCTTAGCTTAGTGCTTGGCATTGGGCACTCGCTGTGGTGTTGGGCGTGCTGAGGTTAGAGAACAGCTTGGAAGTCGGTTCTTACTTCTGCATTGTTGACACAGGGTCTCTGGTCTTTGCTGCTATACGGTGTATTTAAGACTACCTGGCCTGGAAGTTTCTGAGTGATTCTCCCGGCCATGCCTCCCATGCTGCTATAGAAATGTTGAGATGACTGCTGTGCACTGCCACATTAGGCTCTTTTCAGGGGTTCAAGGACTGAATTCAATCATTAGGCTTGCTTGTGCGGCTAGATATTTTACTGAGTCATCCGTCTACCATCTTAATTGATGATGTAACTGTTTATGACAGCTACTGAGAGTGTTATGCACTGATTTTTAATTATGTCATCATATTACTTTAATAATAATATGATCTAGATACAAATGAAGTGCTCTTAATATGCACATTTGATATTAAAACATATTAAGAAATTAAAACTTGGATTTAAATCTCTTTTTTTATCCTTGGAAATACTCCTTTGAACTGTTCAAAAGATCAGTACATTTGTTTTTCTTGCCTGCACAATAGGATATTGTGATGTTAGCTTCCCATTACTATAACAAAATACCTCAAATAATTCACTTATAGAAAATTTTATTTTGACCTATGTATAGAGAAATTTTAATCCAGCAACATGAATGCTCTAGCAAGGGATCACATCCAAAGATATGATCCGGTTGTCCAGAATGCAGACACACCCTGGATTACAGTATGATCTGGCTGGAATACAGACACACCTTTTAATCCCAAACAATAAAGGTAAAGTTAGTTTGTAGAAGGAAGCAGCCATAGTTGAAAGTGATGTCTAATTGAAGGGCAGACAAAGTGACGAACCAGAGAAAGATTTGGTTCATGCAGTCAGAGGCAAAGCAATTGAGTAAGAAGCTGAGAGAAGCCAGATTGAATCAGTCATCTTGGAGAGGAGTTTGAGCCAGACCATGTGAGCTCAAACAGCCAGCCAGAGTTCAGAAAGAACTAGAAAGGATGAGCTTGTCCAGCAGGAAGCCTTGGAGACAACAATTAAGTCTTGGTGGATAAAAGATACATTTATACTTATGGTTTTGGAGAGTTCAGTGTGTAATTAATTAGTTCTCTGCTTTTGGGCCTTTGGTGAGGCAGCATATTGTTCCGGGAGTGTGTGGCAAAATAAAACTGTCCACCCCTGAGTGGAGTCTGGTAGTAAGAAAGAGAGGGAGGGAATAATTAAGTCAGTTTCTAGTCCACAACCCCACACCTTAAAAAACCCAACCGTTACTAAGCTATGTGTAAGAAAGTGCTACAGTGGGGACCAAGCCTTTACCACCACGTGGACATTTGAGGGCACGCAGTATCCAAACCATGGCAGATAATATTTGTTTTCTCCAGTGGTGGCTCTCAGTGATTGGAAATGGTGTCCATGAATATTTGCTTTCCTTTTCTGTAGTTTAGTTTCAGCCCTATAACAAACCTAACAAGCTGGAAGAACCCTAAAGATTATCTAATTAAACAGAAACAATGTTGGAAACAGAAGTGTAATCAGTTTATTAACAGTGGGAATAGTCTTATTTTTATTTGGCAGTTTTTTGATCTGTAACTGGATATATAAAATAAGGATTTGCTAGCTTTTATTGTTGGGAAGGACAGTGTACAGTCCACAGTTTATAAAACTGTTAGTCATAATTGTTCGTGGTGGCAATTGGGGGAGGGAGGAAAAGAATGAATTGGAATATATGCATAGTCGGCAAGAATGTGGACTAAAGAGCTTTTTCGTCTTCAGTTCATTTTGTATGATTGGTTGATTCCCCCCTCACCCGAACATCTCTTTTGGTAGCTGCATTCTCTGTAACACCTGCTGGAATCTGGCATCATTATCTCATAAGACCAATTGCTTTCATATTATGCATCTTGCTTAGTTTCTCAGTTATAGATGCTAAATTTAAATTCCTGGGTAGAAAACTTGGAAAGGAAGATATACTGTATAATAAACAGCAGACACTGTTCACAAATAAAATCATTTGCTCAATATATGTTCACTAATGTAACTTTTAAATTTGATATTATTTAATTTAGGATCTTAGAATTGAGCAGCATTGAAATAATTGATAATTGGTATTTATTTTTTTCTTACAGAGAGGAAAATGGAAAATGGATCAAGTAAGCTTTTTTGCCATATTTTAAAAGTTGCATTTCCATTATCTTTTCTAGGTTGCTGTAGTTAAACTGAAAAATGCAGATAAAGTATTTGCCATGAAAATTCTGAACAAGTGGGAAATGCTAAAAAGAGCTGAGGTAAGCCTTTTCTACATTGCAATAGTTGATGGCACTTAGGTTGTTTTTCATTTAGACTGTTGTAAAACATGTTGGTAGTAAAAATCTTTGAACATGAATATTTGAGTGCTTTTGAGCTTATGTATAGTCTGAATATGTGGCAAGGTGGACTCAAATTATTAATGCATTTAAGCTTTTCACCAAAATCAACTTTGTGTGTTTGTGAAAAAGAAATTTCAAAATGAAAGAAGAAAAAGTATCAGCCCCAGCCATGTCACCACAGAATGCAGTCATGGTAAGGGGCTGTGAGGTAAGTTTGATCTATAGAACCTACAGTGGAAAGAGAGCTGACAACAGAAAGTTGTCCTCTGTCCTCCACAAGTGTGCGCGGTGGCACCTGAGCATACGTGTGCGTGCACACACGCATGGGCACTTCCACACACAGGCCGTCAACATGTAAAAAGATGCAAAGGTAGAGGAAGTGTGACGCGCTCTTAATCCCAGACCCTGCTGTGGCTGCCCTGCCCTGCTGTGGCTGCCCTGCCCTGCTGTGGCTGCCCTGCCCTGCTGTGGCTGCCCCCGGGAAGCCAGTCTGTCCAGGGAGGTTGAAATGATCTTAGGATAATTTTTCCAGGAAAGGATTTTGTAGGTTGTGTGCATATTACAATGCTAACACCTTCCAAGTTAAACTTACCTTAGTAGAAATCCTGGTCTTAGGGTGGGGAATATATTTAAACGTTAGAAGCTATTGCTTAAATGTTTTAATTATTAACTTAGAGTGTGTAGCTGTGTGTGTTTTTTAGCACACTTGCCAATTAACAGATTTTATGATATGATTTTTTTGTTATATTGAGCTTTGTTACTGACTTCTTAAAAATTAATGTATCTTATGTTTTTGGTTTTGGTTTTTTTGTCTGTTTGTTTGTTTGGTGTATGTGGCCATCAAATATATGTTAAACTATATACTTGAAAGTAAATTCAAAAGTTACTGGGTCCATCTAGCATTTAGGAGGTAGAGGCAGAAAGATTAAGAATTCCAGTTTGTCCTAAATTTTATAGCAAATTCAAGGCTAGCCTGGGCCACAAGGAGAATTTGTCACAAACCACCAAAAAACAATGAGTTCGATGCTCTGCTATAAAAAATGGAAATTTTAAGATTTTTTAAATTTAAAATTTCACTTAGTTTTCAAAGTGAAAAAGTTAGTCTTTAAATATTCTCTGATTATTTGAAAAGATTTCATTGTTATTATTGCCCTTGAAGACCAGCCTTAGTCCGTGGTGATCTGATAGGAGGCATGGGATTATTTCAGTCTTCTTGTATCTGTTGAGGTTTGTTTTGTGACGAATTATATGGTCAGTTTTGGAGAAGGTACCATGAGGTGCTGAGAAGAAGGTATATTCTTTTGTTTTAGGATGAAATGTTCTATAAATATCTGTTAAATCCATTTGGTTCATAACATCTGTTAGTTTCATTGTGTCTCTGTTTAGTCTGTGTTTCTAAGATCTGTCCATTGATAAGAGTGGGGTGTTGAAGTCTCCTACTATTATTGTGTGAGGTGCAATGTGTGCTTTGAGCTTTAGTAAAGTTTCTTTTATGAATGTGGGTGCTCTTACATTGGAGCATAGATGTTTAGAATTGAGAGTTCTTCTTGGTAGATTTTTCCTTTGATGAGTATGAAGTGTCCTTCCTTATCTTTTTAAATAACTTTTGGTTGAAAGTCAATTTTATTCAATATTAGAATTGCTACTCCAGCTTGTTTCTTGGGACCATTTGCTTGGAAAATTTTTTTCCAGCCTTTTACTCTGAGGTAGTGTCAGTCTTTGTCACTGAGGTGCGTTTCCTGTGTGCAGCAAAATGCTGGTCCTGTTTGTATATCCAGTCTGTTAGTCTGTCTTTTTATTGGGGAATTGAGTCCATTGATGTTAAGAGATATTAAGGAAGAATGATTGTTGCTTCCTGTTATTTTTGTTGTTAGAGGTGAAATTATGTTTGTGTGGCTATCTCCTTTTAGGTTTTAGCAAGATTACTTTCTTGCTCTATAAAGTATGTATATGTTTGTGCACCAGTGGACCTGAGGATGGTGGCTAGTGTGTGAAGCACAATGAAATAAGACTGGGGATAATGAGCCTGAGTGATGGGAGGTGGGAGAAGGCGCTATGTCAGTCTCCCTACTTCTGTGTGTTTGAAATTTTATATCCTAGCTTATTATATATTATCTTTTAAAACCTTTTTTACTGAGTAATTTAGGATAAATTAGAATTTACAGTTTAATTTGTTGTTTTGACTAGTGTCTTCAGAGTTTTGTTTAGTTTGGATTGTCAATCAAGTGAAGCAGTGATTGCTTACTAGATTCCAGCTGGGTTGTCTTTAAAATCTCAGGTCACTGTCATTTAAGATAAAGCCAGAAAAGGGGTTTCTTGGGTTTTGTCAGCCTTCTAAAATATTAAGAACCATACTTTGATTTCAGCTAAGCTTTGTAGCAGGACTTAGTAGAAAGTAGGTAACATGATTCTATTTTCTTCTAAAGTGAACAAAGAAGAATGTCATAGATTCTAGTAACTAGATTGACAGTTTAAGTCACCATTTCAGATGGTTTAGATTTACTTTTTTAGTGTTTTCTCTGATGTCGCCATTTAATTCCTGGCTTTGGCAATTCTGCTTATCCAAATATATCTTGTGTGTATGTACATGAGCGTGCTAGGGTTAACTGCGTGTTACTTTATTTCATGTATCATGGGTATTTAATCTTCCTTCTGGGTAACCATTACCAACTAACTGTAAGAGCTGAGGACATAGCTCCTGGGTACAAAGATTATACCCAGGTACACATCTCAAGTTCAGTCCTAAGCACTATAGCACACAGTTCAAAACTCAGAAGCACTTACTATGTCCATCCTTTTTTTAGATCTTTAACAATGGCGAAGTAGATATGGCAGAATTGGACATTTATACCATCTGGTTAATAGGTTGGTCTGTGGTTAAGTTAAATAATTTTGTGAATTTTTCTGTTTTGGACTATAGCAATTCTAAAAAATATTAAACTTTTAAGACTAGGATACCCATTTTGAACAATTGTTTACAATAGTGTTTTCTAGGTTTGCATAAAGTATTCTTTAAAACATTTTCTTTCCTTTCCAGACAGCGTGCTTTCGTGAAGAGAGGGATGTGCTGGTCAATGGGGACAGTAAGTGGATAACCACCCTGCACTATGCTTTTCAGGATGACAATAACTTAGTAAGTGGGAGTGTATTTTTATATTCATAGTCTTTTATTGGCCAACTTTAGCATTATATTTTAAAGTATTTTTTAAATGTAGATGTTTTTTAAAATAGAAAAATTACTGCATTTCATAGAGCGTCAGTAGTACTTATTACACTTGATATGAGTACTTAGTACACTTGAGCATATAACTCCTTGGTATGAGAATTTTTTGTCTGAGAAATTTGATGCTTTTTTATTGAATTCGTTTATGCCTTTAAATAAGAAATCCCAAACTAAATCCAGTCTGTTTTAATTTCCTTCCATTCAATTCTATAGGCATGAGTTTGGGAGTTTTTCTCTTTATGACTCTCCCAATATATTTTATTAGTAGTGTTCTGCTTTTTAAAAGTTTACACACTTTTCAAAATGACCATGTGCTATATTAAGGTGAGCCACATTTATATTGACATCATGGACCACTTCATAAAAGCTCGGGAGGAACTTAGAGAAAATTCAGAATATTAGAATCTGTACCACTTGAATAGAGACACTAGAAATGAGGGAGTAAAAGTCAAAGGATAAATAAGTTGAGTTTGTCCCAGTTGAGCATGTAACCCCTTGGCCTGCTATTCGAAGTCTTTCAATTTTTGATCCATTTTTATTTCCAGGTTTATATCTTTTAGGAATGTATTCATGTTGACTGAGATGCTGCTATGTACCAGACTTGACAACTAGATTAGAAAGAATAGGGGGCAGTTTTTGGAGTCCCAGGAGATGCGTGCACACTTCTGCTCACTTAGGATGGGGAACAGATGATACACTAAAGTAGTAATACCAAAGTCCAACTTGGAGAGACAGTGAATTTTATTTGGATTAATTGCTGGAGCAGAAGTGACTCAAAGGCAGCTCTGTCACCATCATGCATCATGTGTAGCATGTGGTTGTAGTCAGAATTGTTTTTTAAATGACAGGGTAAAGCTTTGCATGTGTGCATTCTTCAGTGTCAGAGAATGAAACGATGCTCTACTTGGAAAGTGATAAAGGCTAAGATTCTGTCAGGGTATTCTTCTTGATAGATTTATCACTGTGAATTTATGCATTGCTTAAAAATCTACATTTTGTTATAAATATACAAGTAAATATAAAAAAGTGATTTTAAATCATGAGACCACAATGTGAGTTCTGGGAATAAATCTGGGTCCTCTGCAAGAGCATCGACTGCTCTTATTGTTGGGCCATCTCTCCATCCTCCCAAATGCCAAATTTCAAAGAGCAAAAAATTGCCAAAAGGTTAAGATGAGGAAAGAAAAGTCTGAGCTGCTATTGCCTTTGTGTCTTCTGAGTTACTTAGTCTGATTTGAGTTCTTTGCATAAGATTTTAGGATTTACATTTCTTCTTCGGTGATTTTCTCTGAGAGCAGTAATCTGCATTTTTTTCAGTTATATTAATTATATTGGAATAGAAGTAACAGTATTTCAGAGAGGATCAAAATAAAAATTCTTGTCATTTACAAAAGTTAGAATTCAGAAGTCTTTGTTTTTATCAGAGGCATTCTTTTAAGCATTTAAAATTTTAGAAAGTAAATGAGTGTATTTGAGTCGTAACTACTGTGCTTAAGCACGTACAAGGCCCTAGATTGCATCCCCCTGCACTACCCAAAACAAACCTGAAAAGCACCCATAAGACCTATTTTGGAGCTGAAGCAATGGCTTAGCAGTTCAGAGCACTTGCTATTCTTGCAGCAGATCTGAGATTTTTGCCAGCAACCACAGTGGCCAGCTTACAGCTGCCTAGAACTCCAGCTCTAGAGGAAATACTCTCTTTTTTGACTCTATGGGTACCTGGACACCTGTGGTACACATGCATACACTCAGGGTACATATAAACTCATTCATATAAACAAACAAACAAACAAATCTTTAAAAGGTATTAGAAAACAAAACAATTTAAGAATGTAGACAAATCTAGTTTTAGATACCCAAACAGAAACAGGTATTAAAAATATTTATTTTGCAAAGTAACTTTTTTGATTCAAATAATTTATTATTATTATTTTACTTATTCACTTTATATCCCAATCACTGCAAATCACCCTCTCCCACAATTCTTCCCCTATACCTGGTATCTTCTCCTCTGAGTGGGTGGGGATTACCTTGGATATTCCCCTACCCTGGTACATCAAGTTTTTGTGAGGCTAGGTGCATCCTCTCCCACTGAGGCCAGACAAGGCAGCCTAGCTGGAAGTACATATCCCACAACACGGAACAGCTTTTGGGACAGCCCCGTTCCAGTTGTTTAGAACCCACATGGAGACCAAGCTGTACTTATGCTACATATGTGCCGGGAGGCCTGGTCCAGCCCGTGTATGCTCTTTGGTTGGTGGTTCAGTCTCTGAGAGCCCCGGGTTTTAGGTTAGTTAACTCTGTTGGTCTTCCTGTGGAGTTTCTATCCCCTCAGGGGCCACAGTCCCTCCTCCTATTCTTTCATAAGTATCCCCAAGCTCCATCTACTGTTTGGCTGTGGGTGCCTGCATCTCTCTGAGTCAGCTGCTGAGTGGAGCCTTTCAGAGGACAGCCATGAAGACTCCTGTCTGTCTGGTTCAGACTCCGCAAAGTAACTTTTAATCATTCTTTTAAGTAACCAAACATTTATAGTGCTATATAACTCAAGAAATTTGTGTTAGATAATTTGGATTTTCATTTCCAACTTCCCTAGATATTTCTATACACATACTATAAAAAGTATAGAGTTATACCAAGAGTACCTTTTTGTGCCTAAGCACAAGATACACAGTTTAACGTATGATACTAAGGTGTGCCTAGAATGTTTTTTCTTAAGAAAACTCATTATATTTACAGCTGCTGTGTTAAACACTGATGCATGAAATCATTTTGTCTTTGAATATTATGAATTAATGAAATTTATCTTTTTCTCATATGTTTGTATTTATAATTAACTGTTTATGCTTGAGGGAAAAAGAAAAATGTTTAAGCTTTAGTTTCTTGAATTAGCCTTTATTTGTAAATTATTTAGAAATAGGATCTTATTATATATCCTGGGCCAGATCTCAAGTCGTTAGACAATTCGGGCTGGTCTTGAATCCTAAGTACTTTTGCTGCAGCCGCATGGGTGTGGTGTGATTGCTTTATTTTTTTTCATGTTGTATGAGTATTGTTCCTTTGTAATGTTATGCGGAGTTTGGAGTGGGTAGCACAGCTCGAACCTAGGACCTTGTGCATGTTAGAATCTGATTTGTGGATGGTATAGCAACTGAGTTACAGTATCAGCCTGAAAGAGTTCTCACTGGGCCTAGAGCTTGGTACTTCCTTATTGGACTTTTTGTTTGTTTGTTTCTTTGCTTGTTTGTTTTTTGAGCAGGATTTCACTATGTTAGTCTATGCTTAAGTTTGTGGTCCTCCTGCCTCAGCGTCTTTCCCATGAATTGTGATTGCAGGTGTGTTCCAACACACCTGGCTGAAATGTTGCTCAGATCAGCAGTGCTAGATAAAATAATGTGTTTATTTCGGCTGGCCCCTAACTTGCTATGTAGCCTGAGTATCACCTTGACCTTCTGATCCTTTTGCTTCTATCTCTTGAGTGTCGGGGTTCTGATCAATTATGTGTCATCATGTCCAGTTTGTGCAGTGCTAGGGATTGAATTCAGGCCTTAGTGCATGCCAGGCAAGTACTTACTGATTGAGTTATACCCTCAGCTCCATAATTAAAGTGTTGACCCTGTGAAATGACCTTTCCAAAGAATGGTGTTGCTTCTTACTTTACCCAAAGCATGGTTACACTTGGTATCTTATTGCTGCTGTTTTTCATTTCTTGACACACTATGGAGTTGGGCATATATCACTTGGCTGGTGGTGATTGTAAATATCTGTTAATATTTTCAGCCTAATTTTGTTGGATTGTTTGTCTTCTAAACATTTGGGAAGCGCTGTGCTGTTTTAGCGCTGTTTTCTTCATCTATTTTAGAACCATTTCTTCTTGTTTATTTTATTTAATGAGTTTTTAAAAAGTTTAACCATATTAGGTGATACTTTTAAGTTAGTTCGTGAGTAAAAACCTGTCCTACCAGATCCGTAGTTTTACTAAGAAATTATTCAGAATGGTTGAACAATATTGACACAGACATAGGCATCTGCAGGAGAACAAAGTGTCCAGGGGCAGAGGGGAGAGTTCTGGGATCTTAGATATGATAAAGGCACATCTCAAGTACATGAGAGAAAATGATGGATTAGTTTAGATAATAGGCATTCCATCTATTAGAAAATAGACCTTTTGTCCTGACAGAAATAAATTTTAGACAAATCAGTGAGCTAAAATCAAAGGTTAGATTCTTCTTTATTCCCATATTTCTGGCACTGTGGACTCAACCCAGGGTCTTATGTATGCTAGGTGAGTGCTCTAACACAAAGCTGTATCTCTGGCTCTTTAGATATATTCTGAAGTTTGCAATGGTCTTGCTGAGTTACTCAAGCTGCCTTTCGCTTGTGATCTTGTCTCAGCTACCTCACTAGCAGGATTACTGACCCAGGTCACCATACCTAGCTGGATTTTTTTTTTTTAAGAGGCTAAAGCGATTCTCTACACTTATTCCTGATGCACTGAGACTGTGTTCCTCCATAAATTATAAATTATAAATTCTCTGAAGGTATATTCTTATTCAGTTGTACCTTTATCAGATGAGTGTGATGTTACTAAACAGTAGGTACTCTTAAAAATTGTTTATAGAATTGGTGAATTAATTTATTTGTTCTTCTAGTTCTGGATTCTATTTTCCATTATTGTGGAAACTACCCATTTTATCATAAGCCTGTGACAGTAAATTCCACAGAGAGGCAATGGTCTGAATTAAGGTGTTGTTAGTGGACAGGGATAGGAATCGATTCCATACAAAATTACTAGGTAACAGGCTCAAAACGACCTTGTTTATTGAATTCAATATGGTGAGTTAGATACAAAGAATAGTTTTCTCTTGAGAGTTTTGTGGGTTTTTTCCTTTCCTCCCAACTTGATAGAATTCCACCATATTAGCAGCTAATTTACTTCTGAGAACAAAGTAAAAGAAGACTATGAACCCAATTTAGTAGGCAAGGAAATGTAGGAGCACTTGCATATTTATCAGGTTTATCTGTCTTCATCATCGAAGACACTCAGTAAGTCACATTGATAGTTTGTGAGGGAATGGGCTTAGGTTTTGAGTAAGAGGAAGCAGAGCAGTGTGTGGATAAAGATTCTTAGAAGATAGATGATAACTTGGGAAAAACCCCATTTTGACTGTTGACCATCGAATAATACTTTTTTAAAAGCAACTCAGTGTTGTATGGTATCTTCAGATATTTTAGGAGTCTGATGTAAAAAGAATTAAGTACTCTTTCAAGAGAGAAGCCCTTGGTGAAAGGCCTTCCCTATTGTTAGCCTATGAGCATATCCTCAATGTTAGATACATAATAATCCCAAGTGGTATTCAGTAAATATGTACTAAGAAATGGGTTATGGTCTATATATAAATACTAGTCTATTTTAATTGTACTTTTTTGTGCCTTAAAATTTGTTACTTGCTATAGTTCTCAATGAACTTCTTTTAAATTAAGAGATAAAATTTGTTCTCCTCATATGTCTCCATTTCTTGCATCCTGATAATGCTATAAAATTTTATTAGATTGAATTAACTTGTTAATAAGCTTCAGGGTAGAGTTAGCTAACTATTAGGATTAGTAGATACAGCAAGTAAGCTGTAAACCAGGACTTAAAATATAATTTGCCAAATTGTCAAGGTTGTAAATATATAAAAATTAATTTCCTTGACATTTTCTATGCTTATAATTTTCATGTATCATAATGAAAGAACTTTTAAGCCAGATTTAAATCATATTGTTAGCTCAGTGGTATCCTAGAAATAAAACTGTTATTGGACTGGAGAGATGCCTTAGTGGTTAAGAATACATGCTGCCCTTGCAGAGGACCTGGATTTTGTACCTAGCACCCACATGGTGGCTTACAACTGCCTGTAACTCCAGTTCCACTGGATCTAACACCCTTTTCTAAACTTCATAGGCACTAAGCACACACGGTGTAAAGACATGTATGCAGGCACTCATTTGTACTAAAAGTACATCTTTAGAAAAAAAATCATTGCAACATCAAGGCATGCTAAGTGGTCCACATGCATATGGGCATGTGTAAGTAATATATATTTGGAAAACAGTCTAAAATGTAACAAAATCAATAACATCATCTGTCATCTAAGTCAGCCTGGTGAACATTCTGATATATACCTCTACCTCTTCCTTAGTACAACAAACAAACAAACATACATACATGCATATGCACGTACATACATTCATATATCTAAAATGGGTATACTGCTGTATATGTATATTTGAGAAAAAAATCCATTCTGTGAGTGATATTGTCATTTACTTGGCAAAGGACAAAAGCAGCAAAAATTGTAATCCTGTTTTATATGCCAAGTTTTAAAATTTTGTTTCATTGTTTATGAAACTAAGAAGTTTTACTAGTATTACTGATAATTATCTTACATACTTAAATATTAGTTAATCATACAAGTAATTAATCCTCATAAGTATTCACCTAGTCCTATTTGACCCTGGGATGCATTATGAATGTTAACTTTACCATAATTATTTACTGAGTACATTCTATTTTGTTCACAGTACCTGGTTATGGATTATTATGTTGGTGGGGATTTACTTACTCTGCTCAGCAAATTTGAAGATAGATTGCCTGAAGAGATGGCTCGGTTTTACTTGGCAGAGATGGTGATAGCCATTGACTCAGTTCACCAGCTCCACTATGTTCACAGGTGAGTTAGCCAATCTGTCAATGATGGTCTTAGAACACACTCATGACTGAAGTTACATGTAATATCCTTCCCAAAAGGAGTATGCAGCATTCAGTTTCCTTGTGGTCAGTTCTTATACACTGATGTTACTTAGAATTCTAGGCCATAAATTATAGACTTGTTATATATTTTATTGTTCTCAAAAAAGACTTTGGCTGGGAAGACAGCAAAAACGAGGACCTGAATTTGATTCCCACCACCACGTAAAAGCTATACACAGTAGCATGTGCTTGCTGGGGGAGAGGAGTGCAGAGCCCTAGTGATAAACGGGTGATCATTCAGTCCAGCCAAATCAGTGAGCTCCAGGTTCATTGAGAGAACTTGTCTTAGAAAGTAAGGCAGGCTTGCTGTTTAAATTGCCAGTTCCAGTGGCATTGATCAGAGACAGTCTGACTAGAACAACACATTGATCAGGGACACAGTCTGACTAGAGCAACACAGGAGAGCACTTGATCCTGTTAGAATGCTGTATTTGGTTATCCCTGTCAGTTTTACTTGAAAAGGAAAGATTGGGAATTTTGTGAAATCTTCTGACAGCACATACATGATTTATATAGACAACCATAATGTTGATTCTAGTAGTAGAATTTTAATAGCTGATCCTGTGTAGGAAGTGAGTACGGTCTTACCCTGGCTTCCATTCTTGTGTTTCCTAGATTCTCAGAGACAGTAGTGCTGAACACTTGCCCTTCACAAGAAGATGTTCTTAGAAAATATTTGATTTCTTAGAAAATATTGTCAGATTTAGCTTTTTCTTTCTTTTTCTTTCTGTTAAATCCTGTTATTGGGGATAGAACCTTGGGCTCTGGGCATGTTGGGTAAACAAATGTTCCACCACTGAGGTACAGCACCAGGCAGCAGATTTCACACAGAAAGATACTAGAAAGTAGATAATATTTTAAAATTGTGAATTAGTGTGAAGTTGATAAAATGAGATTTTCAGAGACAACAATTTTTTTCTTTAAATCTTTTAAAAATTTGTTTTCATGAAGTTACAATGAGGTAGAATGGTGAGTGTGGATATGGAAGAGGCACAGGGTGTGTGACCAAAATATATTATATGGAACTTGTAAATAATTAATACAAATACTTTAAAGTTTTATTAAAAAGGTTCTTAGCTGAAATATTTGCCCATATAGACAAATAAAAATAGAATACTAATTATTAAAAATGAGGAGTTACTTCATTTTAAATCTTCAAAGATAGTTTTTAAAAAGTCTAAAATTATACATTTCTCATTATTAACTTTATTTGGTAGCATCAGTTACTATTCTTGATAATAATCACTTTTATGGTTTTAGTTCATAAGACTTATATTTTCAAATTTTTGTCACCTGAGGAAAGATATTCATCTTTTTGTATAACTGCCATTAGGTATTCCATTAATATTTATTTAAAATTATGAGATTAAATTGTAAAATCTTCTGAAATGGATTTATTAGGATATAATTCATATACCACGTACTTCATTTAAAGTATATAATGGTATTAGTATATTCACAAATACATATAACCCTTGTCATGAGCCATTTTAGAATATTTTCATTACTTCAGAAAGAAACCTCATACCTCTCACCGCAGTTCCAACACTCCCTAGCCCCTAGAAAACATTAATTACTTTCTGCTCCATAAATGTACTAAGTTTGGGTCTCTCATACAAATCAGACCCTATAACATGTAGTCTTTTATGACAGGTCTCTTTTACTTTACATAGTGTTTATTAGGTTCATTAATATTGTAGGATATATTTTAAGATGCTTTCCTAGTGAGGTTGATTGCTTGGTAAACTTTAGATTTTCTAGAAGTTTTTCAGAACCCAAAGTATACATTATACAACATTCACAATATAGGCATCTCAGCTCCAAATTAATCCATCAAGAAATTATAACACAGTTTCAGGAGAAAAACAACAACAATAATAAAAAACAACTGACAGAAATCCTAAGATGACAAGATATAAGAACAATCAAATAAAGACTTAGCAAAGCACTTATTTTTGATGGAATTCATAAAGAATAAATTTTTCTATTGGATGTTTTCTTTATTTACATTTCAAATGTTATTCTCTTTCCCAGTTTCCTCCTCCCCCTGCTTCTATGACGATGCTCCCCCACTCACCCACGTACTCCCACCTTCCCACCCTCGAATTCCCCTACACTGGGGCATCCATTGAGCCTTCACAGGACCAAGGGCCTCTCCTCCCATTGGATGCCTGACAAGGCCCTCCTCTGCTACATATGCAGATGGAGCCATGGGTCCCTCCATGTGTGTTCCTTGGTTTGTGGCTTAGTCCCTGGGGGTCTGGTTGGTTGATACTGTTGTTCTTCCTGTGGGGATGCAAACCCCTTCAGCTCCTTCAGTCCTTAGTGAAAGGGAAGTTATGAAAAAGCAAACAAAACCAAATGAACAAACCTAAACCTCACATAAATGGAATAATTTTTAAAAAGATTTATGTGTATGAGTGTTTTCCTGCATGTATGTGTGTACACCACAGTCATGCCTAGTGTCCTCTGAGACTAAAGAGGGTGTTAGAGTCCCTGGAACTGAAGCTAAGAATGGTTGTGCATCACATGTGGGTGCTGATAGCTGAACTCAGGCCCACTGTAAGAGCAGCAAGTACTGTTAACCTCTGAGTCATCGTTTTCATCCTGCCTCTATCCCCTATGGAATCATTAGGAGAGAAAAATATAGCATTTTGAAGAAAAATATACTAAAGACCTCCAGGAGCAGGAATTTGAATATAAGTTAAGGAAATTAACCTAAGGCAGGAGAGAGAGGGGCAGGGTGGGCAAAAGTTTTCATGTTGGGAAAAATAAGGCAAATTTATAAAATTAAAATTGGAACAAACAGTTTCAGTCCTAGAAAACCAAAGCTAGCACATCATTATCAAACTGTGGAGTACAAAAGATAAAGAAGTCCTGAAAGCTGGTTTTATGTTTGGGGAAAACTGATGAATGGTTTCAGACACCTTTCAAACCACAGAGGCTAAGAGACAATGGAGTATTCTCAGATGATTGACAACAAGAAAGCTGTACAGAATTCATATTCAGTAGCCATTTCGTTTTGTAACTTTAGATATTTTACCATGTAAAAAACTCCTAAGAATTCATTTTCCTGATCTTTCCTTACAAGAAATCTTCAACAATGTACTTCAGAATTTGAGAAAATGGTAACAGAAGGAAATCTGGGATTTCAGGAAGGAAAAAGTAAAGAAAGAGTAAAATTGTCAGTCTGTAAACACTATTTTCACCATTATATTCCTGAACACATGTGTTCATTTAAAGCAAAAGTTAGCTGGGGTACTCAAGGATGATTATATACCCTATAGAGCAACTATAGCATAATGGACAGTGTGGAGCATTAATTTCTAATATAATTACTGACTTTCAAAGAAAGTAAATTGGGGAGTGGGGGAATAAGTGGCTTATATGGGAAAGCAAAATAAAAAATAAGTTTACTATTAAACTTTGCAATGATAAAGCCTTGTGACCAAAAATGCATTAAATATTTATGATATCCAAAAATAAAAATTTGAGCAAGACAGACTTGCAGGTATAAATAGGGCGTGTAGAACTTTTAGAGACATTTAGGGGATGTTATTCCGGTGAATTCTTTTGAGGTGGAAGCTTAAGGGCTCTTTGGGAAGTCAGTTGTGTTGATGGTGTTTGCTGGGGCGAACACGTGAAGGAGTGTTTTCCTGTAGTGGACATAGGTGAAAGGGTGTTTTTGCTAAAGCGGACTCATGAAGGAACCTTTCACTGAAGCAGACACAGATGAAAGGATGCTCTGCTAAAGCAAGCACGTGAAAGGACACGTGACGAAGGATTCTTCACGAACAACACACATGTCTTGGTTCGCCTTATATTGCATAGCTGAGGTCTATTTTTTGTTGTGACTCCATAGAGGGAACACCACCAAAAAACTTCTAGTGAGGTTCCTGAGGCTTCTTGCCACTTCTGAGGACTTGGCCTGATTGGCAGAGTGATGTCAGCTGATACAGACTCATGAGGAATTTTGCTAAAACAGACTCACGTGCTGACACAAGACATGTGATGAAGCCAGAACCAGTGGAGGATACGTGATGCTTGGAGGGGGTCAAAATATGACCCAAAGGACAGTGCTGGGGCTTGCTCGCATAGCTCGCTCAGCTACAAAATGGGAGGCAGACATCGGGAGGGTACAGGTGAACGGGGCGAGCTAGTGTAAACAATGTACTGTTGTTAGCAAAGACATAGACGAATATGCCTCTCTGAGGGTTTCTTCTTCTAGACTGACTTTTCAAGGGACTTTTTACTGGATATGGATCAGGAGGTTACTGCAACATGACACTTCCTTTCTCAGTCATTACTTAGAAACACTTAATGTGACATTTATTATTTAGACATGAAACGTTTATAAACATCACAAAGGATTATATCAGTCATTATTGCTTTGAACATTCATCAGGTTATATTTACTGATAATTGATTAAATTCAGCCCCTTTTCCTTTCTTCTGTTCATTCTGTCTCATTTCCCACACCTAGTTTTTCCCAGTTTCCTTTTCTATGATGGATGTAGGTAACTTAAGGTAAGAGTGCATAAGATAAATCTGTGGGTGGAGACCTCTGCCTGGGCCACCAGCGGTCCATAGCCAACAAGCACCAGGAGAAAGCTACCCACCCAGAAGTATGGAAAAGCCATGAGTGGGGCTAAGGCGAGCAGCACTACTCACCGGGACCTGCCCGGAACCAGTGGGATACAGGGCCTGAGGAAAACTTGGGGACAGGAAACCTCTGAACCTTCTAGTTTCAATCTGTTGGTGTAAGCCTCTGCCTGGGCCACTGGGGGTCCATAGCCAACGAGCGCCAGGAGAAAGCTACCCTCCCAGGAGTGTGGAAAAACCGTGAGTGGGGTTAACGCGAGCACCACTGCTCACCGGGACTGGCCCAGAACCCTTGGGACACAGGGACTGAGGTAAAGTTGGGGACAGGAACTTTCCGGTTTCCATCTGTGCCTGGGGACCTCAGCCTGGGCCACAGGGCTCCAGGAAGAGCTGTTATCCCAGGACTGCTGACACACCTTTGAGCACAGGCAAAACCAACACTTCTATTCAAACTCACTGGATCAAGAGGGACCCTTGCAGAACCATCAGGACATAGGAGCCAAGGGAGAGCTGGGGACAGGATCCTTCTGGTTTCTGTCTGCACCCCAGAGATGACCCTTTGCCACAGCTCTCCAAACCCAAATACCTCTCAGCTGATTTTCAAGGAGTATTGACAGAGAGGCCTGCAGGAGGGACAAGCCACAGCCAGATAGAGTAAGACAAGCTAACATCAGAGTTAACAAGATGGCAAAAGGCAAGAGTAAGAACATAAGGAACAGAAAGCAAGGCTACTTGGCACCATCAGAACCCAGCTCTCCCACCACAGCAAGCCCTGGATACCCCAACACACCAGAAAAGCAAGACTCAGATTTAAAATCATTTCTCATGTTGATGATAGACTTTAAGAAAGAAATGAATAACACCCTTAAAGAAATAAAAGAGAACAGAGATAAACAACTAGAAGCCTTTGAAGAGGAAACACAAAAATCCATTAAAGAATTACAGGAAAACACAATCAAACAGGCGGAATTACAGGAAAACACAATCAAACAGGCAGAATTACAAGAAAACACAATCAAACAGACAAAGGAAATGCACAAAACTATCCAGAAGTGAAAAATAGAAATAGAAACAATGAAGAAATCACAAAGGGAGACAACCCTGGAGTTAGAAAACCCAGGAAAGAGATCAGGAGTCATTGATGTAAGCATGACCAACAGAATACAAGAGATAGAAGAGAGAATCTCAGGAGCAGAAGATACCATACATAACATCGACACAACAGTAAAAGAACATACCAAATGCACAAATCTTCTAACCCAAAACATCCATGAAATCCAGGACACAATGAGAAGACAGAACTTAAGGATAATAGGTATCGAAAAGAATGAAGATTCCCAACTTAAAGGACCAGTAAATATCTTCAACAAAATTACAGAAGAAAACTTCCCTAACCTAAAGAAAGAGATGAACATAAATATACAAGAAGCTTACAGAACTCCAAACAGATTGAACCAGAAAAGAAATTGATCCTGTCACATTATAGTGAAAACACCAAATACACAAAACAAGGAAAGAATATTAAAAGCAGTAAGGGAAAAAGGTCAAGTAACATATAAAGGCAGACCTATCAGAATTACACTTGACTTCTCACC
>CM052711.1:14204088-14243418 GCA_028551405.1 Uromys caudimaculatus | reverse complement strand
TATCAAGCACTCAGGTACTGTAGGATGGATATCAAGCACTCAGGTACTGTAGGATGGATATCAAGCACTCAGGTACTGTAGGATGGATATCAAGCACTCAGGTACTGTAGGATGGATATCAAGCACTTAGGTACTGTAGGATGGATATCAAGCACTTAGGTACTGTAGGATGGATATCAAGCACTTAGGTACTGTCTGGTAATCTTATGAAAAATGGAGTAGCTGGAGATGGTAGTTGACAGCTATAATTTCAGCACACTGGAGTCTGCAGCATGAGAACTGCCCAGAGTTCCAACTAGTCTAGGTTACATAGTCTGAGGTTATCATAGGCTTCAGAGTCAAGTTCTGCCTCAGCGTGTAAACCATCCAAACAATAATGGCAAAAATAACAGTGATACAAGGGAACATATTAAAAATGGAACTACAACACCAGAGAGTTCCGGTTCCATCAGCTACTTTGTAATTTGAGAAGTGGATAAAATATACATTTTATTAGAAAAATCAAAGCCACAGTAATACATTCTAATAGAAGCAGAAGTTATGTGGTAAGTGAAGAATGTTTAAAGAAATGAAATTTATAATACAGCCCTCTCCACAAGGCTCCCATGTATGTAGGGGCTCTTACTTTCCTCTTCATTTGTAAATCAAGGCACATGTGGTAAAAGTGCAGGCACTCCAGTGTACAGTGGCAGTGTGCAGTGACATGCCTGTGTGACCGTCCTCTCAATAGAGAGTGCTTTCATTCCCCAAAGAGTTTCCAGAGGGAAAATTACCAGCGTACTTTTTATGTCCTGCAATTACTGAAACAATAAATGTTTTAGAAAGCTTTAATGTGAATTGCAGCTAGGATGGAACCCCAAACATATCTTTCTTAGAATATTTTTTAAAAAGATTTATTTATTTACTATACACACATATATGTATATCTGTGTATACATAAACGTGTGTAAATATATGTGTGTTTGTCTTCATGGTCACTAGAAGAGATCATCAGATCCCATTACAGATGGTTCTGAGCCACCATGTGGTTGCTGGGAATTGAACTTGGGATTGCTGGAAGAGTAGCCATTGCTCTTAACCACTAAGCCATCTCTCCAGCCTCTTAAAGTCTTTTTTTGTGGGGGTCGAGGGGATTTTCTGTGTAGCCCTGGCTCTCCTGGAACTTACTCTATAGACCAGGCTGGCCTTGAACTCAAATATTCAATTGCCTCTTTTAGAATATGTTTTAAAAGGTAGTTGAAGTTTTTCATGTAAAATTATTTGATTATTTTCCCACTAAAACTTACATGCATTTATTTTTTTCAGAGACATCAAACCTGACAATATATTGATGGATATGAATGGACATATTCGCTTAGCAGATTTTGGTTCTTGTCTGAAGCTGATGGAAGATGGGACGGTAAATAAACAAATTATGAATTATTCTACTCACAGACATTTCCTTTTCCATGTCTTCTATGTTCTAGAGACCCCTGCTTGCACGACTGTGTGCCCAGCCATTCATCTCTGTGCATTCCACCTCCTTCTACAAAGCTTTGGCAGTGTCTGCAAATAATCAGGCTTGCTCATAGAGTTATTTTATCTGCTTGCAATAAATAGTTAGCTTGAAAATGGGGCTTTGAGGAGTCTTGTATCTTCCTTTTTTTGATGCCTATTATTTTACTTGACGTGTTCCTAAGTTTTTAGAGTGATAAATAAGGTAAGTTTCATATAGAAAAAGAAAACATAACTCCATTCTCTTTTGTACTTTTTTTCTAATTATATGCTTGTTCTGAGGGACAATATTCAGCAAATGAACTTTGTTTCTTCAAGAACACTCTAGGTGACAGTATTTTGTGTTCCTATTTGCTTAACTCTTGCTGGTTAAATTCTTAAATTCATATTCCATTTTGAAGCGTATATTCTCACATTTGATTGCCTTTTGTTTGTATATTTATGATGTATGCGGCTGCACGTATGCATGTGCTTGCATCTTGATGTGTGAATGTAGGTGCATGCAGAGGTCAAAGGACAACTAGGTCCGCACTTCCACATTATGGACCTTCTTGTCCAACACTGTGTACATCAAGATGGCTGGTCCATAGCTTCTGGGAATTCCTCTGTCTCTGCTTCCCATGTTACAGTAGAAGACTGTTCTAATCTATCTGGCTGGCTTTGAACTTATGATCCTTCATTCTCAGCCTCCTGAGTAGTTGGAATTCCCTGACCTGTCCCACCAGGCCTAGCTGAGGTGTGCCTTTACGATTCATAGTATCTTATTAATTTGGTAGTATACTTCTGGTTTTACATTATCAGAAAATAGTTCTGTCTTATTTTAGGGCTTTGTTACATTTTTTGAATTTGTTCAAATTTACTTTATAATTTTATAACAGACAACTTTTGTGTATTCCATATTTGTTTAAAGAGAATACATTTCCTCTAATTTTTAGTACCAGGGTTCTATACAAATCCATAATATAGAACTGATTTCACATTTATACTTTATATTACTAAGGGTTTTCTTTGTTATCCATTATTTAAAAATCCTTAATATGGTAGATTTGTTAATTTTTCCTTCATATTATTAGTACTTTACACATCTCCTTTGTAACTTAATATTTGATGAAATACTACTTTTCCCAGTACAGTTTCTTTTCAATTACACTGATGAATTAAAATAATCTTAATAATTTGGCTAATATTTCTATTACTACTTTAAATTTGTTTAATTTATGTGCAGTTCATCTTTCATCCCATCACTTTCAACTGTGTGCTTCTGCTCTGTCTTTATCTTGCTTAAATAAATTATTTAACTGATTTTTCTCTCATTTATTCATTTTGTTTTACTTCTTTCCCAGTGTTAAATCTCTGTCCTTTAACAGGTGATTTAATCCACTCTTGGGTCATGTGACTCAGCAGTGCTGTGTGCTGTTAATGTAGGTTTTGCTTGCTATTTGCCCTTTTCTCTCCTGCTTCCTGCTGTGCAGTTCAAGTTTAGCTTTCTCACTCTCTTTATCCTTGGAAGGTAACATTTTATTTTAAATATTTTAATGCCTCTCTTTTGTTATTTTAAAAAATATTTGTTGTTTACTTAACTGTATGTTAATCAATTTTTCTAACTACATGCCTAATCAGCATAATCAACTTATTTTACTTTACACCACATATAGAAATTAATTTAAATTAGGCCAAAGAACTAAGTCAAAACCAAAAAAAAAAGTATGGGACAGTATTTATGATTGAATTTGTCAAATATCTTGAGGATAACATAGAATCACAACCCCTCTACCCCATAATGGTAAATTATATCCTCCTTAAAACCTTGTGTGTATGTATCAGATGATACAGTGGGCAGAATGAAAAGACAGCATACAGAACTGCAACAGTATCTGCCAATCACTTCTCTGATTACATGCTAAGAGTATGTGAAGAATGGCTACAGAGTGCAGTTGGGTCCTGACTTGCAACACTCTACCCTGCCCACAGTCACCTTGGGAGGCACAGGGTAAGGTATAGGTCTCTCCTGGAGCTTTGTTCCAAGCTCAGCAACAGAAAAACAGCCCCAGTGAAGAATAAGAGGAATTTCCCACAGGTTTACAAGTGTGAATAAGCACATGAAAGATACTCAGTAAAACCCAGAGCCTGTGACCCCACTGTGAGGGCATCTTCTGCCCAGGAGGGGAGCTGCTGCCAGCCAGAAATGCAAGTGATGTCCACAGATGCTTTCAAGCCTCTGCACACTGTTAGTAGGAGCATAAAATAGGGTGGTAACTGTGGAAAACAGTGTAGCTAGTTCTTCCAGATGCTAAAAATAAGTTGATAATTTATTAATTTGTAATTTTCATTTTTATTGTCTAACTTGCTTAATTATATTTTCAACTCTTTTGTTTTTTTGTTTTTAAGATTTATTTATTATATGTAAGTACACTGTAGCTGTCTTCAGACACTTTTTCTTCTCTCTCCGGCCCTGCTCACTTCGACCCCGCTCGCTCTAGCCCTGCTCGCTGTAGCTGTCTTCAGACACCCCAGAAGAGGGCATCAGATCTCTTTCCAGATGGTTGTGAGCCACCGTGTGGTTGCTGGGATTTGAACTCGGGACCTTCGGAAGAGCATTCTGTGCTCTTAACCATGGAGCCATCTCTCCAGCCCCTGTTTTCAACTTTTTAAAATTAAGAGTTTTGGTTTAATATATATATATTTTTCCATTTGGTTTTGTTTGTTTATTTTTTTGATCAAAGGTTTCACTGTATAATATCCTTGGCTGGCCTGGAACTTGCTTTGTAGACCAGGCTGGTCACAAAAGCATAGAGCTCCATCTCAGTGCTAGTATTTAAGGTGTGTACCATCATACCCGGTACAACTTAGAACTTAATGTACAATAACTAATCAGCCTTCAGTTTTCTTAGACTTATACTTAGGGACATAAAATTATTATCAGTGTTAATCTGAATGAGTCGTTCCTATCCATATCTAATTGTGCATTTTTCTTTCCACTGTAATGCATGCATGCATGCATACATACATACATACATACATGTTTTGATTGATTAGTTACATAGATAAGTAACTCAAAAAACAGTAAGAAAGCTGATATAGTAGTGCTGTAATCCCAGCATGTGGGAAGCCAAGTCAGGAGGATTGTGAGTTTGAGGCTAGCCTCACCTATAAGCAAGGCCTTGTCTATGACTACCAAACCAAACCAAAATTAATAATAATGCTGTAAGTAAAACATTCATTTTATTGTTAATGACTCAAGTAATATTGTTTCCCTATATGCATTCAGCTATAGTAAATGTTCTATAAGATTATGAGTAATGAAGACTATTAATATAAAGGCCACATAAAATTATTCTGTAAATCAGGAAACTAAATACAGATGATAAAAATGTCTTGTTATGCCGCGCAGTGGTGGCGCACGCTTTAATCCCAGCACTTGGGAGGCAAAGACAGGCGGATTTCTGAGTTTGAGGCCAGCCTGGTCTATAGAGTGAGTTCCAGGACAGCCAGGGCTACACAGAGAAACCCTGTCTCGGAAAAAAAAAAAAAAAAAAAAAAAGTCTTGTTATAATACCTATGTACTGTATATCTCAAGTACCTATTTCTAATTTAAAATTATTTTTTAATATATTAATAAAAATTTGAACTTCATTAGGTTCAGTCCTCAGTGGCAGTTGGAACTCCAGATTATATTTCTCCGGAAATCCTTCAGGCTATGGAAGATGGAAAGGGCAGATACGGACCAGAATGTGACTGGTGGTCTCTGGGGGTCTGTATGTATGAGATGCTTTATGGAGAGACGCCATTCTATGCAGAATCTCTGGTGGAGACATACGGGAAAATTATGAATCACAAAGTTAGTATATTTATTTTTTGTACAATTTTTACAGTAAATACATATAGTAAATTAAAGTAATGTGATAGTAAAGAGAAAATACTTTTGTCAAAACAATGAAAACTCATTTTTTTATTAGTAGGGGATAATCATTCTTAATCATAATCTATGAAATAATTAGTTTTAACTTTTTATCATATTTTTTTAGAAGTGTTCCTAAATAGAAAATTGGTCTGTGGTCTGTATTTGAGTAATAGAGTTCAAAAGTGGTTAGTTTTTTCAATCAGTTTTAACTATATAAGATGTACAATCATGACAAACATGCATACACAGAGTCTCAGCATCATTAATAGTGAATGAAGTGTTAATAGAGGTAAAAATGTGATTTGTTGGCGTCAGAAGATGACTCTGTAGCTACGGTGCTTGCTGTACATGATTTCTGACCACAATTCAATCCCTGAAATGCACAGAAAGATGGCAGGAGGGAACTGACTCCACAGAGTAGTCCTCTGACCTTCCCATGGGCAGCATGGCACTCTTGTGGGTGCGCGCGCGCACACACACACACACACACACACACACACACACACACCCCTGTAGTCATACACCACAATCATAGTTTTGTTTTGGTACTGAGATTCTTCTGTCAATCTAGCAAGTGCAAAATGAAATATCTGGACTCTAATAAATGCAGCCTCGTGGGCACTCCTCAGATTTTATTGGCAGGACTTCAAGGTGTAACTTCCTGTCACAAAGTTAACAGCTGTACATCTTGAGCCTTAAAATTATGATTAGAGCTTTTGATGGAGCAAGGTCAGGCCTAGAAGTCAGCCTGGTTGGGATATCTAGAGCAATGGTGTGTCTAGAGGATATCTGTTCAGTGGTAACGATCACAGAACACTGGCTGCAGTCCATATACACAGCCGGAACGAGATCACAAAACTCCAGTAATACAGCACAAGTGAAACAAACTAAGCAGTACAAAAGAAGACGACTGTCCCGTTACAGAAACCGCGAACAGTTACAAACATTCTCAGTATGAATCTGGATGTTCCCAAGAAGAATAGGATAACCTGTAATTTTTAATTGGTTCTGGAGATGCAAACGTGATTAGTTTTTTTCTACATATAGATCAATTTTAGAGACTTTGTGTCTTCTTCTCAGCTGTAACTATAGTGCAGTAAATAGTTATGAAGAGCTTAGAGCTAGGGAGAAGTTGGCAGTTTGAAAATGGCATGCGCACCGTTCAGGAGGAAGTCACTGCAGCGTAGGACGCTGCTGAGCAGCACAGGTCTAGGGAGTTCAGGTCAAGCCCCTTTCCTGTCATTATTAGTTGTATGGCATTGAGAAAGTAACTCTCTGTCTCCTCTTCTACAAGACCACCACACTAGCAGTTCCCACCCAGTGGGGTTAAGAGGGTCAGGTGGGTTACATATGCAAATCACTTTGAATAGTGCCTGATACATGTTAAATTTTCAATTGTTTAATGATTATCTGTTATTTTATATTGTACCTGAACATTATCAGTAGTCTATTTCTTAGGAAATAATGAGTTAAATTCTGCTACTTGTAATCAGATCCACCTGATTTTAACAGCAACTTAAGATTCTAGAGCAGTGATTCTTAACCTGTCGAACACTGCAACCCTTTAATACAGTTCCTCATGTTGTGACTCCCAGTCATAAAATTATTTTGTTGGTACTTCATAACTATAATTTTACTACTGTTATGAATTGTAATGTAAATATCTGATATCAGGGTATCTGATAGATGACCCCTAAAGGGGTTGCAACCCCCAGGTTGAGAACCACTGCTGTATAGCATCTGACCTCTTTTTGTGTTCATCTGTCATGAAGTAACTTAGAGAATTAAAACTTCCCTTAGGAAAAGGATTTACGTTCATCATCTCTGTGTCTCCCTAGAGTGTCACTGCTGTGTCATCAAACACTAGACACTTTTCAAAGGGAAGTGCATTTAAATAAATCTAGCACCGCTTTATAAGCTAACTGCTGATTTGTGTTTACACACCTTACACCTTTGTGTAGGAGAGGTTTCAGTTCCCACCCCAAGTGACGGACGTGTCGGAAAATGCTAAAGATCTTATTCGGAGACTCATTTGTAGCAGAGAACACCGACTTGGCCAGAATGGGATCGAAGACTTTAAGAAGCACCCGTTTTTCAGTGGAATTGATTGGGATAATATTAGAAACTGTGAAGCGCCTTACGTTCCAGAAGTCAGTAGCCCAACAGACACGTCAAATTTTGATGTGGATGACGACTGTTTAAAAAATTCTGTGAGTATGACATTATGGAGATGTCCTGTCCTTCTGGTTCTTTTAAGTATAGTTATAAAGTAACATTTTTATTTATTCATCTGATGCCAGGACTGTTTTTCTTTTATCAGTAACATAGTATTTATGACTTCCAGTGCTTTATTTTCTCATGTTTCAAAAAAATTAAGAGACGTAAGTGAGCCGGGCAGTAGTGGTGCACACCTTTAATCCCAGCACTTGGGAGGCAGAGGCAGGTGAATTTCTGAGTTCGCGGCCAGCCTGGTCTACAGAGTGAGTTCCAGGATAGCCAGGGCTACACAGAGAAACCCTGTCTCGAAAAAACAAAAACAAAAAAACAAAAACAACAACAACAAAAAAAACAAGATATGTAAGTGAATTCAACATAATCACCAAAAAGCAAAATTCAAGATCTGTTCCTTAGATAATTGTGTCAGTAGGTTTCCGAAGAAGACAAGATTGGATGCTCTAAAAAGTATATTTCATGATTTCAAAGTGAAGAAGATGACAAACCTTTCCCTAAAACCAGCCATAAAACTGGAAACAAATAAGCAAAAACATTTTAGAGCTTGATATAACCAAAAGGAAACAAAGAAGCATTTATTCATGAAAAACTAGTGAACATTTTTTGAAAGCATATACACCTCAACCCTACCTCTCATCCCATCACATGCTTGCCCGTACTCAAGACATGGAGCAAAAGCTGACACCTTGCTTCTAGATGGGGCGGCTTGATTGGGCAAATGCTAACCCAACACCCACACGGCTGCCACTAAAGTAGCAGCCTGGTAAGAGTGAGTGTGGAAAGTCAGTTCACAGCCTTCCTCACCTGAGCTTATGTCTCTGCGTAAGGCAAATGGCAGAGCAAGTAGCCTAAGGCAAACTTAGCCTGTCGGCCATATCAGAGCCAGTGTATTATATCAATTCTGCTCTCAATCATTGGGTTACATACATTAAAATTTAAGGGTATAAAAACTAAAATTTTGGGTTTTTTCCTAGCTTTATTTTAAGCTGTTATTTAGTAATTTATATCTTGAATTTACTTCAATACTTAACTTTATATTAATTTTATATTACCTTTTACTGTTGAGTACTATGTTCAAGATTAATAGGAAGCTGTTACATTATTTAAGCATCACAAGAAATAATTAGATGGGTCTTCCTCACCATTTTTAAAAATCTTATTCACTTTTGACAGAACTTCTGAGTCATTCCAAGTTAAGTGAAAATATAGTTGATTTTAGTTATTCACAGTAGTTGTATTTTATAAAGTTATGGTGAAAACCAAGTTAGTTGACATTGACCATTGCTATGTGGAAATACAAGGTTAATGAATTTGAAGGGGAGTGTGAAGGGGTATATGGGAGGGACTGCAGGGAGCAAAGGAAAGAAAAGGGAGAAATGTAATTATAATCAGAAAAAGTAAAGAAACAAAGTTAGCTTCTGGTTACATACTCAACAACTGAAACCCTTTTATATGTACTTCTATTTACAGATACTTTGTATAATAATATATACCTTTGATTCCTTAACACTAAACTCATGATTAACAGCGTTATAAATTGACTCCTAAACAGAGTTTATCTAACCCCTGTTTTCTCTGTAAAGGCATATGATTACCTGTCACTTTTGAGACACTAGGTGGCAGCCAGTGGTTTCCCACACCTATACTATCCCTTGGAAGTATGATGGGAAGGGATCATGAATTCATGGCTAGCTTGGGCTACATACAGCAAGATCCTGCTTGAAATTTTAAAAAACATGTAGTTATCAGACAGCACTTCTGGGAGCTATTTTATACAGAGATACTATCATAAAAGCACAGAAGTGTTTATAGGGTGTGCCAAGGATATTTGTTTTTGGTGTGAGAAGAGAGGAGCACCCCCTGTTCAGTCTCAGCCTGAGGAACAAAGGACAGTGCTTACCCTCTCTGTTCTGCACACATCTTCAGGGACCACAGAAGTTCTACAATACCGATTTTCCAAATACATTTAGCTTCTAAACTGTGTGTGATGAAACATGCATATAATTTCAGCACTGGAGAGGCAGACATGAAGATCTAGGCTATGTAGTAAAGCCTTGTCTCTGAAAAAAAAAAAAAAAAAAGCTAGACAAATTTTCAGACACAAAATACACAAATAATGTGTATAATTTCATTCTTATTTAGGCTTTTAACTCTTACATTGTTTATTAGAGTTTTGTAGTGGCCATGCTCAGAGTCTGCATTTCGTATCATTGTATGTATTTACCAAACTTATCACTGTGTCTAAATTGAATAGTTGCTTATCCCCATTGACAGTTAAAATTAATAGTTCAACCTCTGGGTCATAACTATAGATTTCTTATTAAATTGGTATTCTTTTTATTTTCTCATAGGAAACAATGCCCCCACCAACACATACTGCATTTTCTGGCCATCATCTACCATTTGTTGGTTTTACATATACTAGTAGCTGGTAAGTTTCAAAACTCAATATAATTTGGGTAATTTATTTTAAAGTAAATTGATCTTAAAAATGGTATATGTGGTTGCAGTTCTGGCATAGCGCTGAGTTTAAATGTGAAAAATAAATGATAGGCCTATTTTGGTATTATCAATAGAACAAACTACTTCAGAACCAACTGTTTGAAGGAAAAGACAAGGGCACGTGGTTCAAGAGTGAATCTGTTGGGAATAGGGTGAGAGCCCAACCAAGGCGCATAGTGAGTCTTCTCTTCTGTCACACGCCATTGTTCACATCGCTTCCTACTCTTCACTCAGTTTCTGTCCTCTGGCTCCTCCCTTCCTACTCACATAAGAACCACTACAGTCACTTCCTGGGTGCCATGTCAGTCTCTCTGGCTGTCTCTCAGCTGCTGGACTTTCTTTGTTGAGTGAATATTCTTTTTAAAAATCTAAGCAGTTCAAAGTGCTAGAGCAAGCAGACGGTTCATAACAACCAGGCTAACTTTAAACTGAGTGAGATTCAGAGGTTTAAATACCGTATTCCGTAGGACTTACATACTGAATCATTCTGGTTTGTTTCATATTTCATTCTTGCCCTTGCAACCTGCAGTCACCCTCATCCTTAGCTGATGGTTTTGCTTCTTCATCCCTGAAGATTGACACCAGCTGTAGACAAAGCTGCACGTTCCTGCCACTGTTTTTGTCTTACCTCAGACTCACACAAGCTCTTTTCAAGGATGGGCCATGGCGATGCCTGGCTAGGGTTGATTCCTTCCATCCGCTCCTGTGTGGCTAAATATATTGTTTCCTTTTCTATCACAAGCTTTTTACATCCTTGCCAATCCTCTTATCAGACACATAGTTATTTCTTCCATCTTAAAATAGAAAACCTTTCTGGATCTCATACCTGATACCAATTCTTTCTTTGCCATATACCAGAATTACTTCTCTTAACTGTCCATTTTAAAAGTACTTTTCTTTCTTGAATCCACTCGATTCAGGTTCATGCCCCTGTCACCTCATGCAAACTGGTTTATCAGCATCACCACTGGCTCCTGTGCTGCTGAGTGTAGTGATTCCTTCTTAGTCCTAGTCCGTGGGCTGCCTTTCCGCGCCTTTGCCACAGCTCCGTCCTCCTACACACTTACCTTTGTGTCTGTTTCCCAGTCACTAAACCTGAGTCCTGCTCTCCTTGCTTTTTGAATGTCAGTGTATTCTAGGCCCAGGCATGGGACTTGAACACATGCTTCCTAATGGCATGACAGTGTGTCTCTAGTGGAGACCTCCTTTGTCATCTACCGCCTGTGTAACATGTTCATAGCTTCTATTCCTACGTCTGTCAGAATTGCCAACCTGTTTTTCCTGTTCTGTCTTCTCCCTCTTAGGACTTCTTTTCTCTCTTCCTGCTTCATGTTTTCTCTTTAGAAGCTAATGCTTTCTGATGTGTTGAATATTTTATGTGCTTTTATTTCTGTCCCTGCAGGCTTCCTTCCCGTCCCTGTCTTTTCCTTTCCTTTTTCCACTCCATCCCATGTCCACTTCCTACAACTCTGGTCATGCCCACCTCTCCACTCCCTCTCAAATTAATGGCCTCTTTTCCCTTGATTATTACTGTTTCACACACACACACACACACACACACACACACACACACACACACACACACACACACACCTTTCTGAGTGTACTCAGTGTTGCTTGTGTGCATGTGATGCGGGCTAACTGCCTGGAATTAGGTCAACAGGCAGCACACCTCTCAGAAAGACTAATCCTCTGGCTCTCAGCTATTATTGTTGCCTATAGTTCTTTATCTAGGGGTGACTCACTGATGACTGTCCATCGTCTGAATTATCTTTATTTTCAGTCAGAAAAGCACCTCATCTTAAAGTTTTGAATTTCAAATTGTATTAATGGACACACGGTGATGGTTTTGACTACTGTTTAAGTAAACTTGTCAGATTGTTTTAAACTAATAACCATTTAGTAAACTTCATTTTATAATTTGTGGAGTTTTAAACTTAAAGATAATTTGGTGATACAAGTTTTTATTTAAAAATACTTCTACAAATAAATTATGGTGATTTTGCAGAAAAAATTTATAGTCATTCTGTGGGATTCTAGATGTTCTACTGTAGATATTCAAACCCATGTCTTGTTTAAAGGAGTTTAAAATTCTTCAAACTTTATTGCAATACGAACCTATATTTTTTTCATTCAGTGTTCTTTCTGATCGGAGCTGTTTAAGAGTCACAGCGGGTCCTGCCTCACTGGATCTTGATGTCAATGTCCAGAGGACTCTAGATAATAACTTAGCAACTGAAGCTTATGAAAGAAGAATTAAGCGTCTGGAACAGGAAAAGCTTGAACTTACTAGAAAACTTCAAGGTAACTATTTTCAATGTTTTCTTTGTTTGAATTTAACTTACAATGTTCTGAGCTACATTACAAAGAATTGTTTTATTTTCAGAATGGATCTTCTTGTAAATGGTAAAAAGCAAAGATGTAGAAATATATGCAGAACAGTATAATGCCATTTATGTAAATATTACACAGTGGTGAACACAGTGATACGGTTTCTGTAGATGTGGATATGTTCGTGTAAATGTATGGATGGAGCACCTCTGGGGACAGGAGAACGGGACTGTCAGGGCAAGGGCCTCCTCATCCTGACATACACTCAGTGACTTTTAATCTCTCCCCAGTCTACTCAGTTTCACAGGAGCCCTCAGTCAACACTGGGCTGTTCTTACCCCCTCCTTTCTCACTCTGATCAATAGCATTTCTATGGCTCCCTCCATCTCTGCTTTCCTTCTGAGGCTCTAGCTGTCTTTATGTAAGGATGTCTTTGTTTCCAGTGTTCCTCGTTTAGAGTGTCTCTGTGTCTGCATCAACTGTGAGGAGTTTGCTGCTGCCTCTGTTTCTCTTTCTTTGTTGGTCATCTTCTCCTGCTTTCCAATGCCTTGTGACTTTTACTGTATGACCAATATGAATGAAAATAAGAGATGGTTGAGTTAATATTTTTTTGTCCCAGAAAAGTTTTTCTATTCTTTATCCAATCAGCAATTGAGCCTGAGCAAGGCTGGATTGCAATTTGTATTAAAGTCAGTCCACCTCTAATGTCAGAAGTGAAGAGAGGACTAGGTGGGTCTAGTTCTCCTTTACCTGCAACTGTGGGAGACTTTCAGTTCTTCAGCCTTTCTGTCACTACTTCCAGCTCATATAGGTATCTGGTGAGGAGACCGTTCCTAATTTGATGCAATCAGAACAGTCATAGTAGTAGGATGAGAGTCTCTGCTCTAAATAGTGTGCTCATCCCTACCCCACACTGTCCAGAAGCTGTGGATTCTGTTTGTTTGTTTGTTTGTTTTTGATTTTGCCTTTTTCCAGCGTAGTAGTCTTCAATTTTAGGGGCTAGCAAAATGACCTAGTGGGAAAGGGCACTTGTTGCCAGGCCAGACAACTTAAGTGTAATCCTTGGAGTTCATATGGTAGAAGGAGAGAACTGACTGCTTCAGACTGTCCTCTGTCCCCTACATGAGTGCGTGGCATGTGCAGCCACATGTATAACACCCACACGTCCCTACATGAGTGCGTGGCGTGTGCAGCCACATGTAACACCCCCCAAACAAACAAACAAATGGTAAAAATGGTCCTCAATTTAGGTCAGACTTTAACCTGGACAAAGTTCTAGGTTAGACCACTGAGACAGCCTTTCATCTCAGAATGTCTTACTCCTCTGTGGTTCATTTTACTTGGTCTTTGCTTTCACAGTACCATAATGGTTGTACAAATAAGATTTTTTAAGTTCTTACTTTTATATTTCAAAAATATTTAGTTTATTTTTACAAAAGGAGCAATAGCCATTCCTGTTCCGTTTCATTACAAATGAAAACTTTAGGGGCACAATGAAGGCAGTGCTTAGAGGAAAGTTCATAGCACTAAGTGTCTCCATAAAGAAATTAGAGTTCACATACCAGCAACTTAAAAGTATATCTGAAAGCTCAGAAAAAAAAGAAGAAAATATGCCCAAGAGGAGTAGACAGCAGGAAATAATCAAAAACAGGGCAGAAATCAAACAGTTAGAAACAAAGAAAACAACACAAAGAATCAACAAAACCAAGAGCTAGTTCTTTGAGAAAATCCACAAGATAGACAAATCCTTAGCCAAATTAACTAAAAGACAGAGAGACAGCATCCAAATAAACAAAATCAGAAATAAAAAGGGAGACATAACAACAGACACTGAGGAAATTCAAATAATCATTAGGTCTTACTTCGAAAGCCTGTACTCCACAAACTTGGAAAATCCAAACAAAATGGATAATTTTTTCAGACAGAACCACTTACTAAAGTTAAGTCTCTGATTTTCATTCTTTAATTCTTGTTTTATTTTCAGAGTCAACACAGACTGTTCAAGCTCTGCAGTATTCAACTGTTGATGGTCCACTAACAGCAAGCAAAGATTTAGAAATTAAAAGTCTGAAAGAAGAGATTGAAAAGCTAAGGAAACAAGTAGCAGGTAACCTTCTGAGGTTCATCATTAATTTTGTAGATTTTTAAATGGTTGTATTCATGCATTACTGTCTTGAGTCTTGTTGATGTTACGTGTTATGAGTTATATAACAATGAGAAATGGCAAATAAAAATTAGTTCTGATCTGGAAAGTAAATATGTAAGTCACCATTGCCTTACAGAAGAAGGGGCTTTGGGGAAAGTAGATGAAGGCATTACGTAGAGAATACACAGAAGGCACCCCCACCGAGAGGGAGCAGAAATGACTGACAGGCCCACTTCAGTGATAGAATTTGCCTGGAAAGTTTATATATGAGTGGGAGGTAGCTAGGTTTAAAGAAGAGGGTTGCTTCAGACAAGAGAATGCATACAGACGCATACAGACAACAGGTATCATCATGAACTGAGGGCTATACATTTCTCTTTCAGTGCTGATTTTACTATGCCCTGCAAAATTTCAGTATGTTGTATTTTCATTTCTGTTCAAATGTTTTATATTTTTTTACTTTGACATGAATTGAGAAGTGCTTTTTGAGTGTTTGAAGAATTAACTTCTATATTTCTCTAATCAGTTTTGTAATACCCCCTTATGATTTTTGTTCTATTAGAGTTGAGGGACTGGAGAGGTAGCTCAGTGGTTAAGAGTACCAGCTGCTCTTCCAGAGGCCCTGAGTTCAATTCCCAGCAACCACATGGTGGCTTACAACCGTCTCTAATGGGATCTGATGCCCTCTTCTGGTGTGTCTGAAGAGAGAGACAGTGTATTCACATAAAATAAACAAATCTAAAAAGTATGCATTTAGAGTTGAGGTTTGTTTTATGCCTAAGATACAGTTGTCTTAACCTATGTTCCCTGGGCACTTGTGATGAATGTGTATTCCTGCTATTCTAGATTATTTGTTTTGTAAATATTGATTAGATCCTGTTGGTGGCGAATGTTTTTGAGGGTTTTTTTTTTTTTTCATGTTGGTTTTCTGTCTATTTATGTTGCTCATAGATAAGACAGGCATGATTTCCTTCCCGTTGAGCAGGCTTTAAGTCTAATCAGACAGCTATTGGCTGCTGCCAAGATTTGAGTGACACCACTATACCCTTGGGCATGTCTTGCGTGCTGGTCATTGCTGTGTTCATAGGTCCACTGATACTTCTTTATTGCCAGATGGAACAGAAGTCAATTCCTAATTTGTTCTTCACTGACTCTCTGGGAGTCTCTTTATCCTTACAGTTTCTGATGGGTTGCTGTCATTTGTCTGTTTGTTTTTAAAATATCACCCTTGTCCTTAATGAGGTGCTTTGGCTTCTCATTATAGCCTCAGGTTGGAAATTCAGATTGAGCTCTCAGGATTGACAGGGGTCAGCATGGGACTACAGAGGTTTCAGAGCTCTGCCTCTTGAATGCTGGGATTAAACATGTGCACCACCATGTCATGTGGGTTTGTGTGATGCTTAAGTCAAATATAATAGTAGTTTTCTAAGAGTTTTTTGTTTTATTTTTCTTTCTTTTTTTTCTTTCTTTTTGTTTTGTTTTGTTTTTCTATTGTTAGTGATAAAGGATTTCGGAGAATGACAGTTCCTTTTCTGGCCCACTTAACATGAGGCAAAGACCTAAGATATCAGACTCTTAGGGTCGTCAAAGACCAACCTGGGGCAGTGGCCCCAAAGTTTGTTGTTTCACACCAATAGAGCATAAAAGGAGATTATGCCCTCTGTGGGCACAGTGTGGAGACAGTCTTTAGTAAGCATTGTCCAGAAAAGTGAGAAAGTAAGGGGAAGTGAGATCAATTTCCAAGAGTTGAGAAAAATATCAAAGGACAGAAAAAGCTGTTGAATTTCCTTTGTCCAGGGTTTTTTTTATAGGACAGTGGCAAAAACTGGACAGAGACTAATGTAATCTCTTTTGGGATTGGTTCATTGCCTGGGACCATCAAAAATTAAACCAATAGAAGGCCCACGTGCTCTGTTCATGCCTTCCCTGAACCAACCAGGGAGATGATCGTGTTCTGTTCATGCCTGCCCCCACACAGGAATAGCTGAAGCCTACCTCTATCCATCTCTTATTCTGGCATAGTTATCAACATCGACTCATTGCTAGCTATTAAGTTACTGGCTACCATTACTACCTTTTGACCTTGCAGGTGTCTTGCTAACTGTTCATTATATCCAGCTTTCTTTGTTCTCAGAGACACTAAAACCTAGCTGGAATGTTCTTGGCTAGCTCTTTTTCTATGGGATGGATGGTCTGGGGTCTCTTTCCTGAAATAGGCCAGATACTTTAGATACCATTCTTTCTTATTAGTCTATTATATGTTTTTGTTAGATACAATGTATTAAAAGCAAGAATATATAATAACTAATGTTTTCCCAAAGGAAAAAGGTTTTCTGGAGACTAGGTAGCTGTCCTGCTGTCGTTGGCCTTGCTTCTTCAAGCCTGTATGTCTCTTGTCAGGTCTGCTTGGCTATCTTATACCGGGCTGCACACCTTCTAACTAATTTTCCTTAGTTCTCCAGACTCTTGTGGTTTTAAACGTTATTCTTCCTTTTAAATCCAGCTTCTGTTCTCACTGAAACATTTGAAAGTAGCCTTGCATTTTGTCTGTAGGCCCTTTTCTCTGATGCTGCCTAAGAGTGCTGCCTTCTCCCCCCTCACTAGTAGAGTATCAGATAGCCCTTTCTTGGTCCTTTGGCTAGGAAGAACATGATTTGGGGGTGGGGGCTGTGTTTCCTTACACTTGTTGGCTTCTCTGGGTTGCCATCTTCTTATGGTTCAGTTCTGGAATACATGAAAAGAGAGCCTGGGAGCTCACTACCTTTATTGCTCAGGCCCCAGTGCTCCAGCTTGTCTCACCACATCCCATTGTCGTCTGGCTTTTTGATTTATCGACCATGTACTCATTTTTAAACAGAAGACCTAGGATTTTTATTTATTCTTAGTGGGAAATATATCAGTTGTCTTTCTTCAAAATAGGAGTCACCAGAGTCAGCTTTTTAAAGATAGGGTGCTATTCATGGAATAGCTTTACTTTGCATGCTGCAGGATTTTCAGGGGACTCTTCTTGTCTCCAGGATACAGTAAGACTTTCTCCATGCTGACTGGAAGTCCTTCGCTACCGTGCATGCGTTTGTCTCTTCAGCTTCATTTCTAGTAACTGCCTCCTATTAGCTGCTCCTTCCCATATCAAAGGATTTCTAGAGCCCATCCATGCTATCCTTCTTCCACAACCTTCCATTTCATTTCTCTACTTTCACTTGTCTTCCTGTCAGCCATCTTTCGGTCTTCTGTCTGTCTGTGTTGGTTGTTCATTGGCTTGAAACATATTTTGTAACTCCTGCTCATCCATAACATGTTTCATTATTGACATGTTTGTGGCTGACACTGTCTTTCCTCACCTCACAAGAGCACAAGCTCTTTGAAAACAGGAGCTTGAAATTCATTTGTTTTTCATTTTATTTGCTAGTATGCTCCAAGTACCTATAGGATTACAAGTACCTATTGGCTCATTAAAAACCCAGATCAGTATTTGTTGATGAATTAGTGAAACATCACTCCTTCGAAACCATCTCTACCCATTTCCTAAGATTTCTGTCTTTATTGTGTTGATACAGGCAAGCCTAGCAAGCCTCCATTCTCTATGTAGCGCACAGGGTCGCCCTGCCTTGGGTTACTTGTTACTGCCAGCTCTTGCCGGGTTCCTTCCTGTGCTTTTCTCCTGCTGTCTTCATAAACTTAACACTTGTCAGGCTACTCCTGGCTTGAATTTTAAAAACCAAATGAATGAAATTAGTAAAGTCAGTGAAAATACTGTTAAGAGAAAGGGTTAGTCCTCTTGCTTTGGAAGTGTTCTTACCCTGCAGAGTTTATTATGTTGGATATATGATTCTCACTTCCTCACCTTTGTACTCTCTCATTTTATTTCTCCAATACCTGTCTGTCTGTCCATCTGTCTGTCTGTCTGTCCGTCCCCCTCCTTCCTTCCTCCCTTTTTCCTTTCTTTCTCCCTCCCTCCCTACATTTCCCTCCTTCCCTCCCTCTCTCCCTTCTTTCTTCCCTCCCTCTCTGTCCTCCCTCTTCCTTCCTTCCCTCTCCCCTCCCTCCCTCCTTCTCTCCTCTGTCCCTTCCTCCCTCCCTCCTGTTGCCAGAAATATTTAAAAAAATGAATCCATGCTACTGCTGGCAACTCTGCCCCGGTGGGCTGGCTGGCCATGTACTGGCGAGCAATGGCCAGCCTGTTCTTACCTTGTGGAGACTCTCTGGCCTGGAGCTCCCGAAACATCTCCACCCGACTTGCTAGGTTCCCTTGGCAGGTCGTTGCCACACCAGCCTCATGCAGTTAATGCCCACCTCACCGTTAGCGGTCACAATGCCCAGTAACCCAGCGAAATCAAAACTCTAGACGTTTATAAATAATCAGTTAGATTTATATAACAATAAATTCTCGATTCACAAGATGCCCACACAATAAATTCAGGGCCAATTGATAGTGTTACAAGCTTTCCACCTAGATTAGACAAGTTACCCCAATTACTCTATCCCTGTATGATATTATAGCTACCCGTGGCTATTTAAGCCACGTGGAATCTGGGTGGTCTTTCTCGCCCCCATCTCCCTTTCTCCCTCTTTTCTGTTGCTCCCTGTCTCTCCAACTCTTAGCGCCACCTCCCTTTTCCCTGTTCAGTCACAGGCTTCCTGTTGTATTAATATTTAAATTAATTGGACAGGGAAGATCCTGCTGCAGCCTCCCTCCCTTCCTTCTTTCATTATCTTTTTTTAAAGTATGGCAAAAATACATCTATTAAAATTTATCACAGGGACAGTGTGTAGTGTCTCCCTGAGTAGCATTGGGCACTGCCCCATCCTGTACAACCGTCTTCACTGTCTCTTTACACCATCTTAAAACAGAGCTAGGATGAAGCAATAGTTCCTTTTCTGCTGCTTCAAGTCTCTGCTTTCTGCTTCCATAACCTGATGTTTCCAGAAACTTCGTACTGTAAAAGTACAGTCTTCAGTGTTCAGTGTTTGGCTGCTTTAACTGAGAGCAGTGTTCTCAAGGGTCACCGTGCTGCAGGGTGTGTCAGAAGTTGATTCTTTCTAAAAGCTGAGTAATGTTTCATTATATTCATATAACAGATTTTGCGTTTGCCTTCATCTGTCATTGGACATGTGCTTACCCTTTGGCGATTGGTAATAATTCAATTATAAATACACACATACAGTTTCTGGTTAAGTTCTTATTTTTATTTGCTCTTGGATATATACCCTGTTGTGAAATTCTAGATCATATATTGTTTAATTTTTTTTCAAAAGAATATCTAAACCACTTCCTATAGCAGCTATATGGTTGTTTGTTTCCATTGTTAACGTGAACGCATTTTTAAATTTTTAAAATAAATTCATTTTATTCTAATTAACAAAACACAACACAGCTAGTTTAAGGAGGTCACTGGAGTAGTCACAATTTCTGTCTATCTCAGTCACTTGTTTGCAGGTAGAACAACCATTTCACTTAGGGATTTATTTTTCCTCTGTCAGTTACATTTCTGTGTACTCTCCACCACACAAGAAAGGTAAAATATGTCAAGGCTGGTATTCTTTATTCAGAGTTACATTATTTATCCAGACATACATAAATTATTTGCTGGGTCTTAGGAGCTATACTGGGCTCTGGAGGCATGATGGTAGAATTGAAAATAAAGCCAGCCGGGCAGTGGTGGCGCACGCCTTTAATCCTAGCACTTGGGAGGCAGAGGCAGGTGAATTTCTGAGTTCAAGGCCAGCCAGGTCTACAGAGTGAGTTCCAGGACAGCCAGGGCTACACAGAGAAACCCTGTCTCAAAAAAAAAAAACCAAGAAAGAAAGGAAGGAAGGAAGGAAGGAAAGAAGGAAGGAGGAAAGGAAGAAAAGAAAGGAAGAAGGAAAGGAAGAAGGAAAGGAAGAAGGAAAGGAAAGGAAGCCATACTCCATTCACTGTTAGACTCAAGGTGCTTGATATTCTTCTACATCAGAGCCAGAGGTAATGTGCAAGCCCTCACTGTGCAGCTCCCCAGACACTGCTAAGTGCTCCTTAGATGCTTCTTGAACAAGGTCTGTGCATACAAGACACCTACCAACGACTGACTGACTTCATATTTCTTCCTTATAACAGTATCTTCTAATTTCTAGAAAAATTACCATGGGTTTTGTTAGTATCTGCTCTTTTTACTACATTCTGAATTCTTAGAAGACTGAGCTAACACTTGTTTTCCTACTGTATTTCTAATGTCTATATCAGATATACAGATAGTGTGTATATACTGTATATATCTATATATCTCTATAGAGATATATAGTAAATATGCATTTTCTGTAGAGATATATAGTAAATATATCTATATATCTCTATAGAGATATATAGTAAATAAACAGGTTAAAAAATGAAAATTAGAGATATATAGTAAATATGCATTTTCTATAGAGATATATAGTAAATATATCTATATATCTCTATAGAGATATATAGTAAATAAACAGGTTAAAAAATGAAAATTTATACCCCCCTTTGATACTTTTGTATGAAATATAAAGAGTATTTTGTTTTCTAAGTGAAATTTTATTATGTATAATGTACTTTTTAAACTCCTGGTACTGGGCAGCCAAACCCTGTATAGTATCTCCATCTCTACTAACCTAGAACCAGCCCTGGCGGCTGCTCAGTTAATGTACCAACAATGATGAAGAAACTCACCTGTGTTGGTAAATGCTATTGTGGAACCTGGAATGAGGAAAAAGATTACTGGATATGGGTTGCCATTTCCAAAACATCTTGATTATCATGGTGACCCTTTTAATGGAATTTATGTTCTTCTCAAATACTGTATCTTAATTATCTTCTTCCTCATAGAATGAAGAGTTTTATTATCCATGTTTTGATAAGACATTGAAAATATTAAAAGACTGGCCCTTTACTGATGTAGATGTGAATTCTCTATAAAGATGTATAAATTCTTTTAAAAGATAATTAAATTAAATATGTGGAGATGGGTTCAATAAATAGGCAAAAAAGGTTTTACAATATTAGATAAGGAGAAAACCATTCCAATGACACCTCTCCAGAATCAGAAAAATTTTATCTTCCTTATAAATAAATGTTAGTATTTGTGGAGTTGGTCGATACACTTCCAGTGAAGCATTGGACTCCCCAAAGTACTTTATTTCTTCTAACTTTAAATGCTTAGCATGTTGTCAGCACTTCACAATAGCATGCTTAAAGAGACCTTTTCCTAAAGGAGTATGATGACAGCTATCTCCTACAAAAACCCAATAGCCTGAATTACTGGCATCTTAGAGTAGACTAGTCATTCAAACCTGTGGATTGTGACCCTTTTAGGGGGTGTCTTAGGATTTCATTGTTATGAAGAGAAATCATGACCACTGCAGCTTTTATAAAGGACAATATTTAATTGAGGCTTGCTTACAGGTTCAGAAATTCAGTCCATTATCATTATGGCGGGAAGCATGGCAGTCTCTAGGCAGGCATGGAATAGGAGGAGCTGAGAATTCTACATCTTGTTCCAAAGGCAACTAGGAGAAGACTGGCTCTCATGTGGTTAGGAGAAGGATCTCATTGCCCACCCCAACTGTGACACACTTCCTCCAATAATGCCACATCTCCTAATAGTGCCACTCCCTGGGTTAGATGTATTCAAACCACCACATTCTACTCCCTAGCCCCCATAGGCTTGTTAAACACACGAGTCTATGGAGCCATACCTAGCCAGAGCATAAAAAAAAAAACAAAAAAAACAAAAAAAAAAAACCATTTAGTCCAACTTCCAACATCCGCATAGTCTATAGCAGTCACAATAGTGTTAAAAGTCCAAAGGTCAAAGTCTCTTCTGAGATTCATGCAATCACTTAACTGTAATCCCCAAAGCAAAACAGGAAACCAACTGGTCAAGCTCTTAACTCTGCATCTCCATGTCTGATGTACAGTTCCTTTCAGTGTTGATGACTGCAACAGACTTCTTTCTCTTGGGCTGGTTCCACTCTTAGCAGCTTTTCTCAGCAGGTATCCCATGGTTCTGCATCTCTTAACATTTTGAGGTCTCCAAGTCAGCTTCAACTTTACAGCTTCTTGTTGCAATGTCTGGGATCCACACATGATCTTCTGGGCTCCTCCAACAGGCTTGCATCGCTTCTCCTGCTCAGCCCTCTGTAGCACTCTAAGCTCTGGTTGTCTCTACTTCATTGCTGCTGCTGTTCTTGGTGGTCATCCCATGGTACTGGCATCTCCAATATCCTGAGGTCTTCTGCTGCAACTAGGCTTCATCAGTAGCCTCTCATAGGCTACCTTTATGGTGCCAAACCTCACAACTCCTTTGCATGACCCCTTCAGTCCTGGGCCATCAACTACAACTGAGACTACACCTTCACCAATGGCCTTCCATGGCCTCTCACAGTGCCCAGGCCTCAGCTGCTCGCCATGACCTCTTCATGCCTTCAAAACCAGTACCACCTGGGTGACTCTTACACATTACCAAGTCCAGCTACAGCACAAGGTATAACCTTCACTATCTCTGGAACACAGCTTCTTTGTGCTCTCAGAAAACACTTCCCAGAAGATTTCACCTCAATGATGCTGGTCTCTTCTTAATCACCACTAATTTCTTAGCTCCAGGTAACTAACATCAATTGTCCCAGTAGTCCCTCCTATTCTTGACTGTAAAGCCAGAGCCACGTGGCCAATGCTGCCAAGTTCTGCTGCTTGCTTGGAACGTACACCCCATTATTCTGTTACCAGCTCTCCAATTTCCTCACTGCCTCAGCCTGGCAGTCTTGGAACTTGCTCTGTAGAGTGACCGTGAACTCAGACATGTACATGGCTCTTTTTCCTGAATACTGGGATGAAAGGTGTCTACCACCATGCCTGTACATAAGCTTTTGTTGACATAGAATATGCTCTGTCCCAGGCTGGCCTTGAACTCAGAGATCTGCTTGGCTTTATCTCCTGGGATTAAAGGTGTGTACCACCATGCCTGGACCTAAGCTTAGCTTAGGGTTAGAGTTAGAATCTTGCCCCAGAGTCACCACTCCCTTAATATGTTTTTCTCCTTGAACATAGCATTCAGCTCTGTTTTACTTCCTGGTGCCCCTTTATTTTTTGAACCATACATTTTATATTTTTCCTTCATTTTATATTTTTCCTTTATTAGCTTGCTCCTTTTCATTAAAATGCTCTTCATAAGAGTGAACTTTAATAACCACACAATAGAAATTATATCAGACTGTTTTGAGACTTCCTTTGTCAAAGCAATTACTTTGGTAACCTAATCTAAATCTCTTCACCTTAGTCTCAGGCAAACTCTTTGAACAATGGCAAATTCACTAAGATATCACAAAAACAGTCTGTAGGCCACACTAACATTCTTCTTCTTTGAAACTTCTTGAGCCACAGGCCTACACAGCTCAAATCACCCTCAGCGCCACCATCTTAAAGCATTCCAAGGCTTTCCAAATCCAAAGTCCCCCAATCCATATTCTTCCAAACAAAAATATGGTCAGGACTATCACAGCAGTACCCCAGTCCCTGGTACTGTCTTCTGTTTAGTTGGGTTTCATTGCTGTGAAGAGACACCATGACCACAGCAACTCTTGTAAAGGACAACATTTAATTGGTTCTTGCTTACAGGTTCAATGGTTCAGTCCATTATCATTGTGGTGGGAAGCATGGCAGTTTCTAGGCAGGCGTGCTGCTGAAGGAGCTAAGAGTTCTACCACTTGTTTGGAAGGCAACTAGAAGACTGGCTCTCGTGATTAGGAGGAGAGTCTCATTGCCCACTCCCACAGTGACACACCTACTCCAACAAGGCCACACCTACTCCAACAAGGCCACACCTCCTAATAGTGCAGTTTCCTCTGCCGAGCATATTCAAATCACCATAGGGCGTCAGATGACCCTTTCACAGGACTCGCCCAACACCATCAGAAAGCACAGATGTGTATGTCATGATTTATAACAGTAGGAAAATTACAGTTATGAAGGAACAACAAAAATAATTTTGTGGTTGGGGGTCACCCCAACATGAGGAACTGTTGGCTCCCATAAAGGTCACAGCATTAGGAAGATTGAGAACCACCGCTCTAAGAAGTTATATTTAGGTTTTTATGTGTGCATATAAGTATTCATTTCTCTTCAGTTGATACCTAGGAGTAAGATTATTAGGCAGTATGCTTAATGTATCCAATTTCAAGTGTGATTGCTCTAATCAACATGAGGATAATTGATATCTTTTGTGTTTATGAGAAAGGTTAACCATTATTGTCTCAGGCTTCTGTAGCACCACACCTAGCTTGATAATTGATAACTTACTAATATTGAGTCTACCAATCCATGAACATGGTATAATTTTTTACTTATTTAGATCCTTTACTTTTTTCATTATCCATTTATCTTATCAATCATGGTTTGTCTTGTAGTTGTTATGTATCACTAGCTTTCTCAGTCCATAAAGTAAATTTTTACTATGTATTTGAACATGACTTCTTTTCCCTTTGTTGAATTCTGCACTTTGGAGAGACCGATCCTCTTTGTATTGGATATTCTTGTCCTCTTCGGAGCTTTTTGCGGTGGCTGTAATGTTTATTGGTCTCATTTGGCTGTTTTACTCCCCTCTACAACAGGGGAGCACTCTTTAGCCACAAACATTTGTTTCTAGTTTCTCTTTAATGCAATAGTGAGGCTTTGTTCCTTAAACTGTTACATTAGTTCTGTAGGCTCCATTCCATTTTATTCTTTAAAACAACATTTATAGATATGTTTTTAACTCCAAGTGCCTACAGAGAAGTTCATTGCTTTAGTTATTTTACATCTTTGCCTTAGGTTGGGTTTTGGTGTGTGTGTGGGGGGGTGAGTATATATGTGTATCTTTATCTGTATTTTATGCAGAGTATCAGGCAGGACTGAAACTTACCAGGTAGCCGAGACTCAAAGTGAACTAGAGCTCCTCCTGCCTCAGATTCCCAAGGGCAGGTACATGCCACACCCAGCCTTGGCTGGTCCTTGATCTGTTTAGCGTCCTTCCTTTACCCCGACTCCTAAGTCTATTCATGCAGTTTTTTTCCATCTTTTTCATCTTGTGAGAGTTACTAACTCTGCTTACACTGTCCACCCACTAGCTGGACAGATACCTTGTCACTCCTTTCCCACCACATTTGGAACCCAGTTTACTCCTCACTTAGCTGTAGTTTAAGGACTGAGAGTCTCAGCTTATACCTAAATTTTCTACCTCAGGAAAATCTAATGCATTTTAAGTTTTAAATTACTCTCTTACTCCAATTAATGATTAATGTATTTTCTTTCCAGTGTCTCTCCAACTTAAACTGTAATTTAATAATTGGGATTATTTATTTGGTTGGCAGTTAGGTAGTTGTGTGGAACAGTTTTGGAGGTGAAGGCCTTGGTGTGGTGATTTTCCACCTTTGGGTCATGACTTCTTTTGCAAGCCCCTGTCTCTAAAAGTATTTTATGATTCATAACAGTAGCAAAATTACAGTTATTAAATAACAAAATAATTTTATGGTTGCAGTCACCACAATATGAGGAACTGTATTAAAGGGTCACAGCATTATGGAGGTATAGAACCACTGGGATAGACCATTTTAAAAAACTATTATATATAATTTGTACAGGTTGAATGTATGTCTTTTTTTTTTTTTTTTTTTGGTTTTTCGAGACAGGGTTTCTCTGTGTAGCCCTGGCTGTCCTAGAACTCACTCTGTAGACCAGGTTGGCCTCGAACTCAGAAATCCGCCTGCCTCTGCCTCCCGAGTGCTGGGATTAAAGGCGTGCGCCACCACTGCCCGGCGAATGTATGTCTTGAATTTAATAAATTATGGATTCATTTTATATGTTAGCTTGAAATAATTGTTTAATAATAACTTTGATTTTAGAAAAAAATCCTTTTATTTGGCAGTAATTTTTCAATTGCTTAGTCTTTGGCAACCTACTCAGAGTATCCTTCATCTGTCTTATATAATTTTCCCAAATGAAGTGAACTTCCAATATTTTAATCCAAAAGATGGGAAAAGTAAGAATTAGCTGCTGTTTCTGGATAAATACTATTACTTGTTATGCATATCAGTACTCTGCTTTTCATTTGCTTAGATTGTATGTCTGAATTAAAGTGGGTTTTTTGTTTGTTTGCTTGCTTTTTTAAAGAAGTGAATCATTTGGAACAACAACTTGAAGAAGCTAATTCTGTGAGACAAGAACTAGATGATGCTTTTAGGCAAATCAAAGCTTTTGAAAAACAAATCAAAACTTTGCAACAGGAAAGAGAAGAGCTAAATAAGGTAAGCATACATGAAAGGATCCTTAAAACTGTTTGTACATGTTTCATCTTTTATAATTAGATTACTGGAAGTATTCCTAATAAATAACAATATGTATTTTTCTATAAAAATTTGAAATGAAATTCTCATGCTAACCTAAAATGATAATTTAAAATTTTTTAAAGATTGATTTTCTGTTTAACTATGTGTATATGTGTGTGTGCATAGAGGTCTGTGCACCTAAACATGTGTGCCTGTTGAGACCACAGGCATTGGGTACCTTGGCACTGGAGTTACAAGCAATTGTAAGTTGCCTAACATGAGTGCTGGGTCTGAGCAGGGGTCCTCTGCGAGAGTGGTGTGTGGTCCTAACCACTGAGCCATCTCTCAGCCCCTACATTTTAAATAATCCTCTTGGTGTATGACATTCTTCAGTAGCTAGCAGTAAGAGAACTCAATTTCTTGAGGCTTTAAAGTTCAAAATTTTTTGTTCATTTGGGAAGTTAAAAGTCTTGACTTAGAAAGGAATGTTACTGAAAAAGATTCAAGAAAAAATAGTAGACTCTATTGTCTAAAAATTTTAAATACAGATTTTAGGTCTTAAGGGATATTTTATTGTAGTGTTAATTTATATTTTCTAATTTCTAATGTGGTCATGTATCTTTGACACATATCTGTTCATTATATATTTTCATTATAACTTACTGGTATAAACACTAAAAGTTTATAATTTAAAATCCTTTCCATGGTTTATTTATTCTTTAAATATCATTTTTTTTCAAAGTAGCATGGGAGAAAAGCTAAAGTAATTTTCATAAGAACTTTATGTAACATTTAAATGGTACTAGGCATAGCAACAAAATTTATTCATAACTAAGATTATGTAACAACACAATTGAGAAGATAATATTTAAACCGTAGGGAAGACTTGAATCACATATTGGGAAGTACTATGGATTTCATTAGCAACAACAGAAAGTTGGGACTAATGGTAGCTTAGGCAGTTGAGAGATCAGTAGTTCAGATCACAGTATATATTGTATTTAATGGCTTGATATGCAAAATACTGATTACTATAAAATAATGTTTTTCTGGGGGTATGTCTTATTATCAGTAAGGAAATAGAGTTAGAAATAAGACAACCTTATGCTCATAAAGGAGCTATTATAGAGTAATTGAATTAGATGAGTACATTTGGTTATTTTCCATATTGCAGTTTTGAGTTTTGGTTTATATAGAAACATCTGAACCCAGGGTCACATAATAGCATTTGGCATTTATGGCAGCAGTTCTCTTTCCTTTAGTAATAAGTAGTAATATTAATGATTTATAAGTTTGATTTATTGGTATTATTATGTAGTCAAAGTTAGTTAACATAATAAGCATAAATATCTGGTATCTTGATTTATAGGAACAAGATTTTTTGACAATTCTTAGTACATTTTAATGCTAAAAATTCTGTAAGTGTATTTTGAAAAGACATTGTTGAAAAGAGGCAGCTTATAATAATAAATAAATAATGATGTGATTTGGATAACGGCTTACAGTGAAGAGAAAAGGAATCATTTCCTGGTGTGCTAACCGATGCTGGCTTGCTTTTGTCTTTTTATGATAACTGTTCTGACAAAGGTAAAGCGATGCGTAACTCTGGTCTGATTTTTCGTTTCTGTGGTGATTGGTTTATCTTGAATAACTTTATGTATCTGTTGGCCTTTTTTCTATGTCTTCCTTGGAATACTGTCCATTTAGGTCCTCTGCTTATTTTTAATTAGTTTAGCAAATCCCTTGTTTTTATGATAATGTTACGATGTTTTCTAGTATTACAGTTTTATACTCTTCCGTACGGTACAGAGCTTCTGTGTTCAGCGATGCGTCACATGCTGCATCTACGTCTCTTAGTCCTGTCTGTATTGAGACTTTGGTCTGACATGAGGTCTCTTTGTAGTCTGTTGGCATTGTCTAATTTCTTAAATGGTCAAGTATCTCTACCACATGTCCATTCATCATTTTATGTTATTTCTTTTACAAAATGCTTTATATTTTTGCATGTTTTTCTGTTTGATTGTCTTTGATATTTGTAAGAATTCTTGAAATTTTCCAAAGTCTTTCATTAAATGCGCAGGTTAAGATACCTCTCGGTGGCTTTTCTCTTTACTCTCTTTGACTAAACAGAACTTGTGAGTGTAATGTACATTTGCCATTATATTTATATTAGTACATTCACTGGCTCATACACTATTAGGAAATCAGAGATTTAAAATAAAAATCTCCTAAATTTTATCCTTACTTTTTAAAGTCTGCTCTTTGATACTTATCTCTCTAAACACTAGAAACTCACTTTTGCTTCCATGTTGCTACTGGCATCTTACTCAGTGCTCCTTTTGGGCCCTGGTCCTTGTGATCGCTGTGGAAAGAATTCCAATAAGACAGAGACACTGACACAGCGTAGGGTAGGAGATAGGTGGAGTTTACTGTAGCACAAAGTAGAATACCTTCAAGGGGTGAGGCAGGCAGCATTCACGGAGACCTTTATAGAGCACTGCACATTCTCAAGGGGAGAGAGTTCGCAGTGATCAAAGAGGCCATTGTGTCTTCCTACACTTAGGTAGGCTTTCTACCATTTTGAAGACTTTTGAGCAGCTTTTTCTGAAGGGTGTTTCATTGTCTAAGTGATTAACAGGCCATTTGGATCAGCTCTTATGGGAAAGGATGGTGATATATCTTTGTTATTTTTGTTGGTTGTGGATGATGTTGTTGTTGAAGGCCTTTAGCCAGACAATAGTCTCATAAATTCTGAATGTGTGTCCGCACAACCAGGCTAGAGATATGACTTAGAGCTCATTTTTTGACCAGTGATCAAAAACCCTGCTGCTGGATATAAGGGAGGGCTTTGCTCCTTTTAAACTTCGAACCTGCTAATACCTAACTGGCTGCCTAGCAGTGTTTGATAAGAACTCAGTTTTCCTTTTTCCAATATGGCTAACCAGTTACTTGTATACAGAATAGTTGTTCTTTTCCCAGTTGTGCAGTGGCACCTCTGTCATATAGCAAATTCTCTTTTTACATTAGTCTATATTCCTTGAAAACCATGATAGGATTTTGATTGAAATTATATTTCATCCCTGATCAATTACAAAAGAATTAATTGTATTATATTATATCGAAGTGCATATGTGTTTATTATTTTGAGTATACACATAAACAAGAGCATAGCAGATTGTTATTTTTATTTGTATTTAATCGATAAACAACCATATGGTCCCTGTCATAGTTAGGGTTCCCAGTGCTGTGAAGAGACACAGTGACCAAGGCAGTTTTATAAAGGACCACATTTAATTGGGACAGGCTTACAGTTTCAGAGGTTCAGTCTATCATCATCATGGTGGGAAGACTGGCAGCATCCAGGCAGACATGTTGCTGGAGGAGCCGAGAGTTCTACATCTTGATCTAAAGGCAGCCAGGAGGGGACTGTCCACTATACTAGGTGGAGCTTGAGCATAGGACCTCAGCCCACTCCCACAGTGGCACACTTCCTCCAACAAGGCCACACCTATTCCAATAAGGACATACCTCCTAATAGTGCTGCTCCTCGTGGGCAGAGCATTCAAACGTGTGAGTCTCTGGGTCAAACCTATTCAAGCCACTACAGTTCTCTACATAAGTTTTTATCTCCTATGCAGTGCCCTGAGAAATAACTGGATACTGCTCTGTAAGTGAGGAGATAAAAGAAGAGTAACCTCCAAAATATTTATTCAGGGGTTGACATAGAAGAAAGGGACAATACTGCTCCCCTACTCCTTTTTGTCTGAGTTTCCTGCGGAGTCTGAAGAGAAATGTCTTGGACCTCTTCCCTGTGCCTTTGGAATAAAAATTAACTATTCTAGGCCTTAGTTAATCCTCAAATGACCAGCTTCACAAAAGTCGTTCCCACAGTCCAGGGCATGTGCAACCTTGAAATGCCTTCGGAAGGTAAATGGAATTTTCTCACTATTGAAATTTGTTATGATTTACGTTCTATGGCTCACATTTAGGAAAGGCCCCAGTTTTAGTGACATTTGTTCAGGTGATCCAATTGTGTAAAACATGAAAGCTGTTTCTGTCCAGTGCCACAGTCTTTTAAAACATAAATATCTTTTCATATATTTAAAATTATTTAAATTTTATAAAGCACTCAGTTGGTAGAGTGCTTGCCTGGCGAGTATAGAACACTGTGTTCAGTCCCTAGCACTGCATAAGTCAGCGTGCTGATGACTGTAGTCCCAGCACAAGTGGGGCGTAGGCAAGAAGGTAAGAAATTCAAGCCTGGCATCCAGGAATTCCTGTCTCAAAAACAAGAATAAATGAAGGAAGGAAGGGAGGGAGGGAGGAAGGAAGAAAGGAAGGCAAAGGAAAAGAAAAATGAAAGGTTTTGCCTTTCCTTAAATTTGTTAATCAGTTATTTCATATTTTAAATATCATTAAATTTTATGGCTTTTTTTAATTGGCTTTTGTTAGCAGTTCTGGCCAACACTGCTGAATTCTAATTAACAGGATATGTTTTAGTTTTTTTCAAAATTTTCTGCAAACAATACAACTTTGTTTCTAACTTGAGTTTTTATTGTTTCCATCTTCTTTAAGCTTACTGTGTTAGCTGGGATGTCAGTATAATGCTGTATATATATAATATATATTAGTATATAATTAGTATATATATAATATTTTAATATATAAATATATGTATGTGTGTATATATTTATCTATACATATAGATGTATATACACACATGTGTGTGGATGGTGCATAAAACAATGCTGTTAAACAATCTTCAATATAAATGTGATCTATGCTGTCATTATGTAGCATGTTTATATGTATATATAATGCTGTTTCATCTTCACAACAACCCATGTGTTCTGTATTGTTTTATTATTTTCATTTGACTAATAATGAGACTGAATACTGAGCTGTTAACTTGCCCAGGGTCATTAGAGAGAGAAGGAGGCAGAGCTAGCATTTTTATATTGAGTCTAACTCAAAAGCTCATGTCTAGGAATTTTATGCATCACTGGAAATGATTTGCTCATAAAAAGTTTTTTTTTTAATCTATCAATTAAATTGGCTTACACTCTTTTCTTTTCCTTTTTCTGGCTGTTTTAAATATGTGGTCATGCTGGTCAGAATGAGTAAGGCAGTGTGCTCCTTCTTACTAGAAAGGCTCTCTGTTTCTTACGTGAACTCTGTGAGATCTACCCACATTTCCTTTCTCTTTCAGACTACATGTTTCCCATGTAGCTTTATCTCAGCACCAGATTTTAGTATGTATGAAAAAGTGTTGTTGTTTTGTAATTTTAAAGTTTTTAGTTTTGAATATTTTTTGTATTAATGATTTTTCTCCTTGACAAGTGATTCTCTTTATAAGTTCATCTTGAAGTTTTCACTGTACGTAATTATATCATTTTCCCATTGATTTTTGATTTTATAGCTGTGCCCTGAAGCATGTCACCTGTGTATCTATTTGAAATCTACTGAGCTTGGCTTCATGGCTTAGGTTTTAGTGTTATTTTAAAAATATTTAGTGTATATTATTGAAAAGAGTATGTATTTCCAAAATGGTGTAAATTTCTATATATATAAAGCTTATTAGAACCTTTCAAACTCTTTTGCAGGGGAGGGATGTAAGACAGGGTTCCATTGTATAGCCCAGGATGACCTTCTACTCAGGGCCTAAACCAGGCTGACCTCAGACTGCCTCTAACCCTCCCAGGTGCTGGCTTTATCAGTATGGGTTCTATTTCAGGTTGTCTTTATAGGCATTATTCTGTTTCTTGATAATTAGTGATTAGGAAATTGAAATTCTTGTGCTGATCACTTTTCTAATGTTCTCTAGTTTGGGCAGTTTCTGTTTAATGTACTTTAAGACTTCCCTACCCTAAATTTAGAATTCACTAAATGTTAGAATGGTTTGGACTCCTGTTGAGCAATGCAATTGTTTGGTAATATTCTCTATTCCTAACAATGGTTTTTCTGCTAAGGTCTAGATTTTGTTTATCTGGTATAACAAATTACCTTTATCTGGTGAGTTTGACCCTTTATATCTATGTTCATTACTAATGTTACATTTTTTTTTCTTTTTAGTTGGCATGCTGTGCTTTTTTGTGTAACTTTTAAGAAACAAAATGTAATTGTGATAAAATGCACATAGGATAGTATTTCCTGTCTTAACCGTTTTGAGGCATAATTCATCAGGGTTACGTATATGTGTATTGTTATGAAACCAGTCTCCATAATTCTTTTTGTTTTGCTTGGTTATTTTTTATTTTTTGTTTTACGTTCTACTAGCTCTGGTCTTTGGTATTTGTATTTGAATTTTACTATCCATATTAACCTAAATATATTAACTAGTCACTGAAATTCTTCAGGGCCTCTAGTTGTGTTACTTCTTTCCAATTTATGTGTGGTCTACACAGATATTTAGTATGTATATTTCTTAATAACTATAAATCAGACATTTCATATGATATATGACATTTCTTCACATCCATATGTAAGAGGTTCTTAGTCCTTGGTTTGCTGTGTGTTCCATTGTCAGTCTCAAACCTTCATCCTGAGGTAAACCTATAGAGTTCCTTTCGTGTACATCTGATAGTGGCAACCTCTGTCAGTTTTTTACTTTGGAATTAATTTTTCTGAGTATACAGTAGTAATTTCTTGTCTCTTAGAAAGTTTTCCCACTCTTTCTGATACCACTTGTATCTTCTGAATTTGATTATCTATTTTTTTGTTTTTCTGAGAGCAGAATATAACTGATTTTCTCCTGCCACCCCAATTATTTTTTAAAAGATTTATTACATTTTTGTGTGTATGCATGTATACACATGTGAATATTCGTGTACACATATGTGCGTATGTTGTGGTGTGGGTGTAGAGGTCAGATTAACAATTTGCAGAAGTTAGTTCTCTCCACCTGTGGGACCCAGGGATCAAACTCAGTACCTTTACCCACCGAGCTATCTCACTGCCTCACCCTAATTTCTTTCTTTTATTTATTTTTAAATTTTACATGGATAGGTGTTTTGCCAGCATTATTTGCATGTTTGGTGCCCAAGGAAGCTAGAAGAAGACATAATTTCTCTTGGAACTGGAGTTACAGATGGCTGTGAGCTGTCCTACATGGGTACTGGAAGTAGAACCCAGGTCCTTTGGGTCACCACCCAGTGCTCTCAACTGCTGAGCCATCTCTCCAGCCCCAAATTTCTTTGGAGATTTTAATTTTTACAGTGTTATCTAGTTTCATTTTTACCCATATCTGGGTTTAGGTTTGGTTTTCCTTTTCTTGATTTATAAATATAAAGAATCCTATATTATATGTATATGTGTACTTTTTTTCATTGTCTTTCGGGTTCTTTTCTACAACTGTGTGACAGTATTTATCAGCCTCTGGTCATTTCCTTTTACTTCTTCATCTGTCTCATACATACCACTCTAATGATGCCCATTCTTTTGGTGTTTGTTTTCGTTTCCTATTGTTGCCATTACTTCCTTATAGTGGTTTTGATCTTTGGTTCTTTGTAAATCTGTGGATGTAGGCTCATGGTTATTTGCTGTTAATGTATGAATAAGCCAGTTTTCTTCCTCCAAAGGCGATGCACATTTCCTTCTGTTGGGAGGCAGGGAGTTACACTGACCTGAGTCTGAGAGCACCTCTAAATCAGGAATCTAAGATCGAAGGATTTTTCTCCATGTTATTTGTCTAGGGCTTATTTTTCTCGGTAAGAAAAGGCATCCATTTATGGTTTGCAATTATTCAATTTAATTTAAAATAATCTCCCAAATATTTATTAAATTTTACAAATGATTTTAAGCATTATAGTTTATATTTCTACATTCTACTCCTTCAGCTGCCTCTTTGCACTTGCCAGGTCAGTGTAAAAATTTGAGAGTTGGAGCTAGAAATGGCTCACTGGTTAAGAGCACCAACTGCTCTTGCAGAGGATTCAGGTTCAGTTCCCAGCACCTATGTGGGAGCTATAACTTTACTATAACTTTAGTTCCGTGGGTTCTGAAGCCCTCTTCTGCACTCCACAGGTTTTGTGTGCACATGGTGCACATATATAATGCAGACTAAACACACATACACATAAATACAAAGAAACTTTAAACAAGAGTTTGAGAAGGTAATCAAGCCATCGTTGCATTCCCTTACTGTCTTTAGAAGTAGTCCATTTCCTTCAGTATTGTCCTGAGGTAAATAATTTTGGCTCTTCATCACTTAATAATAGCTACTTTGATGGCCAGATTTGGTCTCTAGGTTGCAGATTTGGTAACATATATTTTTTTTATAAAACTGTAGGAACTAGTCCAGGCTAGTGAGCGATTAAAAAACCAATCCAAAGAACTGAAAGACGCACACTGTCAGAGGAAACTGGCCATGCAGGAATTCATGGAGATCAATGAACGACTAACAGAATTGCACACTCAAAAGCAGAAACTTGCTCGCCATGTCCGAGATAAGGAAGAAGAGGTGGACCTGGTGATGCAAAAAGCTGAGAGCTTAAGGCAGGAGCTGCGCAGAGCAGAAAGAGCCAAGAAAGAGGTCAGTAGCCAGGCAAATTCCATAGTGTCTGTGGAGTAGTGCTTTAAACTACACTTAGACTAGTGTATTCCAGTCTCTTAAGTTTTGAAAAAGTTATTTTGTAGCTGGTACTATTAACTACTGTGAATCTCGCCACTCAAGCCATAAATTCCCTTGGAAAGGTACTTTCAGAAATTAACCATGAAATCTGTACATTTCCTTTTATGTTAAAGCTGGAAGTTCACACTGAAGCTCTAATTGCTGAAGCATCAAAGGACAGGAAGCTCCGAGAGCAGAGCGAACATTATTCTAAACAACTGGAAAATGAATTGGAGGGACTGAAGGTACTGTTTATATTTATGACTCCTAATGAATTTTCTTCTGCATAAGCTTAGTAGGAGTGCTGGCTTATTAACTCTTTGGTGAAGAATGAAAACTACCTAGGCTTCCAATCTAGAATTCTTAATTCTCATCCTTACTAGTAGGAAGCTGGTCTGCATTTGCTAATCACATTCCGTTGTTTAGTGAAGAGTAGGAATCCACAAAAGACTGCCTACCTGAGCAAGATGGCCCTGGTAGGCTGCCTACATGTGTAATAAGATTCCAAGGCTCCCTGGATCTGTCACTTTTTTCTTGTTGTGACAACGTATCTAGCTTAGGCAACTTAAAGAAAGAAACATTTACTTTGGCTGACAGTTTGAGGGTATTGTTTATCATGGCAAGGATGGTATACCTGCAGGATCTTGAAGTCATATTGCATTTGCAGTCAGGAAATAGAGAGATATGAACACTGAGACTCATCTCATTACCCAAACAGAGGTAAACATCCTCTCTGTTTATTCAGTCTGGAACTCCATTTAGAGCGGGCCTTTTCCCACCCAGGTTTATCCAATCTAGAAACTTGCTCATGAACATGCACCAAGGTTTGTTCCTGTGGTAATTCTAAAACCCATAAAGTTGACAGTCAAGGTTAATCCTCATGCCACCTACCTGTTCTATAAATGACCCAAGAGAGGCCAGTTTTGACTAGATGACCTAGTTTTAAATTGTAGACTGGGCAGTTACTAGCTGTGTAACACTGAATGGGACACTTCCTCTGTTCTGTTTTATTTTTGTCATCTGTAGCTCCTGTTCTTGGGGTATATAAATACATGTGCAAGCTCACACCTCATGGTACTCAGCAATTCTTAGCACAATGATGGTCTCACAGACGCTGAGGGGACTGTCGGAGTCAACTGAGTGCATTTAGAAAGTCCTGTCCTTTTGTGCTGCTTCAGAACCCTTGTAACCGCGGCCTGGTTTGATGGCTGACTCACACATCTGTTTTCTCACCAGCACTGTAATCAACTCATTCACAACACAGACAAGTGCATTTTTAACCTGTCCTGTGTATATTATCATGCTTTAATACTTGTTTAATACATGTGCTATTCAATGAATCAGTCATGTGGTAGACTTAGCCGTAATCATAGTGACTTAGTGTCAGTGTTTGCAAGTAAACATTCTCCTCTGCTGGAAGAGACATGAACTCTGATCTATCTTTTATTTAATTCAGAAGAACTAGAGTGCATCCTAGAAGTCTTAGGCATTTATTTTGCTTAGCGTTTTCACTACTGTGACCAAAATACCTGAGAAAACAAGGTAAGAGAAAGAATTACTTGCCTCAGTTTTCTGAGAAATCCTGTTTATAGGGCTTGGTTTATTGATTCTGGACCTATGATGAGGCAGAGCATTGTGGTGGGAACAGATAAAGAAAGAGGCGGTTCAGGAGCCGGAAGGGGCAGTATAAGACGTGAGCAGGCTAAAACAGCCCTCAAGAGTATGGCTCCTTCCGGTGCCTTCCTCCCTTCAACTGGGCCCCACTTTTCTTCCCACCTCCTTCCTGGTAAATCCACCAAGGGATTAATGCGTGTGTTAGAGCAGAGCCTTCATGATCTGTCTGAGCCGCAGCCGCTCTTATAAACACACCTAGAAGTAGGGCATTGTCCAGCCAAGTGAGCAACACTAACCCCTCACAGCATTCTTTTCTTTCTAGAGTTATTTTACTTATCTTTGGTATATACATTTACCTTTTAGGGCCAATATTGTCTTTAGTCTGAGATTACACATCATTTCATGGATATTAATCACAATGATATATCAGGTGATAATAACTGTAATGGAAATAGTTGCTGGGTTTTGTATCTTTGAGAAAGTAAAAAAAGGGTAATTATATTATCAGTTCTACAGTTTTTTTCAAAATGCTACTGACCCATGAAATCATGGTTTGGAGGACCTCTGTCTTGAAGTAAAAGTAGAAGTTAGGCCAGCAAAGGCTGGAACATTTCTGGCTGAAGGAGCTGGAAAAGGGTTACTGATGTGATACTCCACTAGCTTCACATAAATGTTGTTCTGTGCGGCGCTGTGTCAAGATGTCAAGGCATCAATATGTGAGTGTAGACTTTATACCTCCAATACAGTTGGAATCATTTGTTCTCACTAAGCCTTCTCCGTTTTGCCACGTTGCTGTAACCTGCACTAGGGTGGTAGGGAATCAAGAACAAGAAAGCTGGGGTGGAGGCAGGGGTGAGCTCTGATGAAGGCATACCTAAAGGGACCAGTATCACCAGAAGACACCCAGCACCTAGTTCTCAGCACGGAGATTTATTTGCTGCAGAGGGAAAGAGAGCAGGGACTAAGAAACAAAGACAGGAGATGGAAGACTGGGAAAAGGGGAAAGACCAAGGGGAGGGGAGGGGAAAGCCCTGCTTCTGTATAGAGAGGAGACAGATGTGCCTATAGGCAAATGGCGGTTTATAAAGGTGACAGAGGAAACTCTGTGTTAGGATGAGGTGTTTAATTTTGACTGGGCATGTTAGTTAGGGCAGCCAAAGGGGGTTTTTCATTGCTGGACTTCCAGTACTTTGATAGCTAGACCTTGGTAGTCAGCTTCTGAAAGAAGTGGCCAGATAATGGAGTGGACCTTGTGGCTAGCTTTAGGAATATAACCTAATGGGTTTTAGCATGGCAGAGGGAATTGGGAGAAGGGCAAGGCCTGCCAGAGCCCTGTTTGCCATGCTCCTGAGCCCCTTAACACCTTTAGCAGCAGCAGCAGCTAGGAAGCCTGGAACTTTACAACACAATAGCGAAGGCCAAAGGGTTTAGCTGACCTCAGTAGGGGAGCAGTCTTAGGTTTCAGTCATTCTGGAAGCTGTCTTTGTTAGTTTCTGCATACATTGGCTTTATCTAAGGTCAGCCATTTGTAAACATGCTTACTCTGACCAGGGGAAGGCCTGGCCATTCCTCTGACCCTGGCCTGGAAAAGGCTTTGTCTCCATTTCCATCATCTGAGGCATTAGGGTCCTTGATGTGACCAAGCTCAAGTCAATAATATACATCCATTCAGGACTCCATCTGCTCCCCACAGTACCTATTCATCCCTTAGGATATTTTCATAAAATAGAATTTTCTGTAAAAAGTATATAAATAGAATTTTAAACCATCTTTTAGTGCCTTTAGGGATTGTAAGAATTTCATTCCAGTAAGAATAATTTTCAGTGGTGCTTGGTGGCATTGGGCTGTAATCTCAGGTACTTGGGAGGCAAAATGGAAGGGTTGATGGGTAAGAACTGAGCAGCTTAATAAGACCTCCCACAGAAGAGGCCCAAAGAGGACCACGGAAGAGCTCAGTGATAGGACGCTCGCCCGAAGCACAGAGCAGTGGTTTGTTTCTGGAACCACTGGGATGGACATAGATGACCTTTAACAGTTCCCAGGAGAGGAAAGCGTGCATAGTAGGAAACCTACTTCTTGCAGTGTGCAGATCATTGTAGAATTTTGAGGTATTGAACAAAATTATAACCCGCTGGTCCTAACAAAGATATGTAGAGCTTTTATTCAACAGAATGCAAATCCTTATTAAGTATGTTTAGTAAA
>CM052711.1:13998238-14203988 GCA_028551405.1 Uromys caudimaculatus | reverse complement strand
CCTTCCCCCTGAGGAACCAGCCACACATGAAGGTATAGTATAGAATAGAGTTTATTTAGGGCATGGGAAGGGGAGTTAAGAGGGTAGTAGAGGCAGAGAAAGGCAGAGAGAGGGAGAGAGTAGAGAAGTAGAGGAGTGGAGGCCGGCCATGACCACGTGGAGAGAGGGGGGAAGGGAACGGGGAGAGGTAAGGGAAGTAGGAGAGAGGCAAGAGAAAGAGGTAAGAGAGAGAGGAGGGGGCAAGCAGCCCCTTTTATAGTGGGCCAGGCCCACCTGGCTGTTGCCAGGCAACTGTGGGGAGGAGCATACCTGGCTGTTGCCAGGTAACTGTGGGGTGGAGTTTAGACAGAATGCCAACAGTAAACTCCAGACCTGACCATAGGTTAGTCCACAAAATAATCTCAGTGAATATAAATAATAAGATTGAATTCTGCAAAGAATCTTATCTAGCCATGGAGGAATGGAGCTGGAGACCAACAGAAGAAAAACTGTGGTACTCAAAAATATGTGGATGTTAAACAGCACATCCTGAAACAGCCAGTGAGCCAAGGACAGCACATCCGGGTATTAGGGTGACATTGGAGGCGCATCACATCAGAACTGTGGACATGGTGAAGGCCGCATTCTCAGGGAAACTTGCAGCTCTAAATGCCTGTTAAAAGAATTAAAGCCTCAAACCAGTAACCTAATGATGCTTTACAGAACAGAGGAGGGGGTGGAAGAGCAAGCTAAACTTAGAGATGACAGAAGGAAAGAAAACCTGAGTGAAGAGCTGAAGGTGGTGGCCCACACACTAATCACTGCACTTAGGAGGCAGAGGAAGAACAGGAGAGCCAGGTCATTTGGGGTACAGAGTTGAAAGTCAGCATGAGTTCCTGTCTCAAAAACAAAACAAAGCAAAACAAAAAAATCATAAAAATATTAGATCAAGTCGTGAACCTCAAACTTGATTTGAGAAGATTATCACAATTGAAAAACCTTTAACGAGATGGAACAGAAAGGGAGAGAGAAGAAAGGGAAGATGCAGATATTTCAAATCAGAAACAAAAGTTGGCGTTTTCTTTGTGGCCAACAGAAAGTAACAGAACTATAAGCCACTAGGATAGGTGACCTGGATGAAATGAATAACCTAAATTGACTCAAAGTGATATACAAAGTCTGCATGGAATTGTATAGCTAATAAAAAGGTTGAATGGGTAATTTAAACCCTTGTAACAAAAAGTTCAGTGCCAGACTTCCCACTGGTGAACTGAACCAAACATTTAAAAAACAGTTAAAATAAAGTTCGTTTGTATTTACTACTTTAAAATTAATAAGCTATAGCAATAATTGACTTTTGTAGCTTAAGTGGTTGAATTACATGATATGCAAATTATATCAGTATTTTTTTAAGTATCACTGTTGTAAACCTAATAATTGCTAGCATTCCGTACCTCTAATGTGTTAGCTTGCCAGGGCTGTTATTCGTACCAAGTAGCTTACAAAATGGAGTTGATGGCTTGAGTTTGGAGGCAAAGGCTCAGCAACAGCATGGCGGGGAGGCAGCTTCTCGGGGTTTAGTCATCTCTGATGTCCCTTGGCCTGAGGCTGCTTCCCTTGTTGTATCTTCTCCATTTGTGGTATTCTCCCGTGTGCAGTCTCAGTGTCTTCTCTCCTTTCTGTAGGGCACATTCATACTGGGCGAGTGTCCCTAATGGCCTCATTTAACTCAGTTCCTTCTGATAGATACTGTTTATAGATACTGTTTTTAAATCAGGTCACACCCTCAACTACTGGGTGGTTGGATCTTCAGCATATGAATTTTAGGGGGAAAATTTGACGCTGGACACTTTTACTTTTTGTAGAAAATATTTTCACTACTAAAAATGATAGTGTTCATAATTTTAGTGAAGTACTGGCTGGTTCTGTGTGTCAACTTGACACAAGCTGGAGTTATCACAGAGAAAGGAGTTTCAGTTGAGAAAATGCCTCCATGAGATCCAGCGGTAAGGCATTTTCTCAATTAGTGATCAAGAGGGGAGGGCCCCTGTGGGTGGTACCATCTGTGGGCTGGGAGTCTTGGGTTCTATAAGAAAGCAGGCTGAGTAAGCCAGGAGAAGCAGGTAAGCCAGTAAGGAACATCCCTCCCTGGCCTCTGCATCAGCTCCTGCTTCCTGCCCTGCTTGAGTTCCAGTCCTGACTTCCTTTGGTGATGAACAGCAGTGTGGAAGTGTAAGCTCAATAAACCCTTTCCTCCCCAACTTGCTTCTTGGCCATGATGTCTGCACAGGAATAGAAACCCTGACTAAGACAATGATTATAAATCATCCAAGAAGAATATCTACAGTCAATTATTCTACAGTTAAACGAAACTTTTAAAACTTTTAAAAATGTCTATTTAATGTGCTGAGTGCTTTGCCTACATGTATCTTAAGCGTAGCACATGCATGCAGTACCACAGAGGCCAGAACCCTCAGAACTAGAGTTACAGGCGATCCTGAGCCACCATGGGTGCTGAGAACAGAATTAGGGTCCCTGAAAGAGCAGTGCTGGCAACTGCTGAGCCAGCTCTCCAGCCCCGGATTTTTGTGATAGAATGATTTCCATTGACACTCATGTGCTTTTTATTATATTCTTTTGAAAAATATGTGAAATAAATTAAACAGATCATTTCAAAACACATAAATACAGATCTTTGAAAATATGAAAGGCCAAAAGGTTGTTGGGTAAAACTGGCGCGGTAGAATGAAGTGATGGTCCCGCGTGTCCGCCCCTTGGAAAGGCGGGACGCTCGGGAAGTTTGACCGCGCGGCCCCCATGGACCACCCGGGCGTGTGTGTTGGGCTGTGAGAAGCCCCCGCGGAAACACAGCCCTGGGGTGGGGGAAGCGGCTGTGGTTCCCGGGAGATGCCCGGCAGCCAGCTCCGTAGGGTTCCCAGGCTCTTGGGAAACACATATGCCGCTGGATGCCATTTAAGAGCTGAGAACGAAGTGGGGGCGTGCAGGCTAGAGGTAGCCTGGGCTGAGAGGGGAAGGCAGGGAGGAGCGCTGCTCAATCCCAAGGGACTTGGCGCTGGCTAGCTCACTTGGTTTGGTTTGGTTGGGTTGGCGGCTGTGGCTGGGAGTGCTGGGGTGCCTTCTGCGGAAGACTAGGTGTTTTGTTTCCCATTGCAGATGAAGAGAGACAGTCCAGGGTTTCAGGGCATTTATTGTGGTGGCGGAGAGTAGAGAGTGGTGTGGGTGAATCTGTACCCCGTGACCTCAGGGAGGGATGGGGTTGAATTAGTAACTGGGAAGGGGAGTGGCTAAGCCTCTAGGTGTCTCATTAGCATGGGGATGGCTTGAGGCTATGTGACCACGCCTCTACCTGTGGCAAGGCTTGGGGGCAGGCGTTCTCTTTATGTGACCAAATGTCACAGACCTATGGAGAGATGTAGCCACCTGTCAGGAGCTGTTTCTAGGAGCATGGTAAACGCCTGCCATCCCTTATAGGGTTTTTATCCCCTATTGGGCCCACGGGGTTTAAACCTTAACTCAACCAGAAACCAGGCTGCCTTTCACAGCCCCACAATGATGGTTCTTTGCATTTCTTGGTTTGATTTACTTATAAACTGTACTTTCTCTGTAAAATTTCTATTTGCCCATTTAATTTTACAACCCTAATATTTTCTTTATTGATTGATATAAATTCTTTACACAGCAAAAATTTTACATTTTCTCAGATTTCAATGTCTACTTTCAGTCCATCATTTGTCTTATAATTGTATTTTTAGTTGTAAAACTGTAGAATAATTATTTCTCTTTACTAGGTGTTTCTTCTATTACTTCAAAGTTTGGCTTGTCCTGAGTGATTGTAAATATTTAATTTTGCTTTCTTTTAGACATTTCTTTAGGATTTTAAAAGTATTGAACTGTTGAATGTATTTGTAGTTTGTTTAGCTAAGTGGTATAAAACAACTGGTTTTGTTCTTGTATTGCTACCTGGTGATTCCAGTTCCATTTATTAACTATTGCCATTAATTACAGATATTTTCCCTGTTGAATTCAGTTACTCAGTTGGAGGTGTACATAGGGATAACTGTGTTAAAGACTATTCCTATCACTGGTCTTTTTCAGCGTTTTCTTGGCTATTTTGAAATTTATTCCTCACAAATGAGAAGCATTATGTTGTCATCCTTTTCTATGCCCAGTGCTTCTCTGACCTTTGAAAAGGGCTTTTTAAAATTAAAATTACATGAAAAATATTGAAAGCATAGGCATTTTTCTATTTTTCTATTTAAGTATATTTATAAAGACTTGTGAGTTTTTTATTAAAATGAGGACTATCTCACTGTTATTTCTCTTGAGTGTTATTGTCATGTTTATGTGTGATTTTTTTACTACTAATATTTTATTATGTTTTCTTATTGCTTGCTTTAATATCCAGACTTTTGTTTATCTTACACTGTCATTTCCAGTACTAGTATATCATTTGGGATTTTTTTTTGGAAAACAATTGCATAGATATAATATTTTTTAATTTTCCTTACAGTATTCATTTCTGTTAAGTTTCATATGCTAATCAGAATAATTAAAATTCCTGTGATACAAGAGTGACATCTATTCTGTTGATAATATTTCTGAATTTAATAGATGAATTTCTGATGTTTTACTATTATTTTGTCTGATGGCTTGAAATACTTAAACCTGAAAAACTTACTGAGCTCTCTCATAGGTTTATTGTGGACTTGAAGTAATACTTTGAATTATTGGATTTTATTAAGTACTTACTAAAAGCAAGGGTAGCTGCTGAGAGCGTCACTTTCACCCCGTTGAAGCAATGCACTTATTAATGTGTTCAGTTTCCATTGTTACTGGCAAGAAAACATCTGCTTTGTGGCAGGTTGTTTGCTTTTGCTCATTATTTAATTTCATTTCCAGTGTTTTATTTGACTTTTAGAATTCTTACATAATACATGATTCATCTGTAATTTAAATTAGTGATCTCATCAAGTTTTAATTTCAAGTGAAATTTTCTTTGAAACCTCTTATACATATTTGTTGCCATCGCAACAACCAACTGGCAGAACAGCAGAGATGCTCTTGACGTGATTAGAGTTGTGGAAGTGTGGTGTGGTCACAGACGGGGTACTCCAGAGGTGTGCTCAGTACTGCTTCACAGCAGGGGCACTCCAGAGGTGTGCTCAGTACTGCTTCACAGCAGGGGCACTCCAGAGGTGTGCTCAGTACTGCTTCACAGCAGGGGCACTCCAGAGGTGTGCTCAGTACTGCTTCACACGCATAAGGCAAGAGAGGGACATGAATAGTAACTTGGGGCTGGAGAGGTTCAGTGCTTAGGAGCACTCACTGCTCTTCCAGAGAATCCTAATTTGGTTACAGTACCCAAATCGGGCAGCTGGTAATCACCTGTAACTGTAGCTCCTGGGGAGTGAGCATCCTCTTCCAGCCTCCATAGCACATATATGTGTGGCATACAGACACACAGGCACATACCTACACACATAAATAAAAATTCTGAAAGAGCAAGAATCTGACTTCCTTTGACTCTTTTCAGTTCAAGCAGAGTTTCACATCCAGAAACTTGTGGATAGTCTGTATCTGTCTCATGGCAAATATTCCTTAGTGAGTGGTCACACTGCAATGGGCACCCTCTACCATCGTCTCTGGCCCACACCAGTTCCTTTTGTACAATTATGTATTGCACATGTGTATGAGAGAGAAAGATGATGTTTATCTTTCTGCATGAAGTCAACAACTACCATCAGTTAACTTAGTCAGGGTCACTGGTGCTGTGATGAAACACCAGGACCAAAAGCAACTTGGGGAGGAAAGGGTTTATTTGGCTTACACGTCCACATCACTGCTCATCATTCAAGAAGTCAGGGCGAGAACTCAAACAGGGCAGGAACCTTGAGGCAGGAGCTGATTGATGCAGAGGCTATGGAAAGGTGCTTTTTACTGGCTTGCTCAGCCTTCTTTCTTATAGAACCCAAGACCCCCTGCCCAGTGATGGCACCACCCACAATGCACTGGTTTCTCCCCCAGTCAATCACTAGTTAAGAAAATGCCCTTTAGGCTTGACAGCACAATCTTAGGGAAATATTTCCCTCCTCTCAGATGACTCTAGCTTCTGTCAAGTTGACATAAAACTAGCCATCACACCAGCATTTCTGCCCTAATGACTGGCTTCCCCCAAAGAACATAGTGTCCTTCAGCTCCTGATCTCTTGCCTATATACATATGTTCATTTAGTTTTAAAAATTCTATTGCTGTGCACTTGGACAACACTTTAGAGAATAAGAATGACCCTGAGAAAGTAAAAAACCCGAGAACTCTTAGAATTTCTAGCCTGTGTGTTTCTGCTTATGTAGGTAACTAGCGGAGCCTTCAGAGTCTGCATATCTTCTCTTTCTTTTTAAAATATATTTTATTTGAAAATTTCGTACATGTACACAGTATATTTTAATCATATCCTTTCAGACTGTCTCCCTCAAACTCCTCCCAGAATCTCTCAGGGAATCCCAGTGCCAACTTCATGTCTTCTTCATTACTCCAGTGAATCCAGTTAGTACTGCCTACATGTACCTGTGTAAGGCCACTCACCAGCAAGGGCAGTTTGCCAGAAGCAAGACTCCTGAGGTAAACTGACTCTTCTTCCCCTAATAGCCAATGGCTTCTTAACTAGGTGTGAAGCCTTGTAAGCCCCTCCTTGATCTGCACTGGAATTTGGGCTGGCTTGGTCTTGGGAAGGTCTTGGGCAGGCAGCCCCAGCTGCTGTGAGTTCATGAGCACAATGCCTGTTGTGTCCAGGACTGGTGAAGTGCTCCTTCCCATCTGTCTCTTACAGACTTCCTCCTTCTCTTCCTTAATGTTCTCTAAGCCCTGTGGGGAGCAGTCTGATATAGATGTCACATTTAGAGCCAAGGACTTCACCCTCGCTTGTTCTCTGTACATTGACCAGTCAGGAATCTCTGTATTAACCACTGCCCACAGGAAAAAAAGACGCCTGTGCAGTGGGGGCTGATAGCTGCATGGGTATAAAGGCGAGTATGGAGACAGCTTGATGTCCATCTAGAAAACAGTAGTAGTTCACTAGGGCCATGTTTTGGACCAGGTTTACAGTACTAGGCAAGAGTTCCATTCCATGAGTCAGAGCTTAAATTCAGCCAACAAGTAGTTAGTTTCTCCTGTAATGCTCATGCAGGAGATCCCATCCTAAGTTCTAAACTAGCACATTTTAACCAAAGTTTTCCTCCTCCAGCTGGGCATGATGGCTGTCTTGGTTGGCTTTTGTCAATTTAACACAAACTTAGACATATCTGGGGAGCAGGAATCTTAATTGAGAAAATGCCTCCATAACACTGGCCTGTAGGCAATTCTGTGGGGCATTTTCTCAATCAGTGATTGATGTCTGAGGGCCTAACTCACTGTGGGTGGCACCACCCTCAGCAGGTGGTCCTTGGTTATTTAGGAAAGCAGTCCTCCTCCATGGCCTCTGCTTCAGTTCCTGCTTCCAGGTTCTTGCCTTGACTTCCTCAGTGATGAACTGTGACCTGAGAGTCCTAAGCTGCTTTTAGTCATGGTGTTTATCACAGCAAAACAAACCCTACCTAAGACTGTAAGTAGCACAAGCCTGTCACCCAAGTACTAGGCTTTGGGAGCAGAATGAATATGAGGCTAGCCTGGACTACAGAGTGAGTTCCATCATGGTCTAAGTGAGATACTCTATTTTAATGCTAAAAGTTAAGAGATTTGCTTTTCCCTAATGTAGATATAAAGATGTTTTGACCTTTGTCATTTCTTTCTGTACAGTTAGAAAAGCCTCCTTTCTTTTCTTCTTGTACATTCTAACTCAATCATGCCTTCCCCCATTTTAATCTTTTAAAGACAAGAATGTAATGCAACCTTTTTGACTGTTACTTATTACATATAAGATGACTAGATTTGTTTTCTTAAACATATATCAACAATAATCCTAGATAGAAATGTAAATGTTGTGCTGGTTAGTTTTCATAAACTTGACATGAGCAAGAGTCACCTGGGAAGAAGGAGCCTTGGTTGGGAGAAGGCCCCCATCAGATTTCTGTAGGCTAGTCTATAGGGCATTTTCTTGATTAATGATTTATATGGGAGGCTCCACATCACTTGAGGTGGTGCCTAGTCAGGTGATCCTGAGTGGCATATGTAAATGTAATCCTGGGGGGAGAGTGTTTCTATGCTCCTTTTGCTTCCAAGTGATGGCAAGGTGTTTCTACACCCATTCTAGCCCATTTCAGCTCCCAAGCTAATGACACAGAGACCTGGTATTTTTGTGAAAAGGCTTCAAGCACTATGCTGAGCACATTCTGAGCTATTCTAACCCAGCTATGCTGTCTGCTTCCCAGTTATGTGGTCTTTACCTGCATCTGGGTCTTACCCCGGTTTGCTTTGGTCCACATCTGTCCTCATAGCTCTCATCGCAATCTTATAGTGAATCCTCCTGGTCCATTTCCATGGTCTCTCTACCTCTCTTCTCTCCCAGTCTCTGTGGTTTCTTTGGGACCCCTGACTGTGATTGGAAGTCCCGCCCTATTCTCTTCTGCCCATCTAATTGGCTGATCAGCTCTTCATTAACCAATCAGAGGTGATGGAAACACCTGACTGGAGACTGGAGATGCCATATCCAAATCAAATCAACCAAATGTTTGAGCATAGAAAGTAATATCTGAAAACACAGTGCACAAAACCATCTCCCAACAGGCATAAGAAACTAGGCTGAGTAAGCCAGTAAGAAGCACTCCTCTGTGGTTCTGCTTTAGTTCCTGTCACCAGGTTCCTGCCTTGAGCCCCTGCCATTGCTTCCTTCCATAATGGATCATAACCTGTAGGATATAATAAGCCCTTTCTTCCCTGAGTTGCTTTGGTCATGGCCCTTATCATAGCAACAGGGAGCAAACTAGAACAAATTTAAATCAAGAAATCATATAAATGCCAACAAAAAGTTTAGATTAATTTCTGATCTTAATATGCAGGCTTTCTAAAATATCAGAGATACAGACCATAAAAGCATATAAACTGAGGAAAGTATTTATAATATATGGCAGAGAAATAAATAATTGCCATTTATATTTTTGAGTGAGAACATATATATAAATGATGTACCAATATATATAGTCCCTGATAGAAAGGAGTTATTTCTTATTTTATTTCTTTAATCTTTTGTTATGTATATAGCAAAAACAGATTAGTTATTCACCAGGAATATGCAGCATAGAACATCAGCAAGAGATAACTAAACTGAAAACTGACTTGGAAAAGAAAAGTATCTTTTATGAAGAGGAAATATCTAAAAGAGAAGGAATTCATGCAAGTGAGATTAAAAATCTGAAGAAGGAGTTGCACGACTCAGAAGGCCAGCAACTTGCTCTCAACAAAGAAATTATGGTTTTAAAAGACAAATTGGAAAAAAACAGGAGAGAAAGGTAAGAATCAAATTATTTTCTCATCTAGCAAATATCTACTATGTGTATGTTGTGTGCCAAATCCTAGGAAACTCAGGCAATAGGCATATCCAAGTTCCAGCAGGGAAAAGTCAAGATTGCTAAGCAGGCAGTTCTAGTGCAGCAAGGGGAGAGAGCAGTGGGGGAAGTGTGGAAGCAGCCCAAGAGGTGCCAGCAGGCCCTTTGGGGCTGTGAACTGTCCAGCGAGAAGTACACTTCGGCCGCACCTGCAGAGCTAGGAAGAAGTAAGCAGGGAAGTGCCCAGGAAGAGGTGGCAGAATGTGCTAGGACCTAAAAGAGAGAGAATGTCACACAGTCAGAAAGCAATGCTACTTACTGTGGTGGATTCACACATAGAAAAACAGGGGTGGTAAGAGATGAGACTATGGAAAGAGAAAAAAACAGCCAGGTAAAGTTGTGAATTAAGACCTTTACACTTTGTCCTAACGGATCAAAGGGAAGTTACAGGAAAGTGCTTATGTTTTGGAATGGTCACTTTGCTACCTTGTGCAGAACAATTTAGAAGCTTCTAAAGGAATCCAGCTATCAAACAGTCCATAGGTACTGTCGAAGTTGGAGGGAAGTGTGGTAGATTCAGAAGTTCTGCAGAGAAGACAGTCTGCAGGACAGAGAGAGTGGGCTGAGAAAGAGAGAGCAGGCATCCTCAGTAGCACTGAGGTTCTAGGTTTCAGGCGTTGTTGGCATCTGTGCTTCTTAATTATCTTGAAGCCCACATTCTTGCAGGTGAAAAGTTCTGAGCACACCATGGAGTGTTAAGAGCTCATTGTAAATGAGTTTCAGATGCTTAGTAAATGTTGAGTTTTATATGTGGTTTCAGAGGTGAAATACAGCTCTGGGTGTCACTCTTTCCTCTGGTGTTAATGCTGTCACCTGAGTGTGATCATTTGAAGAATAAGCATAGATAGAAGGAGGTCCCTGCACTGAGCCCTGGGGCATCCCAGTCTATAGAAACTGGGAGATGAGGAAGGACTATCAGAGTGATTTGAGAGAGTGATAGGGAAAAACCAGGCAAGTGTGATTTTCTGGGACCCTGATCAAGATAGCATATCCAGTCTGACAGTGTATAGGACGGTATGAGGTCTGAACCAAGGAAAGAGCTACACAGTGACATTTGCACTTAACATCATGTGACTTTGGTAATAACAGTGTCAGTGGAAAAGTAATCCCAGGAAAGAGTCCTGGAGTCCTGAAGGAGAGCCAGTGGGGCAGTGTGCAGTAACACTGCTGCTTAAAGTTGTCCCTGCGGAGGTTATCTCAAGTCACTTTGCTTGGTGGGGGTGGGGGTGGGGTGGGGGTGGTGGTGGAGGAGGAGGAGGAGGATGTGTGAAATAAAAATGCTAACAGTTGTAATCTGACAGAAATTAACCAATAGTTCAGCAGAGTTGGGAGGAAGGTACTAGAGCAGTGGGAAGGTCAGCCTTACTCAGGCACATGCAGTTTTGCCTGTAGAGAAGAGACTGTAGAGTAAACCGGCTCCCGTGAAGTCAGTGGGAAGGTGGCTCTGGTTTTAGTGTTGAGTTGGGAGTGTTGCATGTGAAATGCTCAGGAGACATTGATGTGCGGGGTATGTCATCAGTTTAAAGCTCTGGCAAGTCTCCAGTGCAGATCTCAAGATCTACTGGTGTGGTGGGTAGTGATTGCAGCCTGGTGGTGAGGTTGGATGAGTACTCAGGAGAAAGCGAGCATGTGAGGCGGCATTCTAAGGAGCACTGGCATTTACTGGCAGAAGGAGGGAGTTCCCTAAGGCAGATGAGAAGAAGCCACATCACTGCTAAGGTAGATTGGATGCTAAGGTAGCACAGGGAGAGTTTACAGAAAGGTTTGGTTTATTTAAGTGGTGGAGGCAGACCTCAGATTCTAACACGATGTGTTTATTATCATTTTAAAATAGAAGACTTAGTTTGCTTAATGCTATTTAAAAACAAGAATGGTTTTATTTGAGACTTTATTCAGTTTTAACATTTGGGGTTTTAAATAATACCATGGCACATTTTCTTGCGGCCTGGGTTTTGTTCCTTGAATTTATAATTTAAATTATAATTTATCTTTAGTAATCAAGTGCTATAGATGTTGGGGTCACCCATTACTTTTGCCTTTTACTCACTTGAAAACAATTATATAAAATTACTCAGAACCAATCTGCTCTGAATTTTATTTTGTTGCTGATATATCTTATCAAACTATCAGGGACGTTAGTATATTTCTCAACATGGCAACACAGTCTTCAGAAACGGGTTCCCCTTCTCTCATAGAGGTATTTAGAATGGTTTACTTCTAAACAGTTGTAAATCAATCTTGCTCCATAAATATGCTTTATAATATTTTCTCTGTGCATATTTGTGTCTAGATGTAGGCAGAGAGAAGGGCTGGATCATCTGGTGACTGAAAGCACATGAGAGTGATTTCCAGGGCACAGGGGTGGGATGTGGACAGTCCAGCTGTGAGTACCGCAGCAGGTCCAGCAGTGAGCCAGAATGCCGTCATTTTCAGTGAAGTTGCTTCTGCTGTGGCATTTCTACTATCACCTGTAGACTCAGAGGACACCTGCCATGGTGCCTATTGAGAATGCTAGCCTTCCTCTCATTGTGGCGAGAGAAGGGTCCTCTGAGTGTTCTTGGGAGGCACTGTAGAGAGTAGCTGAGCAACTAGGAAATAGAGCTCCTCTAGCATTCTCCTTGTCTGAGCAGGACAGACACTGCCATATATCAGGTAAGTCTCATGTGAAGCTCACTAACTCAGGCTAGCAGTGAAAACGCACATCTAATTATTGAATCAATGCAGTGAGCCACAAATCCCAGACTGTGCATTGAGTAAACGTGGCTGTGTTTGCTCTGACCGTCCTCGGCCTCCCACCCTTGGAATTCATGTGCACATGCTACTCCCTACTTTTCTCTCTATAAATTTACAGAAGTGTCAGTTCTTCACTGTGTAAGTCCCCTCTTTCACATCTGTACTTGGTCTTGGCTGTGGTCCTAGATCTTATGCTGGGGCCTGAAGACGATGATGATAGAGTAGGTCTTACAGATAGTCAGCACCCCTCATCTGGAAGTAGCTGCCCTTGGGTGGAGACTATAATGACAGGTGCAGAGTACTCATAGCTTCAGCTGTTGCTGTGCACAGGTTCTTACCTCTCAGTGCCTGTGCCTTCTAACGGGATACGCTGACAAGTCTCTAGTGCTGCACACTCATGACTTCAGACAGACTCCAGGTGAGGGCCACCCTACACAGTTAAGAGGCATGCGCTCTTTAAAACTGTTGTGAAACCTAGAGAAGACAAAGAAACGACTTTGGACAAAGGGAAAATGAGAAAGAAACTGCCAGGCACAGCCCATGCTTTTCAACTGGTCTAGATAAGAAACAGGCAGCATTGAGCTGACAGGAAGCTTAAAGTGGGAAGAAGAGTTGGTAGTAGTGCCAAATGGGACAGGTGCTTGCGGAAGCTAAGCATGTACTTGACTTTGGGAAATACAGTGGATTTTGTAGGTCAGAAGAATAACATCTGCACTTGTCTCTTAGTTGGTCAGGAGAATACTATACACACAAAGTAATCTAGCAGCTGATGGACAAAGCTAACCATTGGGACATCTAGGCAAAGAGACGCAGGTTCTTTGTACTATGTTTATAACGTTTCTGTTACATTGAAATTATTTCAAACCAAATATTATTAAATATCAAAATTCAGATAATTATTAATTTCTAACCTTTAACCATTTTTAGTAATGTTAATAAGCTAGAAAATAATCAGCTTGATCTTAAGTAAGGACACCATGTCTACATTTTATAAAAACAGGTGCCAATGTACAAAGAAAATATGTAACTTAGTCTTATGTTAATTTGTCTTTAACTTTAGTAAACATGATCAGGTGGCAGTTGCTACTACTGTCATTTTGATAGCACACTCATCATTGATTGTGTTGTCTGTAGTAGTTGCTTTATCCCAAATAGTAATTGTGATATTGTTAAATGTCTGAATAAGCCAATATACCACTCTTGCATTATAAAAAATTAATATTTTATTTTTTAAAAAGAGAGTCTCACTGCTCCAAGATCCCTCTACCTCCCGAGTGCTAGGGTTAAAGGCACCACTGTGCCTGACACATTGTAGAGTCTTGGAAAAGTTTTTTTCATGAGATGTGTTCTTACATATTACCATACCTTGAGTTTATTCTGATTTCTATGTATTTGCTATGTAACTGTTACACAAATATTTTTTCAGTTGACTTTTGATCCAATTCCTTTTTCTGATTTTCTGTTCTGAATTGTGTTAGCCAAAGTGAAAGGGAAGAATTTGAAAATGAGTTCAAACAACAATATGAACGGGAAAAAGTATTATTAACTGAAGAGAATAAAAAGTTAACAAGTGAACTGGATAAGGTGAGTGGTTGGATCTCCTTTGGTTGAGTGCGTGCTGGGTATAAAGCACTGTGGTTTATACCATGATTGTCACTTTATATTTGCTGTGATATTTCATGGTAGCAATGTTTGAATGACAAGTTTTCACTATACCCATTTGTGTCAGATTTAGTTTTGCTCCTCCCGTCTTTTTGCCCTCCTGAACCTCTCCCCATCACCACCTTTTATTTGAGACAGCATTTCATGTAGCCCAGGCTGGCCTTGAACTTATTTTATAGCTGAGGTTAGCCCTGAATTACTAATTCTACCTCTACTGGAATTACAGTCATGAACCACCATGCCAGCCCATTTGTGTGTGTTGCATATGTATGTGTATGTATGATAATATATAGCTGTATATGTGTAGGGACTTATTACTAACAATAAATTAACTAAAGTTATAAACTGACAAGTCCTAGCAACTGCAGCTGGCAATGTTGAGAACAGGGAGCCTTCTAGTCCATTCATCAGCAGGCTCAAGATCAAAGACTTCCTGCGGTTTCTCCTTGAACACAGCTGGTCAGATTCCCTTCTGCCTGGAGTGCCTGCTCTGTTAGGGAGGATAATCTACATTATTCACTGTACTGACTTAAATGTCAGTTTGACCCATGAATATCCACACAGACATATTCATAAGAATTGACCAAATATTTGGGTTCCTCTATTCCAGTCAAGATGACATATCAAATTTAAAACAATATTCTTCATCATGTAAACAGTTCTGTGAAAAGCTTTTCTTAGAAAAGTTGTCCCTAACAACATTCCATGTTAAAAAGGCTGGCCTAAGATCTCTGAAAACGTACAAGGAAGAAAGAAATGCAGCAGCTAATGGCAGCTGGGGACCATTTGTCAGAAACTGGGTGGAGAGAAGTAGCATGAGTTTGTTTTTTTAACTTAAGAAAATTTTTGTACATAATATATCACATACATGAAAGAAAATTGCCATGCATACCAGCAAACCCACACAAATCACTGAAAAGCCAGCAGGAGGATAAAACAGCACAAAGAAAATTTCAAAATGAGAGGGAACACAAGGCAGTCCATATAAACAGAGGTGTGAGGGTTCTCCGCATGCGGTGAATATACGTGGATGTTAAAATAACTGCATTCTATGTTCGAGAAAGGAGATGAAGTGAAGAAGTTGAACAAGTAACTGGATTTGTATACAGAATAATCAAACAGAATTTTGAAAAATTAAATTACCAACATATTGGAAACAGTAAATATATAACTAAATAAACAAAAAAGATTAGGGTAGGACAGAGCAAAACAAAACAAAAAGGGGGACATAAAAGTGTGGGAGACATGATGAGAAGTACTAACATGCAAATATTTGTTTTCCCAAAAGGAGAGGTGGGTGAGACTATTGCAGAAACAATATTTGAAGAATTAATGACCTAGATTATCCAAAATGGGGGGGGGGGGGTCGTACATTTTGAAATGCCAGAATCTATAAAGCTGCTGAGTCACAAAACTGCCCAAAGCAGGAACCAGTACAGAATCCTAAAAGCAGCCAAAGAAGGCACATGGTACTCAGAGGGTACAAGACAGAAAGCTGAACCTCACTAGGAGAGAAGAAAAGAAGCAAACCAGGAGAAAAGAAAAGGCACTTTCCAAACACTGAAACAAAGTAACTGTCCTTGTAAATTGTTAAATGTTGAGTTTAATAAAGAAACCTGCAAATAAATAAGACATGTCAAACAGTTGTGTCACATTCTCAGTGGATCATGATTTAATGTAACATACCTAGGTTAGGTTTTTTTCCTAAATAGAAATTTCACCAATGGGAGGCTTGTTTTCAAATGTTTCTATGGTATTTGTGTGTATGTGGGTGTACAGGTAGATGGAGTGGGGGCTACAAGTTGACAGTGGGTACGTTCCTCAGTAGATCTTTCTCCCACCCCTGCCTCCCTTTTTTAAGCTAAGGTCTCTAGCTGAAATTGGATGGAGCTCACTGCTTTGGGTGGACTGGAGAGCCAGTAAGCAGCAAGTCTCCTTGCTCCACCCTCTGCTGGGGTTGCAGATGCCACATGCACCTGCCACACTGCCTTTTTACATGTGTTCTGAGGTCCAGAACCCAGATGTTCAGACTTGCACAACAAAAATTTATTGACTGAGCCATCTTCTAAGTCCCAAGTTTAAATTTAGGTACAAAATGTTTATATTTAAAGAGAAAGAGCCTCATTTAAAAATAATATATGTTATAGATAATTTTATACAATTATAATGCATTTTTCCTGGAGTACGAGAGAGAGAAAACTGCCGTTGGGAGGCGGGCTGGTTATTGAAGTTGTGTGTTGGGCTCTTGAGAATTCGCTTACAGTATCCATTTCTTTTATTGTTAAGTACATTATTTTATTTCAGTTTCTCCATTCATTTGAACTAGCATTTATTTGCACAGTTTCTTTTTATATTTTAAATAATCTTTATTTTTACTTTATGTATATAGATGTTTTACCTGTCTGTATGTCTGTACGTCATGTGCATACAGTGCCTATGGAGGCCGGAAGAGGGTGTAGTAGCCCCTGGGCCAGAGTGCCGGCTGTTCTTCCAGACGATCTGGGTTCGATTGCTAGCACCCCCATGGTGGCTCACAACCATTTTTTTTTAATGTGCTTTCAATTCTTTATAAGAATTTTATAAGTTAACAGGACATTTGCAGAAAAAGGAGGTGGGGGTGAGGAAGGAAGGGAGGGTCTGACCTGCAGAATCGGGTAATTTTTTATCAAGTTGATGAAGAATATTCACAATTAAGATCAATTTCATGTAGGGCTTGGTGAAAGGCAAGAAAGAAAGCAGGAAATTTCAAAGTGTTCATTCTTACCAAATTCTTCAGTGTGTCGCCAGTGTGGTGTAGAATAATAAAAAGACAAACAATTTTAGTTGAATCTAAGTACTGTAATGTCTTGTTCAACCACTCATGCCTTCAAACTACCTTCCAGCTGACTTCGTTGTATGAGTCCTTAAGTTTGCGCAACCAGCACTTAGAAGAGGAGGTCAAAGATCTAGCAGATAAGAAGGAATCAGTTGCCCACTGGGAAGCCCAAATCACAGAGATAATCCAGTGGTGAGTGCCCTCCAGAGTGCTGTTGGTGTGACCCTGAGCTCCTGACACCCTCCTTGTCTTCCTTTGCCATGGAAATAAAGTTACTTTAAGCTTGTAAAAATGGAAAAGTGAGCCTTTAAAGACCGTAAACACCAACGTTTGCTTTTGATGCTCTCTAAGATAAAAACTGCCATGTTTATGGTTATGTTAAGAAACCGATAGCCTGAGAAAAATGTAAACGATGAGCAATACTGTGTTTGTAAGTATAACACAGCAGCTCACATGTGGCATTTTCAGTCTTAAAAGATTGGGGCTTAGCTTCACAAACTGTTTCCTACACACTGAGGACTAGTTTTGATTATTTGGCCTATGAATTTTGTCATCCTCATTTACTAAATGATTGTTACCATGCTTATAAAAGTTTGTATCTCTTATACTACATGGAGAAAGAGGAACCCAGTGAAGACTTTTTTTCTTAGTAACTTTTATATTTATTTAAATCTTTACCAATTTTAACCTTTATATTAAAATAGCTAGTTCCTCTATATATCTACAAAGCAGTTTATTATTTATTGAGGATTTTAATTTCTTGTAATTATATCAGTTTTCTACTTTCCTTTACCAGATTTCTAATACCCTTCTTAAATCATAACCCAAATATGTCTACACTGACCTAACTGTAGAATTCTTCTGATAACTAATCTTTGCTTACAAGTGCCCAGATTGTGGAAATTTACTTGTGTTCCAGAAAACAGAACTGTTAGTTTGTTAGTGTTTAATTCCTATCTGCACCATTGGATTTATATTTCTAAAGGGAACCATTCTAATATTTAGCAAAGTTTATACTGGAGCTGACCAATAGTAAAGGATAGAGCTGAAAAATTGCTTTATATGCCTGTGTTTGCAAAGCCTGTGGTCCCAGACCACCACTCACCAGACCACCCGGTGGCGAGGACAACGGGAAGTGATCCAGATGAAAGGAGGATTTTATTCACTTACTCATTCAGTAACTCAGTTGTTCATTTTTAAAGATAGTTTTCACCATGTGCTCATGGCTGACCTCAAATTCTTGGTCTTTCTGAAGAAAAGAGGAGCAGCATCTGAGCCCTGCGGGGAGATAGCTGCAGTCTGAAGATGCTCAGTACTAAGACTTGTGGGAAGCATAAAGAAGCCGGCGTGACTGTTAGAGTGAAGCACTGTGCTACGCTTATGTATTGGCCCATAACTCAGTTTGAAACAACTAGAAATTTCAGCAGTAGGAAATTTACTTTTTAAAAGTGTGTATGTGTGTGGAGGTAGGCTAGACATCAACTGTGGGATGCTTCTTCAGTCATTGTACCCTTTTTTTTTTTTTTTTAAAAAAAAAAAAAGTATGATTTAACAAATTTTCTGTCTAAATCATACTGATTTTTATTAGCTCTGTGACCTTAAGATAATAAATAGAAACTGGACTTGGATTTCTTTAATCTTTAACCTTTATTCTTTCATTATTATTTAATTAATATTTTTAGAAAACAGGGGTGCTTCATTATAACCCTGATTTTTGCAGAATATTATATTTAATTTTTTCTAAATTCAGTATACTTCAGCTTTAAATAAAGTATGTTATGTTTGGTGAGATAAAATATGGGAATCTAGATAATAGAAATCTTAGCAGTCTTAAGGAAGCCTCGACGCTTGTCCAGCGTGAGGTCTAAAGGGTCATCATTTGTGGTTCATGGATGGTTTACTGTTTGTCAGATGTAAGTAACCTGGGCTTCCCTAAGCACTGCCAGCCCCCATTTGTACATAATTGAATAGTTAATGAATCTGTTACCGCCTCTTGACAGGCGGCAGTAGCAGTGTGGCCAGTCTTTTAAAGGACTTCTTTAAGCATTTCTTTACGTTTTTGGCACTTGGTTCTTAATGAAGCTTTAAATTACATGCATCGCTGAAGTTTTGCTTGTTTTACTTTGTGTGTGTGTGTGCTCTAGGGTAAGTGATGAGAAGGATGCGCGAGGCTATCTTCAGGCCTTAGCTTCTAAAATGACTGAAGAATTGGAAGCGTTAAGAAATTCCAGCTTGGGGACACGAGCAACAGTAAGCTCTGCCATCTCATACAGAGACTTATCTCGTTAACAAGCAGAAAGCACGTGATAAATCTGACTGCTGTAAAAGTTCTCATGAGAAATATTTTAGATCTTTATAAGAAAATATAACACATTACTGTTAGCTCTTATTGTATAGCTACTTATTATTGAAGGAACTGAAAAGAAAAAACAATTGCTTGTTTACTTATGCATATTTACTATCTGGATTTAATGAAAATGTATTTTCACAAGTTGTGTGTCAGTTCTACTATCAGTGATACTGCTAATAAAATAGCTGCTAGATTCACTTGTATTATGAAATTTAATCTTAAGAATAAAATAGGGAACTAAGACATAGCCATATTATTCTATAGGATATGCCCTGGAAAATGCGTCGTTTTGCAAAACTGGACATGTCAGCTAGACTAGAGTTGCAGTCTGCTTTGGATGCAGAAATAAGAGCTAAGCAGGCCATCCAGGACGAGCTGAATAAAGTCAAAGCATCTAACATCATAACAGAGTGGTAAGGACCAATGATCTAGTCACTGCAGTGGTTTATAAGCTTGTTGATGGTACATGTTTAGTTGCCTATTTGTTAGGGGGGGTTGTTGTTGTTTGTTTGTTTGTTTGTTTGTTTGTTTTTTTAAGCAAAAAATGATCACCAGAAGATGGGGAATGCAATTCAGTGTATAGTGCTTTCCTGGCCTCCAAGGTCTAAGGTCTGACCTCACCCCCAACAAAAGTGAGGAACTGGTTTGGGGAGATAGCTCAGTCATTAAAGTTCTTGCCTTATAAGCATAAGATCTAAATTTGAGCCCCACATTTTAAAAAAATGCTAGGAGCCATAGTATCTGTCAATAATTTCAGGGCCAGAAAGGAAGAGGAGAGGAGAGGGGGAGAGAGAGAGGGAGAAAAAGAATGAGAGAGAATGAGAATCCAGCTCACTGGCCAGGCACCCAAGGTGAAGAGCTGTTGAGGAGGCACTGATGTTGCCCTCTGCCCTGCACGTTTGTGCACACACACCCAGACACACACACATGAAATGGTGACCACAAAACGTTGGGAAGATTTGAAAAGGAAAGATGTGATTCTAGGTAACATCTCATACAGCCTTGTTTTCTTCAGGCTTATCCATAGATGGATTATTAGTTTTAAATAATATTCTAGTCTTTATTTTTCCATTGTATGTAAAGTTTACTTAACTCAATTTTTTTCTATTAAATCTAAAATTCTCTCACATTCTATATAGAATGAAACTTGTAGCCAGAACAAAATACAGATATCTGAGAATTGGGACCTCTACCATGGGTCTTTTACAAATGATCATCTTATTGATGTTAAATTTTGTGGGTATTTGTTTGGGGGGTTGAGATGTTAAGTTTTGTAAAGGCAAAATAATTATGATTATTTTCCAGGTTCCTTTATTTATTTAAAAATAAGCAAACTCCTAGTATCCAAGGCAGTTGGCTACTAAACATATCCCCTTGATTCTTGTCATAACAGTAAAACAAATTCTATTTGAGATGCATAAATGATGAAACAAAAGTTTTTAATTGGATTAGATATAAAAATGTTTCAAAAATAAGTCATAGAACTGGACAGATGGCTCAGCAATTGGGAATCCTCAATAGTTTTTCGGGGACTAAGGTTTGATTTTTCAGCAGTTAGATCAGGCGCCTCACAACTCCCTGTAAGTCTAGTTCCATAGAATCCAAAATGTTAGGGCCTCCTTAGGGAATTTGTTTGCATGTGGTACACATAAACTCAGACAGGCGTGCATTCACGCACACATGTGAAAAAAGAAAGAAATCTTTAAATAAATCAGCTAGTGGGTAACATTAGAACAATAGTAAGTTCACAGTAAAAATGAAACTATAAATTTAAAATCCTTCTGGCTCAAAAATATCAAAACATCCAAAAGCATGAGAAGAAGAAACACAGGACTACAAATTTAGTTTTGAGTAGTTTGCTGCCTTAAGACTTAAGCTGTATATAAAGTATCAAAAATAAAAAAGGAGGAAAAAAAAAAAAGATTTAAGCTATTGTCATTTTTTTCTCATCGAAGGGCAGACACACTTCTGTTGAATTATAAACTTTTGATGTAAATGACACAGGCATAAATTAAGTATGTTTTAATTAAATATGCTTGTGAGCATTTAAAGAGAAATTTTTCTGGAGAATATGAAGTAGACCTCATGAAAAGAATTACCGAATGCCATTAGGTGTCAGATTCCTCTTGCTTTACAGTGCAGTTTACACATTTGCTCATAAAACAAAGCTGAGTCATATTGAAAGTTATAAACATGTGTATATGCTCTAGCTACCTGGTGATACATGAAGAAAGTCTAACAGGATTCTAAAATCAACCTTTGGTTTCATAATATTGTTAAATGTAATAATTCAGCCCAGGGTCAGCAGATGTTTCTGTAAAGGCACGTGTAGCCCCTCTGCTCAGCCCGTGGTCACAGTCAGCAGCAGCAGTCCTGCTCTGATGCTTATCAGTGCTGGGGTTGAGCTAGGGCTTCCTTCACACGGGCCAGGCAAGTCCTCTGCTACTGAGCTGCATCCCAGACCTGGCAGCCACCATCTTTACCAAAATGAATGAGCCTGGCTTGCTTTATTAATTTGCATAATAGCGGGTGGCAGATTGTATGTGTCTTCATGCAGTAGTTAACAGTCTTCTAATTTAGCCTTACAGACATTTAAACCAAATAAGCCCAGCTATACAAAACTAATGACTGTTTTCCTTTCCCTGCTTATTTAAGTAAACTGAAAGACTCAGAGAAGAAGAACTTGGAACTGTTGTCCGAAATTGAGCAGCTGCTAAAGGACACTGAAGAGCTTAGATCTGAAAAGGGTATGAGAATGTGTGTGTGCGCCAGCATTTGCTGTACTGCATGGCCGTTATTGCAGAAGAGCCAGCTTACTGTCCAGATGGAGAATTCTTTACATTAGCAACCACACTTGCACACACCCTTGAGAGTGCATACAAACATGCACACACACTCATGCAAACATACATGTGCATAGATCTATACATGCAGACTGGCTGAGCGATTATGTATTAGTTAATATACATTATATTACAAATTTTTAATTACAGAAATGACCACTTTGCCATAAATTTGACTGTTATTTCAGTGTTAAAATATACTTCATGAGTAACTTTTGCGTTGGGATAAAGTATTTTGTGATGTATTTGTAATGTTCTCACATGTCCTGCGAGGTAGGCACTTCAACAGTGGTGCCGGATGTTAACATTAGAACTTAGTGAGGAAACTTGAAAAGGGGGAGGTTGTTTTGGGGACAGAGTCTTGTTGAATAGCCTATGGTGTTCTTGAATTCAGAGTCCACTTGCCCACTTTCTGAGAGTGCTAGGATTATATTTATTAGCACTTTCTATGTGCCTACAGTATGCAAAATCTATTGGGTACAGGGAAACAATATAAAATAATTAAGATGACTAACTCAAAAGTAATTATTTTAGTAATGAAGAATTATTTGGGTGTTGGTTGCCTTTTTCCAGGTTGATGTTTACATTGTCCTTTAAGATTTCCCAGAATATATTAATATTTTCTTTTATTAAAAGTATTAGCTTTTATTCTTCTTTGTATATGGACCTAGCTCAGAGCATGTCATAACCCTAGGATATGAACCTTTTATACAATTTTTCCATAATGTGGACATTACACGGGTGACGATATAGTAAAAATACATTCAGAATGTGACTTATTTTAGTAAAGACATTTTATATATAGAATTATCAAAAATCCATTTTTCTGGCAATGGCCATCATCAGTAACTAGATTAATATATGGGCTTTGTTTTTGGCTAAGAGTTTCTCTATTATTTCCCATATCCATAACACAGAGAGGGTTGGATCATCTTCTACTAAGGTGAACAGACTAACCACATAAAAGCACTAAAGTACTTTATGGCACCTTTTTTCGTTGATTGAATTTCGTAATGACAGAAGTGAATTAGAACTCGCAATACAAGAATAAGCCATCCTGCCGAGTGATCATGCTTGAGTTTCCACAGACAGTGGAGAAGTGTATTACAGGAGAACAGTATGTAATAAGACAGTATGTAATAAGACAGTATGTAATAAGAGCACCTGTGAGCAAGTTAACCAGAATGACGCCTGTGCCAGATAAAACTGACAAATTGACTGCATTAGTTCTATATTATATCCAAACTTAAAAGACTTTTAAGTTTCTGGCACATTGCTTTATGAAAGCATGTTAAACAAAGGCTTTCTTATTCAGAATACTGCAAAATTTCATTATGTTACAGCATGATATAATGTGCTGTATGATTGAGTTTACAAAATGAAGGCAAAGTCCTTTTCTATACTTTACTATTTTATTCCCAATATCTAGAAAAGTACCTGCTACAACGTGTGTGTGTGTGTGTGTGTGTGAGAGAGAGAGAGAGAGAGAGAGAGAGAGAGAGAAGAAAGGGGGGGACGCAGTGCATGCCTTGGCACACATACAGAGGTTAAAGAACAGCCTTCAGAATTTAGTGCTCTCACCTGGCGGGCCTTAGAAGTTAAACGCAGGTCTTTAGGCTCGGCAGCAGGAGCCTTAGCTGCTGAGCTGTCTCAGCTGTTCATAATAGGCTCATAGTAAATATTGTTGACTAAATATCTGAACTAGCTATTTGATAATTATATATTAGAATGATATTAGTATTGAGCAGCACATAAGTCAGTGACTGGGAGACAGCTAACCGTGTAAAATGCTTGTTTTGCAAGCAAGAGTATCTGATTTCAGATCCTGAGCACCCACATCCCCATCACCCCAGGGCGATACACCTAAAATCCCAGCACTGAGAGACAAGGAAAAAAAAACACCCTGGAGTTCATTGACAAGCCATTTTAACCAAATGTGAACTTTAGTTTTAGTGAGAGACCATGTTTCAAAAACAAACCAAAACAAAATGGAGAGCAACAAAGGAAGATACCTAACAACTGACCTCTGACCTCTAAATGTACATGCATGGTCATGCACCCAAATATAGATACAGAGAGCACCTGCCCTGTGCTAGATAGAGAAACACAAACCAGCTGGCAAGTCTTCGTGATAGAAAAGTCAAAGCTGTACAGTGGGGACTGGAGAGATGGCTCAGCAATTCAGAGCAACGGCTGGTCTTGCAGAAGAGCAGGTTTAATCTCCAGCACCCACAGAGCAGCTCACAGCATCTGTAACACCAGTCCCGGGGTTCTGATGCCTCCCTCTGGCCTCCACAGCACTGCATGCACATTGTGTACAGACATACATGAAGGAAAAGCATTCATATATACAACATTTTAAAAAATTAATTATGATGGGCTATTTCTGCTCTATCTCCCCTAACATTTATTATCATCTTTATATTTAGAGATTTTTTTGAGATATATATTTAAATTTATCATAGCCAAAAAGAATATGTACATTTTAAAGAAATTACATCTGAGAAAAAATGAATTTTGGATTCTTCATTCTTCAGTAAGCTAATATCTGAAATAGGAAAAATGAAATTAACTATATTTTGTTAATGAAATAAATATTATATTTCATAAATGCTGAAAAGTTTATTTTTAAAAAAGTATTTCAAAAGATGTACCTTGTTTGGCTGGTAAAGAATTTAGAAAAATCACGAATACAAAAGCTTCTAGTTTTATATTTTTTCAAATTGCCCAAAAGATATTTTATTTTATTATGATGTATTAGGTCAGTGGTCCTCAACCTTCCTGATGCTGTGATGCCTTAATACAGTCCCTCGTGTTGTAATGACCCCAACCATAAAATTATTTCATTGCTACTTCATAAGTATAATTTTGCTACTGTTCTGAATCTTAATGTGGATATCTGATACACAGGATATGGATATCTGTGAAAGGGTTGTTTGACCCCTCCAAAAGGGTCATGAGCCACAGGTTGAGAGCTGGTGCATGAGATGGAGAGTTAACTAGTTAGTGACTGAGGACTATCATGTAAGCTAGTCTACTTTAACTGTTGAGTCTGGGAAACACTCATGTATTTTGGTTTTTTAACTATGTAGAGTTAATACGATAAACCTTGAAACATAGTAGTTTTATTTTTAAAAACTTTAATAGATCAGACAGGAGAGGTTATCCATGAAAATTATTTTTAGTTGTTCTACTTTTAAAAAAAAGTTGCCACTGTTTTCTAGGTATAGAGCACCAAGACTCACAGCATTCTTTCTTGGCATTTTTGAATACGCCTACCGATGCTCTGGATCAATTTGAAGTAAGTAACTGCTCTGAAGGCCCTCTGGGGTCTATTTACAGTTCACTCTGGGACCTAAATTTACTTGCAGCAAAACTTGAATTGCAGCCGCATAAGAGAACCTAGCATCATATAAACAAGTGAATAGAAACGTGTAAGGGAGGAATGTCTGCATCTTATGGAAGTATGACCACATTTGTATGTAATAAAAACACCTAAGAGTCTGAAACCAAAAGCTATTATTAGACTTAAAAGCAATTTCAACTTCAAGCCCCTGAAGAAATGGTGAAAGCAGGGCAAATCCCAATTTTTGAAATAATTTTCCTTTTCTCCAAAGCTTGAAGGCATAATAAAAATAAGTGAAAGCAAGAACACTCACCATAGCTCACTGCTGGCTCTGAGTGTGCACTAAAGAGCACTTTTGATAAAAGTGCTAATCTACACTCTGCTAGCTGTATTCTGAATTAGTGATTATGTAGCTCCTCATCACTCTTTCTTTCTTATTTAAATGTTTTGCTGAAAAAATTAATATAATGTCAAAGTATGTTTTGTGTCAGAAAATATAAGTTGTTGGTTATGGCCTTGTGTAGCAGTTAGAACTCCTAGAATCTGTGTGCAAGGCTTGGCTCTGAGTACCGGATTGTGCAGTGAGCAGTGTGCAGTGAGCACAGATGACAGGGCTCTCTCATCACTTGTGTTCCACCAGGAAGAGTTAGGAGCAGAGACTCTGATACCCTGATTCAGTTGTTATTTTAAAAAATGTACCATTAATTTAATTATTGTGATTTGCCATGCACTGCCCTTTTATTACATTGGGGACAGTAACTGAATTTCATTTCTTGGGGAAGGCAGGAAGAATCACTCTTTGAGAAGTAATCCCTAAGTTCTTAACAGTGGTGACAGTAACTGCTTTTCTCATTTATTTATTTGAACAAATGCCATTTGCCTTTCAATTGTTTTACAGAATTTTGATTTATTATTTGTTTGTATTAAATTGCTTCATCCATATTTTCTATTTTTTTATTGCTGAATTCGTTAAATAGGATTCCTTTTCTTCTTCCTCATCCTCACTGGTTGATTTTTTGGATGACGTAAGTCTTTGATTTTTCAACCAATGCATCCTTCAGTAAAAAAGATCAGTGAATTGATTTGAAGAATTTGCCTAGTAATGCAGCCAGTTTTAGAAATATCACTTGGAAATATATGTAAGCCAAATGCTTCCTTCTTATAAATATAATGGTCTGTCATTATTAAATGTAATACAGTTTTTAAGAAAACACTTTTAAAAACTGCTTTGGCCTTTGGCAACTCTCTGTGTTTCCATTCTTTACAGAAAGACTGGAATGCTTGCATACACGCCATCTCTGTCCATGATAAATGGCTCCTTTTGTCTTCCATGGCTTCCCTTCTACTCTCTCCTTTTCTCTTTAGCACCTTGCTGTTTCTCTGTTGTTAGTTTAAAAGAAGCCTCTGATGGAGTAATTTTTAAAAGTGACATTTTAAGAGTTAACTCAGTTTTATCATAACACAGTAATAATATAAATTATATTTTAATGAAGACAGATTTCTAATGTGCAAAGTGATTTTAAGTAAATATGTGCACCATATGCCCCATTTGGCTGCATTAATATATTCTGTCTAGATTAATTGTGTAGATTTAGCACTGTATAGGTTTCTAGTAAGTGTGTGATGCATCCGTTCCCCACCTGCACTGCCTGGTACATTCACTTTCTGCTCCACTTTAGATGACTCAGAATCCTTGATATCCTGTTGAACATGCAGACTTTGCAGAAATTAAAAGATGAAAGAATTTAAATGTAAACAGTGTACATTAAAGTATTTTAAATGAAGGGAAATTCATTAAATATTTCATTCCTAATATTTTGTTAAAGTACAATATTATATTCAGAAGATGATTTCAGCATAATTTTTCACTGGAAAATTTTTTATATATTTTTTCAAATTTCTTAACAATAAAGAGATTTTTTGGTGTATTTGAAATATACCCAAACCTGTTTCCCTCCAAAATAGAAATCTTTTTTGTTCTTAAAACAATTAATTATGCTGGCTGGTCCTGCAGTGTACTTGGAAGGTAACTGTCCTGACAGCACACTCCATGTTGCAGTGGCTGCTTGTTATGCTGAACCGATACTGTACTTTCATTATCACCTTAGAAGCTTGAGTAAATTACCGAGTTCTATTTACCAATAAACTATTTTCACTTTTCCTAAACAAATTCTCGCCTCCAGGTTGTAAAACCTGAGCAACTCCATAGAGAGCTGAGTGTCCCCTCTGCAGATGCCTGCTGCAGGAGCGCTCTGAGCTTGCTCCTCTAGATGTAACAAAAGTGCACCATGTCAGATCTGTGCCCAGCCGCGCTTCCTTCTCGGACCCCTCAGCAACTCTTACGCAGCACAAGTCATCCCAGCACAGAGCTGAGTCTTAGAAAAGGGCAGAGGGTTCCTAGTACACAGTGGGAGGGAGCTGGGTTTCTGTGGGCGTTGCTTTGTTGGCTTTGGTTGGGTTTGTTGTTGTTGTTGTTGTTTTGGAGTTTTTTGTTTTGTTTTGGGGTTGTTTGGGGGTTTTTTGTTTTGTTTTTTGTTTTTGTCTTTTGTTTTTGTTTTTTTGGGTTTTTGGGGGTTTTTTGCTTCACACCTTTCTAAGGCAGAAATGAGTTGCCATTCTTCCATTGTTTTGGTAAACCTCATTAGCTGCGTATTCCACTTTCTAGCATGGAGTTTGAAAAAGATTACCTGGCCTTTCATTACCAGGTTTGCTCATCTGACAAATAGTTGGAGTTACGATCCTGGTATAAACTATTTATAGTCTCATAAGGTGGTTTGAATATTTAAAGGAATTGTATTATGCCTTCGAGAATTTTAGTCTATTTCCTTATTAGGTTGGTTATCCTCTCTTCACCTTTAGCTCCTTCTCTTGTCTGCCGGTCTCTTGTCTGCCGGTCTCTTGTCTGCCGGTCTCTTGTCTGCCGGTGCTATTGCACCGGAACGCTGCTGTCCTTGCTCCTGACTTCTTTTCCACTCGCTAGTAATAGGAGCCTCACACCTTCTTTGGAATTGTCAAACCCCATTACTGCTGGGAAATGATAGGTTTTTTTCTATTAGAGGGAGAGCTAACAGTGAGCTCCCATTTAAAAAAAAGGTCTCTGTTCTTAATTTATAGTTTATTATATAACCCTCTTGTTTCTTTTGTTCATTGTTTATAACTATGACCATGTTCCCAATGTTAACCATTCACTCATTTTATTGTTAAAGTCATAGTAAAATTATGTTTCAGTTGTAACATCAAATCTTTGGTCTGTTCATGTCCTAGATCCACGATACTATGAAACACAAGTTCAGTAGCTCCCGCTGTTAGGTATTTAGATTCTTAAGGAGTAATTGACTCTTGATTATTCTTTATCCTACATCTGGTTAAATTATGCATCTTCCTTATAATGGGTGACTTTCCCTGCAGTCAGTAGGTTCTGGCCCTTAACTAACCTCAGATACCATCCTTCTTCTATTGCTGCTATAAAAAAGAACGTTAAAAAGAAGGACTAGCGTTTAACTGCAGCCGGACCCCACATTAGGGCGGGGGGGTTTGTGTTAAGTAGAACCACAGGTTTACTTTGGTGTTGTGTCTACATATCATCTGTCTTCTCATTTCCTCCCCACACACATGTCCAGGGTTACTTCAGAGTTCCCAGTCTTGCTACTGTAGTCCTTGCCTCCAAGTTTACCTTCTGTCTTCTCCTACTTTTATTCTTTTATTTGGGCTATAAAATTATCATTTCATTGTTTAGAACAACATGGAACTAGTCTCCTAGTCACAAGTTTTCCTGAAATTGTTTTTTCTGTTTATTCATAATTCATGTGAATGTTGGGATTTTTATCAGGATGGGGAGATGGTAAGAGCAGGATGCCTTAAGTCAAGCTGTGTAGCTGATCCTATGTGTAGGAGTTAGCTTTGGCATAGGCAAGGAGTGTATGTCATTCCAGTCATTTTGCTTCCCAGGAAAGAGAAGAATCAGGCAGAGCAGGGTGTGTGCTCAGCATTCTGCAGCTGTGAGCTGAGAGAATGGCTGTTCGGGCTGCTTGCACACAGTGTGGACATGAAAAGAAACCTAGAAATATCAAGTACAGTGATCTAAGCCTTTGTTTATCACACCTTCCTGTTTGTCAGAGTAGCCTTAGCAACAGTGACTTGAGGGTTTCATCTTTAGAGAACAACCCAAGTGTAGAGAAAGGATTTGTGTGGCATTCCTTAAGACACATAAAGAGACACATGCTTTTAAGAAAATAAAGGGCATCATGACAAGAGGATATAGGAAAGGTATTTCCATATTTAAATTGCAGTAGAAAAATAACATAATCTCCTCTTCTGTGAAAATCTGTATCTCTTCTACCTTTCCTTTTCGCTCAGCTCCATACATGTCCCTAATCCTGGTGAGTTCACATGAGGCCCAGCCTCACGTTGTATGTAGCCAACCAGATGAAAGTTCTAGTATCTGAAGTTCAGACATGGAAGAAGATACTGGATCCGTAATCCAGCTTTCTATTTACCTCACATTGCTTTTCTTCCTCATATTCTGTCAAACAAGAGAAATGAGTTATCTCAGCAGAGTTTAGGCATAAATTTTAGCCTCAATTAAAATCTTACTGAGTGCTCCAGAATATTGAACTCAGGCATGCTTCCTCCCTCCACTAGTGTCTTGATTTTACCATCGCTCTCACAGTGATCCACGTGATCCGAGTCTTACATTTTCACACAGCCAGTCTCAAGGTTCGAAAAGGTTGTCAAGGTGAACAGTATAGAAGTATGCTTTTGTTTTACTCTGCTGGCAGTGCTGATGGTTCCTAATTTAGCTCTCAGCATTTTAAAAGTCACCTTTGACAAGAGCAGGAGTGGTATGTAGATGTATAAGCCAAAGCTGCTTAATTATATATTTCATGGGGGGTGTATATGGGTGTGGTGTGTGCATGTGGTGTGTGGGTCTGTGTGTGTGGGGGGGTGTGGTGGCTTACTATGGCTTGAATAAGTTTTATTAAGTGATTGCAAACAGTAACTCAAAATTAAATAGACCTGTTGTTGTTGAAATTGCTCACAACTTGATGGAAAGCTGCCACGTGGATCCCTATGCGTGCGCAATGAGAACTTGGGCCGTAGACCACATCTGAGCAGTTGTTTCCTTACTGTTTTTATCCTGCAGTTCTCCCTGGATATAAATTATTTGAATGTGTCCAAACGATGGTGTTGTACCTGTGTCTGTGTGCTGGTTGTTGGTACAGAGGGCCTGGAGCCTGTCCTATGTGTGTGTAACATGGTGTTCTCTCTCTGTTGAAGCGCTCTCCGTCCTGTACTCCAGCTAGCAAAGGCAGACGTGTAAGACTCCCGCACTGTGTGCTGCCCAACGCCCTCTGCCTGTGTCTTGTCCCGGCCTTTGGCTGCAGAGCCCTCGAGCATGCTCCGTGTGTCGTTGCACCACTGCATGCATGTGCTGCTGCTCTTGCTGCCACTCCTCTCCTCGCTTCTCCTCCCCGTGTCTCTCTCTATCCCTCCATTTTGGCTTTGGCAGCAGAGCTTTAGGAATGTTCTTCATGTAAATTTATACAACTAAGCCATGAAAATAGTAAGATACCTTTTAAAAGTGTGCTTTCTAAGTTATTCAAATACAAGGTAAATGAGTTTCTCATAGAAAATCTGATACACACAGATGTGTAGTGTCCAGGCCATTTGTAGACCTCCTGACTGGATTTTACATAGATCAGTTCTGGAGAAATAGTGAGGTAGGTGTTTAATGGGTGTCAAAGGAATTTCCCTAAATATCTTACACAGTATAGATTTAGGAAAATAATTTTAATAATGATTTTTTTGTAATCTAAGATAATTTCAAGATTTAAAAAGATTCTTTCTATACATTATTAACCCCGGAAACATCTTCCATTGCCAACGCTAAGCTCCGTGCTTCTTGACCCCAAAGTGTTTGGCCACTTCCCAGGCCCTGTGTGCTCCAACATGCCCTGGTGGGGATCAGTATGTGGAAAGGTCTCGGGCTTTTATAAGCCTGCCTGTGTGCCAGCACCTGACACACACACACCACCGAGATGCTTCGCTGCATTTACATGCAGTGTCAAATAGCACTAAAAGACGTTCATTGGGAGATAAAAAATTGTACATTTCAGCTGTCAGCTTCGTGATTAGCAAGCACCTTTATTCCATAGTTCCTAGAGATGGAAAGTTGGAGATGGAGTACTTCTTGGTGAACATGAGAGGTAGTAGGATGGCTGTTGATTCTTGTGTTCTTTCTGAACTGATGAAGGATTGTGTCACCCAAACATGAGTAACACTAGCATTACAGATAATTTTAGACCACTGTCTATAATGAGCAGACCCATCAGCTGTCAGTGTTGGACTCAGTAGGTCTATGAGTTCATCTGCCCTCTATTAGTAAAGGTCTATAAAAGATTTCTGCTTCTACAGATGTCTTGATTGTTTTGAAATTTATAGAGTTAAGCCATTAGGTACTTGTATATATCAAATTAATCTTGATCTATGGTAACTATTTTGTAATGGGAAGGCTAGCTTTTGTCTCATCATCTGTACTAGATTTGAATTATCAGCCTGTGAACTGAATGAATTTATGATGAATTGTTTCTATTGAATAAGGTTATAATTCAGAAAGTTATTGTTTTATTGTTGATTTTATTAAGTATTAGTTATATCTAATTAGTCAGCCATGTACACCGGGGGCGATTTGTCCACCTAGAACATTTCACTGACTCAAGGACTAAGCGAAGAGCTGAGGGAAGTGAGTGTTCTCCGGTGTTACCCCTGACCCTGTATCTTTATATGACAGCATCTGAGTACAGACATTAGCGTCTTTATTCAAGAGTACTTCTAGCTAAAAACAAATTTGATTTTTAAAAAAAAAGTAGATTTTTTTAATTTCAAATTATAGTTCCTGATGCAAGCAATATATTAGATGCAATATATATAAATTAATTATAATTTATTATCTATATTAAATATTAGTCTTTTTTACCTTAAAACAAGTTGTGTGTGTGAGTACTGCTGCCTGGGTGACTCTGGCTATCTTGAGAGGTACAGAGTACCGGTGATATAGAGTCAAGAGGACACAGTCACAGCAATTGTCTTAGTTCCTGCTTATTGCAAAACTATGCTGTGTAATGTGAGGAATTCTTGGTGAAATCATCTGAAAATCAGACAGCTGCCTGGTCCTGGAAAGAAAAATACTTTTATTTTATTACAGTACTTTAAAAATATATTGTGAGGATAATTTGCTAGAAAAATCTTAATATATTCAGGGACCATTGTGGACTTCTTGCATGACCCTGTCATGCGTTATGAACAAAAATCACAATATTTGGCTTTTTGATTATATACACACAAACACACATTATATATTTGAACTAGGAGAACATAAACAAAACTGACAGTATAGTAAATGTCTTTTAGTTCCTACTCATTGGAATATGTCATTAAAATATGTTTCCTTAGAGAAAATGAGTTAACCAAAATAGAAAAGATATTTTTATTAAAGTACTCTTTCTCAGTGGATTATAATTTTAAAATATTGAGTAAATTTTTTACACTGTTAGATTAAGATTTGCTTCCAAGGTCTTCTTTGAACAATATCAGAATACTCCACGCATTAATATTATGTGTTGCTTTTTAGATATTTACCTTTTTATTATTGTTTTTATAATTGTCAAGATAACTATTAAATTGATGTAGCTCTGCTCTTATGTATATCATATTTATTGGCTTTTACTACATTAGTAACTCAATTAACTACTTAAACTTAATGCTATAATATCTTCAGTAGTGTCCATGGATTAAATAGAGAAATGATTACATTTTTTAAGTTTTTAGAGTGCTCTGTGTAAAAATGTTATTCATGTTTGTGTATATGAATTATTGTCAGCTAATCTTAAAATCAATCTTAGGCATCTTTAATTCTAGTGTATTTAATGAATATCCTGAAATATTAGTTAAGTGCTTTTAATGGTAAGAATAAACCATTAATTACAAATACATGGTAAGGATGAGGATGTAATTATAGTTAATTATAGTGACGTGTTCTCCTCCTCTGCCCTGTTAAGCTGCATTTGAGAGGATGTGCATACTGGCAGCAGCCCTGAGATGGCGTGACAATGCGGTGTCTTTATTGCCTTAGCTGCTGCTTTTAATAGAATCTTTTAAAAGGCCTAGAACTTTGTTTTAAGTTTGATGTTCAGAAATTTTTTTGCCATGAGTGTTTTTATGTTTAATTATGTTTTTTTGTTTCTTGCATTTATTAGAATTACACATAGAAAAGTAGAGTGGTAATTTTCGAGCGCCATAGTGTTTGTTTGTTTGTTTGTTTGTTTGTTTGTTTCAAAAATCAGAATGTTACTGTGAATGATATACTTGGATTTTTAAATATTCCTACTTAATGCCACTTCATAATGCTACTGCTATGTAGTTATTTAGTTTCTTTTAAAAAGAAAACTAATTTGATTTTTTAATGAAATTGAGTTTTAGTGTAAGAGCATACAGCTCTAAAAAGCACATATAGTGATTTTTGTTGTTCTGTTTTATTGTTGCTGACACTGGTTTGTCTTTCTAAAATATGACTGTAGTTTTCAATATAGCCTGGGTTTACTTGATGTTGCTAAGAAAGTAATTTTTATTTCCTCATTTTTGTTCTCTTTCATTGAAACTAATTAGTGAAAACTAGTTAAGAAACAATAAATTAATACATGGCAGAAATCCTTCATAAGAAAAATATTTTTGATAAAGGGTTCTAGAATTCTTTGAGTCAGCACTCACAAATTAAACTGATAATGAGGCTTTTTCTTTCTCTAGTAGCCCACTCACTGCCATGTCACATTTTTATGGGATCATAAAACATGCTGATAAATGTTTTCATACCTGACTCTGGTTTGGGTGGTAGAACAGAGAACCCTGCTTAATAAGCTGCCAGTTTTGTGATAGAAACCGCTGTTCACCCACAGACAGGAAGGTGGGGAGGCGTATGCTCGGATTCTTGTGCTGGACAGTACAGCACCGTGCTCACTTCTGCTCGCCCACGTTCCCATAACTCAGGGAGTAGACCTGCTGTAAAAGGTGGGTCAGTATTAGTGACAAACACAAGCTATCTGCCCTTGACTGTAGAGATACTGAAGTCACAAGACCTAGAGGTAAAAGTCATTTTAACTATTTATTCCTATTCACAGAATTACCTTGTATCCAGGGTTTTTTGTCTTACTGTTGCGTATTAGGGCTCCATGCTTTCATGATAGCGCAAAAAAAAATTAACTTATTCTTAAAATAGTGCAGTTTTCAATGTGTAACAAATCTTCCACTTGGACATTCCATAACAACTCGTGTGATTGAGTCAGTTTTAGGCTCTTATTGTAAAATATTTCAGAGCTGCTTCTTGAGGTTTTTGGGGTTTTTTGTTTTGTTTTTTTGTTTTGTTTTTTTGGTTTTTCGAGACAGGGTTTCTCTGTATAGCTCTGGCTGTCCTGGAACTCACTCTGTAAACCAGGCTGGCCTCGAACTCAGAAATCCGCCTGCCTCTGCCTCCCAAGTGCTGGGATTAAAGGCGTGTGCCACCACTGCCCGGCTCAGAGCTGCTTCTTTACCTTGCAATTTATATAACTAAATAGACAATAAGGAGAATGTAGGAAGTGAGAAACACTCCTGTTTTATATAACTAATAATATAATTTGACTACCTTCTCCTTAGCTACCCCCAAATAAAGTTATGAATGGGGCAAATTTGTCTTGAGACTCATTTGATTCCTTTACTCTCCTCCTCCTGCTCACAGTTCACTGCCAAAAAAATATAACTTGGCCTCTATGATTCTTATTGTTTTGAATGTTTCTGTCTGGCAGCACCTTTGTAGAACATAGAGGACTGGCCGCGCAGTGAAGAGTTGGATTCAGGCCTGACTCGAAACTTCTCAAAGCGTACCAATTTATGGAATCATCTGTACCACACATACAGAGCTGGTAGTTGGTATCCCTCAGCAATTCCAATTTTTAAAACCTAAAAATGAAAGACATAAGTTGATTAGTAACTGTGTTGGATATTTTCACCAAACCCTTACCTCGTGGACTATTTGAATGGTGGCCTGTGCCTACCAACCCCCTTAGAGGCCTGCTCCTCTATACCCATAGAGGGCTGCTCCTGGTGTTTGCCATTCCTAGTCTGTAACTCCTGCAAATTTACCAGATTATAACAATCCTCTATATTGACCAAAAGGTGACTGTTTTATATGAGCAACATATCACAACTCCAGAACCGTTTTTATTCTGGTTTCATTTCTGTTTTTGTGGTTTCAAAAACAAACAAACAAACAAAAAACCCAAAAGCCCAAAACCAACACCTGATCAAAAGCAATATAGGAAAGGATTTATTTGGCTCACAAATTTCATCCATTATTTCAGGGAAGTCACAAAGCTGGTCATACCACATCCATAGTCAGTAGCAGAGAGAATAATGCACTCATGATGCCTGCTTGCTCTCATCTGGGTTATTCTTGTCTTACATAGTTCAAGACACACTGACTAGGGAATGGCACTGCCCAAAGTCAGCTGAGTCTTCCACAACAATCAAAAGAATCTCTCATTGATAAGCCCATAGGTCACTGATCTAGGTAATTCTTCACTGAGACTCTCATTTCTGTAGCAAATTGAATTTTAAAACTATCCACCTGCCAGGCAGTGGTGGTGCACGCCTTTAATCCCAGCACTTGGGAGGCAGAGGCAGGCAGATTTCTGAGTTCGAGGCCAGCCTGGTCTACAGAGTGAGTTCCAGGACAGCCAGGGCTACACAGAGAAACCCTGTCTCGAAAAACCAAAAAAAAAAAAAAAAACCTATCCACCACAGTATTCTAATCTAGCTGTACATGAGCTAATAGTCCCAAATTGAGAAAATATTTGTATACTTAGACATGGAATTCAAGTACCCAGAACCCTGATCTGCATAAAAAAGGGAGCTGGAAAGTTAATATCTGGGAAACTGTTTCTGATCTCTCTAATCCTGATCACCTACCATTCAACCTAGAGTTCTAAGAGGTTTTATTTGTTCACTTAGTTCCATGTACTAGGTCTTTATCATTTTAGTATGTGTTCTGATCTACCTTGTTAATTCATATTCTCATGCGTGTACTTAAATCTTTCATCAGTTGTAATTTAGAAGGGGGTACATTGTCTGTCATGTCCCCTTCCCAGGAGTAACCATAGTAATAATAAGAGAAAGTAGTTTAGTCCTTTTGTTAGAACATTGCCGTTTTTCATACACTACATTCAGAACAAATTACTTAATCTTTCCAAATTATCTTCTTTAAACTCAATCCTAGGAACTTTGAAAATTGCCAGATGGAACGGATTGTCTATGAGTATGTATCATGCTAATGTTTAGCCCAAAGCATTTTCAGTTTCTAAGAGCACGTACCTTTCAAGGGGGCATCTGACTATAATATTTCTTCAGTTGTAAAATAAGAAGATTGACGTGACAAACACAAAGCTCAATTAATACCTTGAAAAGAACTAAATTTCACTGTCTAGGACAAAATCATGTATAATTTATAGTGTGCATCTCTTATCTCACATATATGATTCTTGTGTGTGAAATGTAAGTGTTTTACATGGAGTACAGATGTACAGTATAAGCCAGTGCTCACGGTAAGAGAGACACAGCGAGCTTGGGGCTGGAGCTTTGGTTAACTGCTTAGGGACTGTTTGAATGCCTGCCTGTGCCCATTGCCCATAGAGGGCCACTCCTAAAGTTTGTCACTACTCACCCCATAACTCCCATACAGCTGCGAGATTATAGCAGTTCTCCATATTTAACAAAATGTAGTAAAACTAGTGCTTTGCATAATGCCATCCCGAATGCGAACATTCAAACTCAGTTTTAGTAATCTTCCTCAAGAGTTGTTGTCATGATCATGTCTTAAGAGCCACATGTTGTTAAAACGTGATTTCTTGGGGTGTTGTTTTTTTCTGACTTATTTTCCTAGACTGATCCCGTTGACAACACTTACATACGGAACCCGAGCATCAAGTTTTACATCCAGTCAAGGCCCACATCTCCTTCCACATCTAGTGAAGCTGAGCCAGTTAAGGTGCCTCCCTGGAGCGGCCTTGCTCCACAATTGTACACTTGGGTTCAGGAAAGGGCATTGAAAATTTTAAGTGAAATCTGTCTAATTAAGTACATTTTATGCTAAGTTATGATTCATTAAATGTCATTACATTTTGATTTTTATCTATATTTATATATATATATATATATATATATATATATATATATATATATATAGAGAGAGAGAGAGAGAGAGAGAGAGAGAGAGAGAGAGAGAGAAAGAGAGGGAGAGAATATTACCACTCACATAAAATAGGCAAAAATAGGTAAAGGTAATTTTTAGTTAGTGTGTAGATATATGCTTATGTAAACATTACATTCAAAATTTATGGAAACATTAGCATTTTTAGATACAAACTGTAGGCACATGGCATTGAAAGTGCCATTCTTGATTTGTGTTCTTTAATTCTTCTAATCAGTTTAGTAATCCATGGTATAACTAATCATTGCTTCATAAACAGCTTAGAAATGAACTTGTTACTGCTCTGTCAACTGAACGACTGTGGCGCTGGGTGGTGTATTCTAACTGCTCAGTTAGCCATGGGACTCACTCAGCCTACACCATGCCTTCTCAGAGACGAAAATACTATGTTAATAATTTATGTCAGCCAAGTACTTTAAGCAGCCCATTGGTCAGTTTTCCCCCCTAAAGACTACCTGCCATTCTAAACTAATTGTCCATTGAAGAATATGAATTTAGCTCATTGATTATATTTTCTATATAGGCTTTAAGCCAAAGGTGTTGGGTAATGGTCTCCTTAGTCACTACTCGAAGAGTGACGTGCTGACATCATCTCTGTGGGTTGCACTGGATCTGGGATACATGTCTTTCCATTTTTTATTTTGTTTTGTTTTGTTTTTGGAAATCAACTGTGATTTAGAGCTTTACAAAACAATGATAAGAAGAACCGCTGTAATGGAACGCACAGCTCTCAGTGTATAAACATTCTTCTGTTGGGAACTTCACTGCTTCCAGCCCTTTATTGCTGAAATCGGTGCTGAGGGGATGATGGTCCTAGCATGGGCAGTGTGTGAGTCGGAGTAGTTGTATTTTGTCTATACTTTAAACTTTAACTGGTTAGATCTTCCCAAATTGTTTTCTACGGTGCTTGGATCCATTTTCATCTCCCACACCCCAGCAGTATATGAGAATTCCCCATTTCCCCACATCCCTGCCAACCCTTGCCACAGTCAGATACTGACTTTTCCCCAGTTGGATGGCTGTGAAGAAACGTTTTTGTATTTTTGTATTAACTTTTTGGTTTTTTGTTTTGTTTCTCCCTTTTCTAATGGTATTTAGCATCTTTTTATGTGTTCATTGGCTATTAATGATTTGCCTGTTGGTATCCTTTGTCCATTCATTCTGTTAATGTTACTGTTTTGTTTTTTTAATGTTCTTTTTAAGTCTGAATATGAGTTCTTTGCTGGGCTGTTGATTGCAAGCATTTTCTTGCATTCTAAGGATAATTTTAAAATTTTGTGTTATTTTTTTGTTTTTTAAAACTTTTGGTCAGCTTTGTCAGTCTTTTCCTGTATGGCTTCTGCTTTTTGTGATTTTTAACGTAGCTTTTCTTTATGAAAATATTATTTTTCTTCCATGTTCTCTTCTAAAGTTTTAAATTATTGCTTTTATGTATTTAGGACTTTACAAACTGAAATGTATTGCTACGTGGAGTGGGAAGTGGGATTCTAATATTTTCCCATATAAACAACTGAGTCTGTCTGTTTCAGCCCCAGCAGCACTGTTGCTGCTCTCCATGCTCGGGTCTGTCATGGCCTCCCTGCCCTGTGCTTACTCTTGCACGGACTCTACCTTGTCTCCATCACCGCACGCAGCCCTACAGAGTTCTGGTACTGGGTTTAGGGCACCACTCGTAGTCACTGTGTTCTTTTCCTTCTTGACCCTTCAGTTTTGAATACCACTTCTGTTAGCGTGTCAAATTCTGGGTGACTCTATTAGAATTGAATTAAACATGTATTTGCATGTGGAAAATTGACATCTTCGTGATAGTGGGCATTTCCACCCATGAACATGGTACATACAGAAGCTATTTCTTTTCATTCTTCAGTAGAGTGCCACTGCCTTCAATGTGCTGCTCTGTGTTGCTTGTTGGGTTGTTCTGGTACCCTAAATTTTGTGTTGTGTGTGAGTGAGATCCAGTTTAATGCAGTTTTTATAGGCATCGTTGATCTTTTATCCAGCACCTTTGCTTGAGTCTTTAATTTTAATAATTTCTCAAAGACTTTTCTGTAGCACTCTAAAGACAGTTTTGTTTGCTATTGTGTTTTATTATCTTTTGCATACATTTTTCATTGTTCTTCATTTATCTTTTATATTTATCTTTTCAAATGTTAAATTATAGGTTGGGCTTAATACATTTTCAAAAGTAAACAAAATTTGGGAAAAGTTTTCAATTAGCAATAACATGCCTGGGTTAAACCTCATTGGCTATGATACTGCTACTGCGCGAAGCTTAGAAGTAAACAAAATTTAAATTGAATATAAACTCACAATTTACAGAAAACTGAGGCATTCAGCCAAATTCCATATTAGGATTATAATTTATTGTGATAGTTTTTGAGGTTATGGTTAGAAGCAGAGTACTACCCAACTTTCTCTTAACATTTTAGTGTGCTGTGGCTTTACACCGCACTTAAACTTTTTTCCTTGTGTGCTTTCTTAGCGTCCTAAAATGAAGTTACTGTCTTTTTTAATTTTTACTTTGCTAATTAAGCCTCCTCCCCTACATTAACTTCTAATAAAACCACTGGTTCTTTTTATTCAAAGAAACATCTTCTATAATACTTCATAAAGTAGACTTTATTCTGCTTATAGTAAAAATACGGTTTATAACTAAACAAATTCATAATTCCAATAATATTAAATAATTTAGCCCCATTATTTAAAGTTAATTTATGTGCAAGAATCCCACTAATCTCCATATATTGAAATCTATATAATCACACTCTGTATGCATAATATATATTCTAAATATGGAAGTCTTCTAGGACTGGTGAGATGGCCCAGCAGGTACTTTACTTGCTGGGCAACCCTGAACTTTGTCTCTGGGTATGCGGGACTTATGGTTCCATACAAGTGTACAAGGAGAGAAGTAACTTGACAGAGTTGCCCTCTGAACGCCCACGTATGTTCATCATACATACACATCATGCATGCACACACAGACTCATACACAATCAAAACTTGTTTAAGAGATTAATCTTCTAAATATTATCATCAATCTTGCTAAATATTCAGGTACTTTTAAGGATCGGTGTGACAAATTCAAATGAATGTGAAAATATCTCCACTTTTGTGTAAGTTATATGCTGTGATTCTTTTTTTCTGTGAATTTTATTTTCTAATTTATTTATTTTTAAATTTCCAAATTGAAATTATTGTAATTGAAAAAATACTCAGATTTAAACTAGAGTTCTGTGGAAGCTTGACCCTCAGGGAGATTACATAGTGTCTCCGTAGCCTTCTTGATATGCTGTCTGCCTTATTTACTCGGGTCTCTTTCTGTTGTTTTCTGAGTAAAGTGAGTGTTTCATGACATTCATTTCCTCTTCTGTCCGGGATTCAGATTGCAGACTGTGCGCCACTTCCAGTTCACACACCAACCTTAAGGAAAAAGGGATGCCCGGCTTCAACTGGTTTTCCACCTAAGGTACTTGGTTCCAAAACATGAGAATGAATTTCTTCCACTTTGGATATTCACTGTGAGTTTTGTTGCTGATTTCCTCAAAGTTATAAAATTTAAAATTTGGGAAGAAAACAAATTCTATAATGAATATAAATAGCATTCTGGATGTTGGGAGGCATATTCAGTATTTAGTTCTTAAATTCTGTTTCAAAGCCAATTAGAAGAACTCTCCAGGAACCCCTCATTTTGTTACCTGATAAAAGCATTAAGTTGAGGCCCCTTAAGAAAGAGAAATGCTCAGTAAAAAGTACAGGTGGGTCCTCCTTGACTAGGGTATTGTATCTGACACGTCATGAAGACTGAGCTCCTTATCTAAGCCATGCGAAGAAATTCTAGAAACTGGAAGACCAATGCTTCTTCCCCAGAACATAAACTGTGAATAAATCACAAATGAGAGAGGTCAGTGGCTCTCAAAACTAATTTTTAAAAGCATGAAAGAACGTGTGCTAAACAAAAGAATCACCGCATGCCATTACATGAGGCCAGACAGAGTATGAAGTTAAAATAAACATAATAAATATCCTTACCGACACAGATAATGTCAGATAGGATAAAACAGTGATAAGAAAAAGTAATCTAGAAGTACTTGGCATAGCTACTGAAGTCCATAGAAAGTGTTAATAATGGAGTGAAAGAACAGAGTAGAACAGTGAGGTGAAGAATCTGAAGGGGAAGCTATACATACAGCAGGAACACTGTCAGCATCTTATGATACAGGAGGACCTTCAGGAGGAAAGAGGCAGAATTACAGAAATAGGAAGGGTCCGGACTTAGGGCTCTGAGAACGAGAGCACGTGCTGTTCTCATCTCAGCATCCGTGTCAGGCAGCTCACAGCTGCCTGTAACTCCGTCTCCGGAGCGCTGATCCCTCTTCTGATTTCCAGGACAGTTGACATATGCAGTGACACACAAACGCAATAAAAACAAATCCTTAAAAAGAAATAATGGCCTAAAATTTCTTCAAATTAGACATGAAAAGCTTCAGTAAAAGATGCAAGAAAACACTTAAAACATGCTCAAAATGTTTAAATGTTTCCAAAAATGTGCTTATTTAGATGATAGAAACTAGAGTAACAACCAGTGGGAGCCAGGAAAGCTCAGAAATGAAATGTGGGTTAGAGCCGTGGCTCCTCCATGGAGTGTTCGCTGTGCAGCCTGATTGCCTGCACTCTTCCCTGTGCTCTTCCCAGAGTGAAAGCCAGCCAGATGTGGCAGTGTGTGTCCCTAGTCTGAGCACTCCAGGTCGGTGGAGGCACAGACTGGAGACTCTGGAGGCTCACGGGCCACAAGGCCCGGAGTACACAGAGCAGCAACAGAGACACCAAGACGCTGCCTCAGCAAGGTACCAGAAGCAGCTGTCCCTGCTGTCCAAATGAGTCCTGTGGCACCTACACTACCCCTCCCCCATGATAATAATAGTATTTTTAAAGATGTGGGGAAACGGAAGATTTGAAATGATAAAAAATTCAGGAGAAAACTGGAACTAAAATATTTCAGATACATAAGTTAAACTCCTAAATTCTAGATCAGACAAGGTCATTCCTGTCAGTAACCGAGGAAGAAGTAGAAAGCCTCAAGTAGATGGCTCCCAGAGACTGGCAGAAAAGAGCCAACATGTGTAAAATAAGAGCCCTGACAAGTCAAGTGCAATCAGAAACACACAAAGTTATGTTCAAGAAAACTCCATAAAGTAAGTAACCTTGAAGCTGAAAGTACAAGTCTGTGCAGTATGCATGAGGTTTGTCTCTGGTGCGTGAGGAGTCGCAGCTCCATGTGGATGCGTAGTGAGAAGCCGAAGGCCTGACTCTCCTGTCATGTATTTTGCAGCGCAAGACTCATCAGTTTTTCGTGAAGTCTTTCACTGCCCCTACCAAGTGCCATCAGTGTACCTCCTTGATGGTTGGTTTGATAAGACAGGGCTGTTCCTGTGAAGGTAAGAACAGCAGCCAGAAAAAGACAGCTCTGGGTTTATGACAGTACTGTTGCTAACAGGGCACACGGGCTTAAGCAGACCATGGGGTTGACTTCCATCACTGCTGCCAAGCTGTGACTGAGCAAGAAGTGTGTGGCAGAGATGATAGGAAGTACTCAGTGGAGTTAACTCTTACCCTGCCTATAGTGAAAGCATGTAGCCTACAACTCCAAATGCCCCCTTCTGTCTATACCTTCATAGCCACTGGAACACGTGGTTTCAGATGATTGGTAAAAGGCTGCCGGACGCAGGGCTGGGGCGATGGCTTAGTGAATGAGTGCTTGCCACAGAAACAGAAGGACCAGAGTCCGGGTCTCCAGCACACATGTAAAGGCCAGTGGCCCGGCTGTGATCCCAGCCCTCAGGAGGTAGAAATAGGAGACCCTTGAGGGTACTGGCATGATGGACCAGTGAACTGTTGAGCTCCAGGTTCCATGAGAGACTGATTCTCAAAATCAAATGAGGAGTGGCAGATGAGGCAGATGCTGGCATCAACCTTGGATTCCACATCATTGCATACTATGAACATGCAAACACATATACATGCGTGCATGCACACCGCATGCTGATAGAGCGTTGAGTAGCTGAATGTCTGTTAGTGTCTCTCGAAAGGGAATTTCAGGGCTGATAACAAGTTGCAGTACAATAAAGAGCTAGAAAAACCCTACAGGGAGCTCTTCTGTAGGAAGCGTGCATTAAGTCATGCCATGGTATTTACAGTGTTGGGGTTGTTTGGTTTTTATCTATCTGGGTCTCACTTTATTCACTAATATTAAAGAGAATGATAATATAAATAATAAAAATATTTACTATTTCTCAATGAATGGCAAGCAACTGGATTTGTTTCCTCTACTGAAAAATGGTTATTTAAAATAAAGTAGGAAGAAAGCATTTGTCTAACATAGCACCATGCATGCAATTAGTGCCAGTGAATTTTTTTGTTTTTAAAATGAAATTTTATCTAAATTGTGTCCTTTTTTTTCCCCTCCAAAAGTCTGTGGGTTCTCATGTCATATAACTTGTGTGAACAAAGCTCCAACAGCTTGCCCAGTTCCTCCTGAGCAAACTAAAGGCCCACTTGGCATAGACCCCCAGAAGGGAGTAGGGACAGCGTATGAAGGCCATATCAGGGTAAGTACCTCTGTCCGTCACTCAGTAAGCACGGTGCTTGAGAGACTATGTAATGAGTCAAACTCATTTAAATAATATTTTAACTAGAGTCATGATTACATGGAAATGACTTCTAAAATATCACAAACTGTTCTATACTTTCTGTCTCTTGAGATTGAAAATGTTGAAATCATCATAAAGGAGTCTTCGGGCTCTGGTCTTGCCTGAGAGGTAGAATGTGGTTGAGGTGTAAGTTAGGAACTATGGAAACGTTGGCTTGCCAGCCTGGGTAATGTATAGTGTGACCGGAGCGTCAGTTTCATTTTATAACCACATTGGCTTGTTACGCTTTTCTCTAAAAAGCTGTAAGTAACCTGCATTTTAGTGAGTTGTCAGTTCAGAGCCTGCAGAAGCTGCTGGGAGCTGCAGTATTGTCACTTTCCCCTTACTGTTGGCCTCGTGTCACACTTGCCACCTTATCAACTAGAGAGCAGACCCAGGATAGTGGCACACAGCCTTCAGGTATCACCTGCAGCTCACCATCATTTTCATTTGAGTTTTGTCTGTCTGTCTGTCTGTCTGACTGAAACTGAACTAAGACCCCTAAGCCGGCGGGAGTGAAGAAAGGATGGCAGAGAGCACTGGCTGTGGTCTGTGACTTCAAACTCTTCCTTTATGAGATCGCGGAGGGAAAAGCATCTCAGCCCAGCTCCGTCATTAGTCAAGTGATTGACATGAGGTAAGCCCGGGGAATGAGGGCAAATGTGTCTGGCAGCATAGGGATCAAGGTTTATGGTCTTTTTTTAGATTACTGTGTTTTGGTAAAATAATTTTGTGTCAGTTTTCAGATTTAGCCCTACAGCTGCATACTAGAAAGTAAGAAGTTAGGGGTGGTTCTGGGGCAAGTTGGTTTATGTATTGAGTATGTAGAGCTATACGTCAAAGCTGGGTTATGTAGTAACTGGAGTCCTAATTATGCGCTGTTCAAGTCATCATCTAAAACTGCAAAGTGACTGAGCGGAAGTGGAGGGGTAACTCTCGCACTGGCCCCTGGACAACACACTGTAAAGCGGCAAATGCCAAGAGTCTGTGTTTCCTTAGCACCATTGTCTAGACTCTTCATGTGCCCCCAACCCCTTCCTCTTTTCCTGGAATGCCAGGCACTGTCCTTGGGGGAGGAGCGGGGGGGGGGGGTTATTTTCTCCTACAGCTTCAGCCATTGCTCCTGATTCATGGATCCCACAGGTCTCCTATCAGCCATAGCCATTGCTCAAAATGCACATTTCCAGCTGTGCCTGATGTTAACCTGAAGCACAGTGGAATATGAAGGGAGTATCGGCAGACCTGCTCACAGACTAATGAAAAGTGGGGAGCCAGCACAGGGCGGCTCCTAGCCCACATGATTAAGAATAACATGGACAACAGCAAAACTGTCTGTTCCAACTAATGTAAGACAGAGTCAGGACTTCTAAGGCAAAGAGAGTTGGGGGACTCATGACAGCATCACAGGACAAAGGAATAAACCACTGTTTTAGGTGAGAAGACACAGCACACATGGGATTTATTATGGCAGTCAAAAGAGTCCATTGGGGATTCTGGAGACTAGCAAATGCCTCTTCTGGCTGTGTGCTTCCTTGTGTTGTGTACCTTTGTGAGTCAGCTGTTAGGTTTAGTGTAATATCCCACTGCCAGGTCACTCCTGATGAATTACCTTGAGTACAGTTAGTCATTATGTAGGGGAATCTTGTGTTTTGTTTTTGTTTTGTTTTGTTTGGTTTGGTTTTAAATTGAGTTTGAGTGTTTATACAGTTAAACTTTGAGGATTGCTTCGTATATGTTATTTGGGTATATAAGCAAAACCATACATACACAGCAACATGTAATAATCTTAAATGTTTAACTTTTATTTCAGAGATGAGGAATTTTCTGTGAGTTCAGTCTTGGCTTCTGATGTTATTCACGCAAGTCGAAAAGATATTCCCTGTATATTTAGAGTAAGTCTGTGAATGATTTGAGCACTTATATACTTTGAGTTTTGTGCACATGTGTTTGTGTGCACATGCATGTGAAGGCCAGATAGTGACATCAGATATCTTCCTTGATTGCTCTCCACGTTGTTTACTGAGATGGAGTCTCTCGGAACCTGCTGCTCACAGCTGTAGCTAGTTTAGCTAGCCAGCTTGTCCAGCCATCCGTGGCTCTACCTCTGGAGCTCTGGGACAACAGACAAACCCACCTGGCTTTTACCTGGGTTCTGGGGATCCAAACTTTGACCCTCAGGTTTGTGCAGCATGTGCTTTATCCATGAGCCAACTCTCCAGCACCTAATTACTTGTTTTTAATGAGTATATTTTGCTACTCTATATAAGTCATAAAGTTACTTAGACCTAGTATTCATTTATGTATCCATACCATCCAATATTCACATGAATACAAAATGGTGCTAAGACTTGTAGAATATATCAATATGTTTCTAGAGTATTCTTTATGTTCTATAATATTTTTGAGTCCCAGTTAACCTTCAAATAAATATTAGCACATGCAGTTTCTCAAATTTAAAAAAAAAAAAGTTGATCTCTGTAAAACTCTCATTGTAAAAATTGTGTTTCAGTTGTCTACTTCTTTATAACAAATATTCCAAAACGTGAACAGTGCTTGTTTATCACCGTTGTGTGGTGCTGGCTGCTGCTCCTGTGCTGCATCCAGCTTGTCTGGGGCAGGAGTGTGCAGAAGAACCTTCCTCTCCATGTGCAGCTTTGGTGCTGGCTGGCTGTCAGTTCTCTTCACATTCCCCCCTCTCATAATTGCATACAAATAATTGCTAATGGCTATTTGGTGAATTAAACAGTATAAATTTGTAAAACTCTTCTGTTGTTGTAACTGTTCTATTTCCTATTTGTCTATGAATCTTACATCCAAAAAAGGTCAAGGATTAAACCTAGTCTCTCACTTTCCAGGCCAGCAACTGTCTATTCTCCCCTAGCTATCAAGGGCGCCTGTAAAGGTTCACTCGCCTGTAACTAATTAGCAGTAAACTTGTATTGTCACTCATGTTTAAAGCATATGTAAGTATATAAAGGGTCTCTATACATATATATGTAATATATGTGCATATTATATAAATAAGAGCTTAAAAGTACTCTGATTGACTTGCAAACTTTATTTGCATACTGTTTCTAGTGATCTAGTCTTCTTTAATAACAATATGAAAGGTTGTCTGGAAGCACTAAGACTTTCAGAACAGTCTGATACAGTGCTTCAGAGCATTGAGATGCGCTCTAGCTCTATGCCCTTGAGAGATTACTTACTTTCCCTTTATCATGGATTCTCATATATACACTTAGATTATCATCATAGTTGTTGTCTCATGAAGCTGTTAAGAGGGTTAAATGAGTTAATACTTGTAAATTACTTTTCTTTCTGGTACTTGATAATTTTGTGTCAGTTATTAAGTTAGTGTCTGTGCATTTCTATGGTATTTTATGGCATTCTGTAACAGAGCATGAAATGATAGTAACATTCCGACTTGAACCACCTCCTGCCATTTGAACTGTAGTATGACAGTGAGACACTTTCATTCAGTGTAACTAAAGTGTGCTAAAGTGATAATTTAATAAATGCTCATTTTACTGATGAGTGCTAAGCAAATGAGCATAATCTGAAGCTAGCATAAAAGATGTCTGTTTTCTAATAGTGTGAATATTAAATTGTTTTAGGTCACAGCTTCCCAGCTCTCAGCGCCTAGTAACAAATGTTCCATCCTGATGCTAGCAGACAGTGAGAATGAGAGGAATAAGTGGGTGGGCGTGCTGAGTGAACTCCACAAGATTCTGAAGAAAAACAAGTTCAGAGACCGCTCCGTGTATGTTCCCAAGGAGGCTTACGACAGCACTCTACCCCTCATTAAAACAACGCAGGCCGCTGCAATCATAGGTAGGGCTCTAACACACACTGCTCAGTTTGTCGTATCTGTTTATGAATCTACATTTTGAGCTGGCACCAGCTTTCACATAGGAGTCCCCAGTGTCTGGGATAATGTGCAGATGTTTGTGGGGTGAAAGAGGTCTGTGTCAGGCTGGTGGGTTTGGCACTTACGTGAGTAGAAGTGTATTAGCTTCCTAAAGTTCACTAGTGCTAAAAGTCAAGCTGCTCGTCTTTTTTCTACTTTTGTGGTTGGAATAAGTTAATTCCTAGAGTGCAGGCTTCTTTTATAAGGTGTAATTGAGGAGTTTGAAATCAGAGCATGCTCAGCCTGCCACCAGCAAACAGCAGCTCCCGTGGGCAGATGATTCCCTTTGCTCTGAAGTACATGGTCCACTTTCCTTGCTTTCTAGTAAACTATGGGAAGTTTAGTGAGTGGGAGTCAGATGCCTTTCACAGTGTTTCTAGAGTGGATGGTGTCTGTGACACTAACAAACTAGATTGTACATTTTATCGTTATTGAATAAGCATTTAGTTCTTTTGATAGTACTAAAGCAGATTTTTTTCCACCCTCTGGCAAAGTTTTCTTAAAGGAAAACTTTCTTGGTTTACTTCTCAGCAGTCTGCTCTGGCTTGCTTCTAATAATATCAGAATCACCTGGGTCAGTGAGAGCCAGTGTGCATGCTCTGTAGTATTTTCCACACACTGTACCCAATTCAATATTATTGCCACTGTAATGATGGATGCCAGTTTTAGCCAACATGGCGTAGTATTCTATTTCGGGTTTCCTCAAAGCTGGGCAGTTGTTGGCGAGGAGAACCAACTTGGCTTTGCCCTGTCTGATCATCTTCAGAGTCTATCTGTACCCCAGCATGCACTGTCCACTTCTCATAACAAGCTGGAGCCTGGAGCTGGTCCACTCCAGAGACTTTTTTTATCTTCTTTGCAGCCACCATCTTCCTGCCTTAGGTGCGGGACAACCAAGATCAGCCACCAAGATGGCCAGGGAGTGAGAAAAGAAGGAGTTCCCACCTAAAGCAAATTTTTAATTGATAGTTCTATTTTAAAAGGCATGAGATATTTGCCACTGTAATCTGAGAAGAAATAATTTTGATATTGTTATTTATCTTCACTATTGCACCAAATGTTCTCATTATCTGGTTTATTCTGGTATCTTTACATTACTTTTATCTGATGAAAATGTTTTATGTTTGTGTCATAAATAGATCATGAACGGATAGCTTTGGGGAATGAAGAAGGATTATTTGTTGTGCATGTCACCAAAGATGGTAAGAGAAGCCCCAGTTATTCCAGAGTAACCTTAAGTTATATATTAGAAAACTCCTGAGCCTGGAGCTTAAGAGCAGGATTCTGTTACGAACATTTCTAGATATAATTTTAAATTTTTTAAATCAAAAGATTTCTAGTTTTCTTTCTGTGTTTTGCTCTTTTAAGACAGGGTTTTGCTTTGTAACTCTGGTTGTCCTAGAACTCACCCTGTAAACCAGGCTGGCTAAACTCACAGATCTGCCTATTTCTTCCTCCCGGGTGGTGGCATTAAAGGTGTTTGCAACTGCACCTGGCTCTAAATCAGAAGATCTGTTCAATTCTCTTATCCCTTTTAAGTTCCAAAGCCTCAGTCACATGTTATCCCACCATCCCCGTCGATTTATTGAACAGTTCCCCTGTGTCTAAAGACGGCACATGAAAGAAAACTACTTCCCATTCTTAGTAGTGCTTTAAAATGTCACGTCTGAAATCCTCATGGTTAAGGACAGTAGGTTTTAGCTCCCTAGGGGGACATTAAGTGCTGAGTGAAATAAAGCAGAACCAATTGAGTTTGCTATTCATAGCATCTTAAGTTCTGTCTTTATATCAGGTTAGATCTTGAGAAAGCAGTTCTTTAAACTTGAGTTTGTTATCCATAGCAATACCTTAAGAAGGGTAGGAAGGTACATCAGTTAGTGAAGTCCTTGCCCTGTAATCACTTGATTCCCAGAACCCACATAAAAAGCTGGACATGTGTGCTTGTGATCACAGCACTGGGAAGGTAGAGACAGATGGATGGACTCCTGCTAGCACTGGACAGCCACCCTAACCTAATTATCAAACCCCAGGTCCCAGTGAGAGAGCCTGACTTAGTAACAGAGTGGGGGTGGGCAAGATAACTCAGCACATGAAGGTGCCAAACAAGCCTGCTGACCTGAGCTTGATCTCTGGGACCCACATAAAGGGGGAAGAAGAGAAGTGTCCTCCGACCAGCATGCCCGTGTTGTAACGTGTATCCACACACACAAGTTAAAATTGTAATTAAAACAAAAAACAAAACAAAACAAACAAAACAAACAAACCCTCAAGCAGACAGCTCCTAAGAACGAACACCCTAGGCTGATTCTGGTAGCTAGGCACTTGTGCATGCATGCATAGCCACACGTACACACAAAAAAGAGATACCTGAAGAGGTGGTGCTAGAGAGATGACTCGGCTATTCAGAGCTGGCTGTTCTTGCAGAGGACCCATGGGGTTCAGTTCCCAGCACCCACATGGTAACTCACACCATCTGCAACTTACGTTCCACGGGATCTGATGCCTCCTTCTGGCATCTATGGACACAGGCATGCAAGTGGTTCACAGACACACATGTACACAAAACACCCACATACATAAAATAAAACTTAAAAAGAAATACCTAGAAAGAAACATAAGTTGCATTGTTACTTAGATTTTAAAAATAGGAACTTTGTAGTGAAATTCCTAGATTTTAGTACCAAAAAACAAACTTTGTGAAGCATAAGCATGCTTTTATACAGGGATTTCTTGTCTTGACTGACAAAGATCTCAGTGCTGAACTTAATACCAGCTATCAGTGGGCTAAATGACCTGATAATGGGTTTAATTATCTTCCTCTTTCTCTCTGTGATTTCTGACCTTTGTTACTTTTGTATATGTGTGTCTTTAAATTGGTTGGGATATATGCTTTGGGATTTAATTTAGATGCATTTAATGTTGTTGTTTCTTCCTGTAGAGATTATTAGAGTTGGTGATAATAAGAAAATTCATCAGATTGAACTCATTCCAAGTGACCAGCTTGTTGCTGTGATCTCAGGCCGAAATCGCCACGTCCGACTTTTTCCTATGTCAGCTTTGGATGGGCGAGAGACAGATTTTTATAAACTGGCAGAGACTAAAGGGTGTCAAACCATAGCTGCTGGGAAAGTGCGCCATGGAGCTCTGTCCTGCCTGTGTGTGGCCATGAAAAGACAGGTCCTCTGCTATGAACTGTTCCAAAGCAAGGCCAGGCACAGGAAGTTTAAGGAGATTCAAGTCCCATGTAATGTCCAGTGGATGACCATCTTCAGTGAGCACCTCTGTGTGGGGTTCCAGTCAGGATTTCTCAGATATCCCCTGAATGGAGAAGGAAGTCCATGCAATATGCTCCATTCAAATGACCACACATTGTCATTCATTACACACCAACCAATGGATGCTCTCTGCGCAGTTGAGATCTCCAACAAAGAGTATTTGCTGTGTTTTAACAGCATTGGGATATACACGGACTGCCAGGGCCGAAGATCTAGACAACAGGAACTGATGTGGCCAGCAAATCCTTCCTCCTGTTGTAAGATTCTCTCTCTTGTTGTCACCTTCTTCCCTTTTTGCTTTTCATTTACTTTAAATATAATCACTTTTACTAAGAGCTTGTTTTTTAATCATTCTTAAGGTCTTCTGCAAGTACTAACTATGTTACTTATATAAAATAACCACATGTTGTAAAACCTAGACAAACAGGATCAGTATTAAATGCGTGTAAGTAAAACCAGTCCTTCTGTGGAAAACCTGCTGGGATACATTTTTTTCATCTCCATGTTGTTGTGTTCTGAAATAATCCCAAATCGTTCTCTTCATCGTCACCCCAATTACAGTGAGAGTCCTTAAGTAGCAGTAGTACGTAAGACTCATGCTGGGGAAGTTACTAAGAAGATAGAGTGTAGCCTTTATTAGAATTGTTACTCCATTTTATATTTTATAGGTTTGTCTTAGTTAGGGTGTTACCGCTGTAAAGACACCATGACCAAGGCAACGATTATAATGGACAGCATTGAATTGGGGCTGGCTTACAGGTTCAGAGGTTCAGTCCATTATCATCAAGGCAGGAACATGGCAGCATCCAGGCAGGCAAGGTGCAGGAGGAGCTGAGAGTTCTACATCTTCTTCTAAGGGCTGCTAGCAGAAGACTGGCTTCCAGGCAGCTAGGACAAGGGTCTCAAAGCCCACACCCGCAGTGACACACCCACTCCAACAGGGTCACACCTCCAAATAGTGGCATTTCCTGTTCCAAACATATTCAAACCACCACAAGGTTTATACATAGATTTAAATTTACTTATTTCACTTTTTCTGTAAATATTAAAATATTGCTATATCATTTAAGACTTTTATCGTGGAATGATAATAATCACTATTGAATACATATTATTTTACTCTATGAAATGAAGCTATGAGTGAGATAGATGCAGTGCGGTCTTCCTTCACGGCATAGGGAAGACTCCTGACAGAACAGTAGAATGCCCTGTTACAGTTGCTTCAGCAGAATGTCTGATCCACATTGCTGTTTGTAATGGAAATCTCGAGTCTGTTTGAACACTGGGAGGGAAGAGCACTAGAGAGTCAGTAGGAAAAGGGGCATGATTGGGAAAATTCAGAGAGTAGAATAAAACGCCCCAGAAGGGCCCAAAGAGGATGTAGTTCAGAGTTCTAGTAAACCACCACTGGAGCAGGACGTGGGGTCCTCTCCCCCTGCAGCAGGAACAATAGGGGGATGAGGGGTGGGGCCATCCAGGTAACGTCAGTGAACGTGGGGACCAGAACAGTGAGGCTTGTAACAGAAAAGCAAGGAAATCTGTAATAAAAGAACAGCCAAACCCTCTAACCTTACCACCCAGGTTTAACTATTTACAGTGTTTTATTTCTTCTGAAATGAACGTTTTTTTATCAGTGACATAACAGGTAAATGAATACTGTTTTGCAGCTGAGTCAGATAACCCTGACTGTTTTAATGTGAAGTAAAAATGAAACCATCTAACTCATTTCTGTGAGTAATCAATTGGTAGCCATCATTCCAATGAATCTTGTACTCTCGGCTCGTGTCACCATTTCTTCCACAAGTGTGTAGTGAGCATTGGTTCTTGGCATGCAGCTGCAGGTGACATACATGTCTCTAGACACACGCCATGCATCTCTTGCTTTTCCGTTCTGGAATAGAACACTTAGGTAAACATTTCTACATGTCGTATGTCTGTTTCACTGTCAACAGTTTAACTGCTTTAAAAGCCCAGCCCTTTAAAGTGCGGTGAACAAGACGTGCTGACTCCTTCTGTGTTGGGCTCTGTCATTTGAGCTATGGCACATCAGTTCTTTCTTTATGATTTATGTGATGCTCACTTCAAAAATGCTTTAACATTTCTTATATAATAACTGGGGTTTTGAACAAAATCCACTCTACAGTTGCTTAGGCTAGATCTTTCAAAGTGTTTGGGGTTTACTAGTTAACAGTAATCAGCAGTTTGTGCCTTCCTTCCTTCTTTCCTTCCCCCAGGTTACAATGCACCGTATCTCTCTGTTTATAGTGAAAACGCGGTTGATATCTTTGATGTAAACTCCATGGAATGGATACAGACTCTTCCTCTCAAAAAGGTAATGGAACACTAAAATGAAGGCCAAATGGTTAATTTTTTAAGTTTTTCCTTGCAAAAATTCATTGTACATAGTAGTGTGTTGCATACGGACATTTTCATGAGTACATACTGTACATTAGGCATACTACCTCTGAACCCCACAACTTCCTTTTTCTACCCACTGTGAGGGTCTCTGCGATCACCATGGCCAGCAGAATGTCAGTCTGCATGAAGCAATAGGAAAGTCTGGTTCAGCGTGACTCCGTAACCACTTTAGTTCAAACTTGAAGAGTCTGGCGCTGGATGGTTTGTTTTAGGCATATTCAAGCACAGCACAATTTGGAAAAAACTTCCTGATGATAATGAACTCAGTCCCATGTACACAATGAAGTTTAAGGCATGACTATATCGAAATTTTTTTGTAAAGTACACGTGACATCCTTCATAAAGATGGCTGCATAGATTGACTACATGTGACATCTTAGGGGTCTTAGGGGCAGGGAGAAATCTGTTGTTGTTGTCACAGTCATACAGATACTGTAAATGTGACCAGGCTATTAACCACCTCTGCTTCCAGCCTTCTGGGAGAAATCAGGTTATGCATCTCTCCCTTTGATGAGACAACCTTGTGTGTTTATCTGTGAGCACAAGGACCCTGTGTCCCCTGCACTCTCCTTTGTTTCCCTAAACAATAGTGCTACTTTTGCATCATATATACATAAGTGATTTTATGTATCTATATAAAACCTAAGAACTGCGTAGGAAAGAAACCTGGAGTATTTGTCTTTCTGAGAATGGCTTAATTCTAAGCTGGTTAGTTTATGATAGGTAGCTCAATACCATAATATATTATATTTGTTGCATTTAAATTCTTCCATATAAAATCTGACTGCTAATGATGAGCAAGTAGAACATATATTACAACCTAGAATGTCAGTGTAGCATCTTCTACTTCTAGGTTAAGGAGCTTAGAGGGAGTATACTATACATGCACCAATAGCCAGTGGTTAATGCCTTGATTTTATGGGCTAGAAATGTGAAATCAAAACTGTTTAGGTGTCTTAATGATTTAAGAATAATGATTTTTCATATTCCTAATAAAACATATTTTCCATTAACTCTTCTATTTCCATAACAAATATTTTACAAGTACAGAATTACTGTTTATAAAAATGAAAAGTAATTACCATTTTATATAGATGTACACGGTGTATATGGTATGTGTGCCATTAGTTGAGAGTCAGGTTAGAGAAACAAGTAAAACAAGACAGCCAAGATAATTAAAAATCATGCCCCAAGTTTAAGTCATACTAGTAGCATGAACTTTCATAAAAATTGTCATTTTATATAAGGCAATAAAAATACGGTCCTCACATTTGTAGATTTGGGCTGGCCACAGTTCTCTAATCCATTTTTGTCATATAACCTTTGCAGTATGCAAGTGTATGTCCTGTAAAGAGAGTAGCCTGTGAGCTCTGCTCCTTCCTGAGAATGCAGCGCCCCAGTGTCCCTGCATCCACATGCACTGTATGTGTCCCAGACTCCTCATGGAACAGCGCTGTCCCAGATGGTGTGCTCATTACCCTGCTGCTTGCCTTAGAATACAGCGCTTGGAGAATTTAACTATTACTAAAAAAGTAGTATTCAGTTTTCCTTGGTTTTGCAATTTATTAAACTATTGAAATTACCACCCTTTTCCTTGCTCATTTGTTACATTTTAAAGATGCGTACGTGTTGTTATATATGCATCCAGTTCATTGACTGTTGTTCACTACTATAAGACCATCTTTTAAGTGAATAGTGTTTATCCATTACCCAGTTGACAGCATTACTTCTAATTCTTTGCTATTGTCCGCATTTCTGTACATGTCCTGATTTGGGGGAGGGGGGTTCTTTACCCCATCAGCCTCACAGTGGCATTGCTGAAGCACAGGGACTGCAGCTGTGGAACCGTATGCAATAGCGCCATGTTCTATTCCAAACCATCACTACAAATGACAGTCACATCATCTACAGGTTCTTTCTGACCCACATCCTCCCTAGCATCTCATTTTATAAATTATAGTAAATTGGTTTATCACTGAAGTATGTTTGCATGTCCCAGTTAACTGTTTTCATGCTTCATACTTTCTCTTGCAGGCTGTATTAGTTAGGGTTTTATTGACCAAGGCAACTCTTATAAAGGTAAACATTTAATTGGAGCTGCCTTAGAGTTTTAGAGGCGTATTAGTCCATTATCATAATAACAGGAAGTGTGGCAGCCGGCAGGCAGACATGGTGGTGGAGGAGCCAAGAGTTCTACATCTCTCTGAAGGCAGCCAGGAGGAGTTGTCTTCCTCAGGCAGCTAGTATTAGGCTCTCCCACACTGGGTGGAGCTTGAGCACTAGGAGACCTGAAAGCCCGCCTCCAAAGTGACACACTTCATCCAGTAAGGCCACACCTCCTCCAGCAATGCTATCGCTCCTAATGGAGCCACTTCCTATGGGCAAACTACCACACAGGCAATGAGGGGTCATGTTTGCTCATTTTGTTGTTGAGTTTGCCATTTCTTTTTCTTCCTGGCTTATTGAACTTCTTTTGTGGCTCCTGAGGTACTAACACACAGAATGAATCTTTTGCATCTCTGTGATATCTGGTCATGCTCATGGAATATTTTCCTCAACAGAATTATCAACTTTACTGAAATAAGATGTTATTCCTGTTATTTAGGTTTTTACTTTTTCTGTTCTTAAAAAACTTTCCTACTTCAAGACCATAAAGATACAACCTTTATTTTCTTCCAAGTTTATTATTTCTGACTCCTATATGTGGCAGTGTGCAGTATTTTGCACATAATAGACTTTTGCTGGCTACCCTTGTGCCTGTGATCCACTTAGAACTGACTTGTAATGCAGGTGTGAGGTAGGAATGTGGCTGGATTGGTTTATATGGCTGGTTCCTCCATCACTGTTTTATCAGTGATCCTTTTTCTGTCAGTACTTTCATCTCCACATATGTGGGCATACAGTGTTTAGTGATAAGAATTTATAAACCATATGTGTTCTTTCCTGATTTAATTTTTTGGTCATTTTTTTTTTTCGGTGGCTTAAGGGTCACTTTTAAGGTTTATTTATTTCTACTTGATTTTATTTGTAATAGATTTCCTTTAAAACATTATTATTATAAGCTAGTTTGCTTAAATTATGTGATAATATATGTGTAATAAAAATTACTAACTTGAGACTTTTAAAAAGAACTATATTTTGACATAGGTAGGTAAAAGCTCTTAATAGTATATTCTTAATAGACTAATTTAATTTTTAAAAGTTTTATTGAAATATTAATTTTATTTTTATTTTTTTAGGTCCGACCTTTAAACACTGAAGGATCATTAAATCTCTTAGGGTTGGAGACCATTAGATTAATATATTTCAAAAATAAGATGGCAGGTAAGGAAACATATTAACAGGATCATTTTAATGGAAATATTGTAAGAGTCCAGGGCATTTGGCTATGAAGTGCCTCAACCCATATTTGTATCAGGCATATCTCACCCTGTTTACACCTGTATGACTGTATAGGCAAAGTGTCTGACTCTGACACATGTTGTTTTCCTGAGGAGCACCCAGGTACAGAGAAGAGTGATGGCTGGAGGTGTCTTCTGTGCCTGAGATACTGTAGACTTAGTCATTAGGCCTCAATTAGGAACACTTGTCCAGAGTCCCAGTTGGAGACTTCAGGACCCCATCTCCAGCTACCCCACAGCATCTCTGAAGGACTGAAGACAATCTAGGAAGAGGCTAAGAAGGTCACAGGAGGGAGTCCCCAGAGTAAGGACTTAGAACAGGAATCCAGGAAAGTGAGATGGGAGAAAATAACCTGTGGGAAGTGGGATGTTTCTTGGGCTGAGGGGCAGCTCGGCAGTTTAAAGAGCACGCTGCTCTTTGAGAGGATTAGAATCACCAAAACTTCTCACTACAGGACAAAGAAGACAGTGTGAAGACCATGCGGGTGGAGTGGCTGGTTAAGGCCATGACAACACGACAGCTAGAGTTTCCTCCAGCAAAAGTGTAGATCTTGTACTTATAATCAAAAGCGAGGCTGTGTTTTGTAAGCTGTGCTAATCTCTGCATGTATCTTTTTGCATATTCCACTGAAAATTATTGCTTCCTTTCTGATTTTTAGTACATAATTCTTTATCACAGTTGTACATACTGTACAATTGATTGCAACATCACAGAGATTAATAGGTAGGAAGAACTTTAACAATCTAAACAATATTATCTTCTTTCTCACAGAAGGGGATGAACTCGTAGTTCCTGAAACATCAGATAATAGTCGGAAACAAATGGTTAGAAATATCAACAACAAGCGGCGTTACTCCTTCCGAGTCCCAGAGGAAGAGCGGATGCAGCAGAGGAGGTATGACGTGGTTAACTTGTGCTCAGCATCCATCCATTCTGCCGTCACCCAGAGAGCCATCTAGAATCAATTCAGAAGAGTCTCTGAAAATTTGTCACTCAACTGTGGTCAAAATTTGTAGGGTCGGGGTGACTTACTGGGAGAGTATTTGCCAAGCATGAGGAAGGCCCAGGAATCTATCTCCACCTGCAGAGGGATCCCACAGGAATGAGTGGCACCCCTCAAAGTTATGAGAATAAAGTACCATGTTTTCACTCATTTCTGGATGTATATAGGACAGCTATAACTTATGACACATATGACTCTGTAATATAAATCATCTTGTATAGATAGCAAATTCGTATATGCTTATGAAGTACAGAAGCCAGGCATAGCTTATGCCTGTAATCTTAATACTCAAGAGGCTAAGGCAGGAGGATTACCTTGAGTTTGAGGCCAGCATGCCCTGAGCGAAAGGGTAAGATCCTTTCCAAAAAAAGTAAAAGAAAAAAACAAAAAAAAGAAATTCAGATTAACTTTATTCTCCATGAACAAGCAGATGTAGCTATATTAAACATTTCTAAAATTTAACTATTATAAACGATTCTCATAAAATTTTTTAAGTTATCTGCAAAGTAGAGCAGAAGATCTTTAATGCAAGAGGTGTAGCCCAGTGGTAGACACTTGCTACATGTATGTGTCCCTGGCTTTGATCCCCAACACTGAACAAATTACACAAATAAATCAAATCCTAAATCTCAAGATCTTCTTACTTAAAATTTAAAAAACAAAATAGTCTAAGGAATTGAACTATTAATATATTGTTATTCTAATTATATCTTTATTTTTATAAACAAAGTATGCTTAATTTTTTAAAGTTATATTAATTAAATGTGGAAATACTGTCTAAACAGGTATTCTACCTTACAGGGAGATGCTACGAGATCCAGAAATGAGAAATAAATTAATTTCTAACCCAACTAATTTTAACCACATAGCACACATGGGTCCTGGAGATGGAATACAGATCCTAAGAGACCTGCCCATGGTAAGAGGCATGAAGAGTGGGGTAAATGTGAGCGGCGTGAGGAGTCTGTCAGCCGCCGGGCATATGTGCACATAGGCTCACATGCTTGCACTGCTTCACAAAACACGCTGCCTAGTGAGGGCGCGTTCTTCCAACGTGACACCGTATGTCTAAGATGCACACTGGCATCTGGTGGAAGAAACTTACAGTTCAGAAATCTGTCAAAAGTTCTTAACCCAGAAAAGTTTTCCATTTTGCTAATACAAGTTTGAGACTGTTGGTGAAAGAAACCACCGTATTTGCAAGGTTCTGTGACAAACCCCAGATGCAGTTCCCAAAACTTTAAAGTTTCACTCGGTTGAATGCAGATACTTGGGTGTTTTTCTCCTCAGAAGTCCGCACGGGCTTCATCATTCATACTCACACCTCTCAGCTAACTCTGAAATTCAATCTGTTCCTGTGCTCAAAGCCAGACTTGTTTCCTGGTCAATTCTGTGTGAAAAGAAGTGCCACACAGGAAGACTGTTGTGTCTCACAGCATGAAGATTGCATCCACAGACCCATTATGCTTTGGTTAAAATTACTAGTGAAACTGGCGGGTTCTCCAGGCTGTCTGCCCCATCCGTGTGAGTGTCATACACTCCTGGCAGACTGCTGAAACCCAAAGTGACCTTTGATCAGTAGGGCTAGCTGCTCAATTGGGAAAAGAACTTCAGAATAATTACTATCTTATGACAGTTTTGGAGACAACTGCAAATACTGACCCTAATCTCTCCTAAGGACATCTGTCTAAATTTCATTAGCAACACGGTGGTAGGAGAAAGCAGAGGGAAGGGATAAAGTGTGCTTCGTAATTGTCAAAATTAGGATATAAAGGGGTTTTTATTTATTTCCTAGAAAGAAGAAGAAGTCTACATTCATTTCGATCAGAATATTTGGTTGTAAATGTCACAGTCACATAGCTGTGCTTTCTCACTGTTTTCACATCTGTGGGGGTGGCCACAGCAATATTTGTTTATTGAGTTCAAATTATTCACATTATTCAGATTCAGATTATTCTTATGGGATCTGTTAGCTGTGGGATTTATTAGCTGTGCTGGGTAAATATAAAGTATACACCAACTGGGCCGCAGTGAAGCCAGGCAAGAGCTCAGTCAGCCGCCTTAGACTCAGAGCTGCTGTGTGTGGCTGGGCTTCTAAGCTATTCTGCTTCCCAGCTTCTGCCTGGAGCAAGAGCGCTGGCGTCTCCACTTCCCACTGCTAACGTTGCTCCAGAGTCCCCCACTGCCCTGCTGTCATCTGGGCGGTGCACACAGCAGCATCCTGAGGTCAAGCCTCTGCTATTGCTGATCTTGCTATTTTGCTTTTCTAAGTGGAAGTTACATGCCAGACACAAAATGCTTTAGTAGAGAGAACGTTTTGAAGTATAACAAACAGTTAAATGTGACTGTCTCCATAGGGTGTACGTGAGAGACCAAGTACGGTGCACTGCTTTAACTGAGCTTTTGATAGTTGTTTCCTAAGGGTGTAGTATTGAGGAATAGAGAGAACCAACTTTAGACATAAAAAGGTGGTGTCGGATAGCGTGCCAGCTAAATCAAACTAAGTTCAGCAGTAGCAAGGTTTTGATGGATACTAACCTTTTAAATTAAAATCATAATTTTAACTATGTAAAAGGAATTATAGAAAAATGTTTGTACAAATTTTGCTGTACCCTTATATTGCAATATTTCCCTCAAGGTGGTAGGTATAATCCCAGGATAGATATAGTATTGCTCTGCTTGGGTCCCACCAGGTGAACTGTTCAGTTCTGAAGGGCTTCCCAACCTTCACATAAATCAGCAGTTTAATATTGTAAGAAACTTTAAAGTACCTCCTCAGCTTTACTTTTTTTGTTTATTTTTTTTTTATTTTTGTTTTTGTTCTTATTTTTTGAGTCAGGGTCTTACTATGTAGCCGTGTCTGGCCTGGAACTCTCCATGAAGACTAAGCTGGCTTCAGACTCATAGAGATCCAACTGGCTCTGCCTCCAGAAACAGAGGCCTGCGCCACCCGGCCTAACTAAACTCTCTACCTTCAGTCTCTTACCACTTACATCTTTGGTTTGTTTTGAGACAGAGGATTTCGTTAGCTGGCCCTGGCTGGCCTGGAATTCACTATGTAGCCTAGGCTAGCCTCAAATTTGAGCCTGTCTTCCTCCTGCCTCAGCCTTCTAGGTGCCCCAGGTATCTGTCACCATACCCACCAGAAATGTGTGGGTTTGTTATTGTTGCTAAAAAGATTTTTATTAAGCAAAACAATTTCAGATGATGTTTGTCATTCGTCCCCCAACTGGCTCCATCTATATGACCCTCCATGCTGACTGCTGATTCTAACTAGACTGCTTAGTTTGGGGTATTTGTTGTCACCTGATTTTGTTAACTCCATAACCACCTCCCCACAACCCCAGATTAGTCCTTTTTCATACCAATTTAGTCAGTTTTCAATGCGCCTTTTATTCTTGTAATGTTTACTTACTGTGTAAGGTAAGCACTGTTATAATCCCAGGATGCAATATTGTGTACTTGGGGAACTTCTGCACGTGTCATGGGCAGCAGAATTCTCCGGCATCTAGACTTCTTTTTGTTTCCTGTTATTTCCACATGACTTTTCTCACTTCACATCCAAAGATCTATGAGCAGACTAGTTCTCTAACGGCATCCTTTAATCCCCTGACACATGCTTCTTGGGCATGCACCTTGTGCCCAGGCCTGTGCTTATCTAGGAGTAGACACTGAAACAGCACAGCAGTTTGTGTGTCTGTAGGAGTGCTCACAGGTACCAAGAGCCTGTGTTTTAATATAGTCTCAACGCTGTATGACCTTTCTAGTCAAATGGAATTATGAATTATCCCTCCCCCCTCCAAAAACAGATGAATTACATTGATCTGGCAACATGTGTAAGAGCTTTCGCGTCCCAAAGCTGTGTTGCTGTCTGCAAAGAACATGGACCCTGGATGGTTTCATGCCTTCTCATAATTAAGTCACTACCATATCCCTGTGAAATACTTAAGAGCTTAGAAAGCCTTCAGAAGCGCTTCTGAAGTATAACTCTGCTTCATTTGTACCAGACATCCTGAAATAACATTGCTTCTGTCTTAAATATGGAAGGGGCAGGAAAGCTTGAAGAGTCACTTCCTTACCTCTTGTATCAGATGTGTGAGTGGAGAGGACATAAACGATTGATATAAAACGGTATGTGAGTCTTAGGAGAGACACTGAGTTAGTGTTCTTGAATCTTTATCATCTATTTACCTGTGGTTTTGTTGTTGTTGTTAAGTGGCTGCTAGAAACCCAGAACATTTTTCTCCAACCTAATGCAAGGGTAATTTATGACTGTAACGTTTATCACCTTGTTCCTAACAGAGCACTTGACCCGCTTCTAAAGCTATTAACAGCCGCAACCTACTGAGCTCAGTAACCTCCTTTAAAAGGGGGTTTGCTGCTTGGGGCGGGTAGCCCAGTAGGGGTACAGTGTTTCCGGGGGGGTGTAGCCCAGTAGGGGTACAGTGTTTCCGGGGGGGTGTAGCCCAGGAGGGGTACAGTGTTTCCGGGGGGGTGTAGCCCAGTAGGGGTACAGTGTTTCCGGGGGGTGTAGCCCAGTAGGGATACAGCGTTTCCCGGGGGGTGTAGCCCAGTAGGGATACAGCGTTTCCCGGGGGGTGTAGCCCAGTAGGGATACAGTGTTCCCTTGTTAGCATATGCATGGAAGGCCTGGGCTCAGTTCGCGACACCCTTAGCAACTTGCCCTTCAAAAAGAGAGTTTTCTTTCTTCAAGTCAAAGATAGGTAGATAGGTAGATAGATTTCTTAGAAAATAGTGGTTTTATTCACATTTCTAAAATAAATGAACTGTCATATATAGAAGCCTTTCTTTTAGGCTTAGATAAGTCTTGAGGGATGGTGTGCTCCGGACAGACACTGCTGTTCTTCAAGAACTGAACTTTGAAAAATCTCCATTATAGTAAATAGCTGGCCACTCAGTGGCACGCCCCACCCAAGTGTTCACTCAGAAGTATTTATCAGGCAATGTGAAGCCTTCTTTTTAGACTTTTTTGTAACTTCACTATTATTTACCTTTTAAAGAACATGTTTGAATATTCAAAACAAAATTTTCCCTTGTTGAACACATGCTTGCGTTTTGAGCTGATTTCAGATAAGCCAGGGACAGAGTAGCCCCCCCCCTCACATGTTTGTTATGAGGAAATCATAAATCCAGAACTGAGCAATGGCCGTGGCATCTGAGGGCGCAGGTTTGTACGTTGTATTTGCAAGTAGTCTCGGGTTCCCTTGTCCTTTCTTTAGCTTTCTTGCTGCTTCTGTGCTTGGTGTTTTGGATAGATTTTTGCAATGCTTTTATTGTATCATTTAAGAAAATCCTGAAGACTCTGAAAGCTTCTTGGACCTCTAGAAGCCATGCTGTTCACTTAACTCTGGTAAAATGGGAATGGTGTTATCACAAAATGATCTTTTGAAAATCTGCTATTTTGAGTAACTGATGACAGAATTTAATCCTCTAAGACCTGAAAGAGTTTCCCTGGGACTAGTTCTGAGATCTGCCTTGTTCTCTGTGTGCGTGTTGTCTGGTGTCACTCACCCTGATCCATCAGTGTTACCTCACACCATTTTTTCTTTCTGTTGTTTCGATAGCCAGGTTTCCCTCATTCACCCCCTCATCACCGCTCCGGCCTGATCTCCTCTCCGAGCAACTTTGAGCACATCTATCACATGACTGTCAATTCTGCTGAACAGTTTCTCTCTCCTGATTCCATAAACCCTGGGTACCCCCCGTCCCTGCGCTCTGCCCCTGGTACACCACACTCTGTGACTCTGAGGGTATGAACAGCTGAGTCGAGCTAACCTTGACTAACCACGTGTGCATTTTCTAACCACTAAGGTGGCCCCTTTGGGCCCTTTCCTCCTCCTCAGCTTCAACTACTTTTTGACTTCTATTTATCCTCCTCTTTCTCCTCAAGACTATCTTTTCTTTCTTTTGAGGGAATTATGGAGGAATAAAGGGTTTCTGTATTGGTTTTGAACCAGCTGTAGAAGGTAATCTTTGTTGAATAGTTTCCCATTATAGTATTTTCCATTCTGGATACCATGTTAAAACAAAACCAAACAAATAAAACAGCCCAAACTGGATCTTTATTAAAACAAACAGAAAAAGGGCTCCCTGAATTTCTGGGGCTTTTCTTTTTTAGCTGTTCTTTACCCTTTAGCCACTTTGGTTCAGAGAAATGCTTTATAGTTGATGAAATTATGGTCTGTTTAGAGCTCAGCCATAGTCCTACCAAAAGTCTCCAAAGTAATGCTACAAATAATGAGCAAGTAACAGGAAAAGATCCAAAGTTAAAGTCAATTTTTACAAATCTTTGGGTTGCTAATGTGGATTTAATTGCAGCTGAGACACAGGATAAGAAAAGTTAGCAAGGACAGCAAAGAGGCTTCTCCACCCTGAAGAAACAGGGCGCTCGCTGTTGGTCCTTCCATTCAGCCCATGCCTCTGTTAGCATGGGCCATGCGCTGAAGTGGCTGTTAAACTATTTTATCAAGGAGTATCTGTGTATATGAACATCAAGGGAAGTTAGCTTTATGAACATTAAAGTATTTGGGTTATACCATGCAAACTTATTTTCTATAATGCCCCAGGTTAAAGTAAATAACAATACCTTCTGAATGCCTTTACTTGACAGAATTACCTTAGTTTACTTGGCAGCTGGAAGTGGATTCCAAGGACTCCACAGTCAGTCAGGACCTTCCTGTGAGAGAAGCTGCTGCCATAGCTTAGCTGAGTGGTAGCCGTCAGTGGGAATTTGCCCTACCTTATGCATAGTTTTAACTAAAAAGTCCAAAATCCTGGGTTTCTTGTTAGAGTCTAATGGAGTTTATATCATTTGACTAAATGATAAGCTTTTTATATAAAACATTTTCTGTTTATCATTCCTTTCGTAGTTTAGTCTTTAGTTGTAATTACTAGCATATTTTGTAAGCTTGTCCTCCATAGTTTGTTCTAGAGTAGACTTGACTTACAGAAGAGAAGAGCGGTCCGTCTTAGCTTTGAAGTGCAGATTGACCGGCAGTTCCGGTCTCTGGGGAGCCCGCTGACCATTCTTGCACACGCACATTGCTGTATATCAGAACTTGCTCCTGCGTGTGCAAATGCTAACATGCTGCCTTTGACTGTCTTGGCTTTAATTTTTTTTAAATTTTCTTAGATAAAATAAGGCAAAATATTTTCTTTAAACAAGTACTGCACAAAATTACATGGACTTTGCAGATCTGGTCTAGGAACCAAAATAACAGTGTTGAATTGCTTCTTCCAGGGTTGTAGGTGTTTGGGAAAGTCCAGTGGGCAGACACATCCAGAGCCATCACCCCTTCATGGGGTTTTATAGTCACATAGTAATTGAGTGTCCAGTTCTAGACCTTCTAAACAAACAAAAATAATTAACCACACTACTAGATTTCCTTTTTGCCTCTTTGTTGTATCTGCCTCTTTTCATAGATCCTGTTTAAATCATTTGATCTTTGCCTTACTGTAGCAGAGGCAGCTTTGATAAGTATTAGTGTATGGGTTAGCTTAGTAAGAATTATAAGAACTGGAGGCTGCGTCATGGCTCAGTTGGTAAAAATGCTTCCCATCAAACCTGACAGCATGAACTCCAGAACCTACAGTGAGGGGGAGAACTATTGACCACCTGTATGGCACACATTCTCACACACACACACACACACACACACACACACACACACACACACACACACCCCACACCCCACACAAATAAACATTTAAAACAAAATGTAGGTAGGAAACAGCAAATGGTTAGTAGTGAGTTAGCAGGAGAATCGGCCTCTTTATGACCCATTATCACCCATATGCCCACAGTCCGGGGCAGTCCCTGACAAGGAGGAAAAAGCATGTTCAATGAACTAATTAATGAACGCTGAGGAAACTTCTGGCTGGTTAATGTGTTTTCCAGTCCGTTTTGATTAATGTTATTGGCCTTGACCATCCTGGGAAATGTTGAGTGTAGAAACAACCCAGGACTCACCTGGTGGAAGGAGAGCAGCAACTCCACAGTGTTGTCCCCCGACCTCCACATTTGTAGTGGTGTGATGTGTACACACACACACACACACACACACACACACACACACTTTTTTTTAAAAGAAACTAAAAACAAACAAACAAAAAAGAACCCCAGGTCAGCTCCTCTCAGAAAAGTAGCACATGCTAGCTCCACCAGACTTGCTTTTCTTAACAAATGCATTCTTCAGGAAAATCATAGGGTTGGAGTTTGGGCTACTTTTTAATAACTATTTCTTTGTATTTTCTCAACATCTTGTGTAATGCATGCCCATCCCTAGAAAAATTCTGATATAATTTAAAAGGAGTTTATTGATACTAATGCTCACAGATAGGCCATGTGAGTCATTAGGTCAGGGCAGGAGCCACATAGTGGGGCAGGGCAAATGCTTCGCTCCGACAGATATGACCACTGTGATTCTCAGAACCCCACGAGGCAAGTGTTAGCCTGAATACTGAACAAGACACCAAGTGCTCTGTGTCACTTCCTGTCCCCCATCCCCACCCCACCTTTGCCTCAGAAAATATTTGCAGGAAGGTAGGACCATGTCCACACAAGAATAAAGTGTCGTAAATGATAAAAGAAGTTAGTAACGTGGCCTGTGTGGTATGCCCACTCTCATATTTAGAAAATAGATTCAAATGTCTGCATTCTCTGGGTTCTGGTCAGCCCCAGCACCCCTTCCTTCTCGTCTGAAAGCACTGAGCAGGACAGGTCCCAGACTCATGCTTCCTGGTACAACTGTTACTGAGCTATGATGTGCAGTGTGAGGTCTCATGTTCCAGAGTAGGATTCATGAACATGACACATGGTGACAGAAATCTTTGTCAAGAAAATAATTTTAATTGACTCTCCTCCAAATACTCGGGTCTCTTAAGTAAATAATCTCATCTGTAGTCAAAGCAGTTTCTGTTATCTGCAAATGTCCGTGTAATTCTGCACCCCACTTACAGCTAACCATGTAACAGTTCATGGCCAACAGCTGCTCATTGCTAAGTCCTCCTTGGCAGGGGTAAGATTCATTTCATCTCAGGGCTTCAAAGTCCTGCTAGTGAGAAAGACTGGGACTCTATTGCTCCCGGCCGTATATCACTCTGTTCAAGATGTCTTGAGAATCAAAGTGAAAGGCCAATGTCCACACCAAACCTGCGTGTTTCTGGCTGAATGAAGACTATGCCTCTCCTTTGTGTTTTAGAACCCACGGCCTCAGGAAAGCCGGACAGTATTCAGTGGCTCCGTCAGTATTCCCTCCATCACCAAGTCCCGCCCTGAGCCAGGCCGCTCCATGAGTGCCAGCAGTGGCCTGTCTGCACGTAAGTGGCCAGTGGGAGGGAAGAATAGAGCTGAGGAGGTGAGACCACAGAGAAAAGGTCTCCCTTGGAACAGTTCAGCTACTTGCCCATCCTGGTAAAGATGATAGGGACCTGTATCTACCGGAATGGGCTGGTCACACCCACAACAGCACGCCTGAGTGTGCTGGGATATGTGTACTCTCCTAGAGTTCGCCATGGGCTGTGATAGTTCCTGGATGTAAGATGGTGGTTATAGACTGGCATCAACCTTGAGTGTCCAGCAGACACTGCCTATACACTTGACACCAGAGACCTCAGCAAAGCCTTCTTTACTCCCAAACCATTGATGGCTGAGCGGCTAAATACACTATATCCACTCTCCTATTTCCTTCAGTCAGAAAGTGTATTCATTACCCTGTGTTCTTGGATTTCCTTGGTACTTTTGCTGCCATTTATTCAGTAAACATTGATTTCTATTCCTGCTTTGTTTCCAGGAATCATTAGGTTCAGTTGTGCTATCTTCATTGTTACTGACAGCATAACAACCTACCCCACAACTTAGAAACCTAAAATGCAAGCAAACAAGCTGGGCGTAGTAGCACAGGGCGAAGCAAGAGATGGCACGCATGCAGCCTGGGCCATGTAACAGAACTCTGACAGGGAAGGTTGGAGGAGGCAGGGAAGAGAAGGGGGGAGAGGAGACAGACACCATGGCATGCATTGTCTTTATCATCTCATGTGGTTTCTGAGAGTCAGAATGCTGTGGGCTTTTCCATAACACTGTTGGCATCTTTATTTACCAATCAGAAATAAACCAACTTGGGGGCAGGGTCATTTAGCGTCTAAGTGCAGACTCTCGTCTCTGGGGCAACCAGTCTTGGGGCCCAATGTTAGTATTAGAATACAGGCAATATCAGGCCAACCCACTACAACCATCTGGCAAGGGCCTGGGTGCTATATTTCTAGAACACCAGTTTACAAGCAGTACTGGTAGTCTCTGAAAGGGGTTAGAGATGGTGACGGCTATGAGGGGCGTAGGGAGGGAAGGGACCTTGGGGGTATTGAGAACAATCTGCCAGGTGTGCTTCTGCAGTGCCTTTCTGAACACTAACAGTTGGCGCTCAATAGCTGAACATGCAATTGTCTGGTGACATTTTTGTTGGATTCTTAATGTAAAAGGCATTTAACAAAATCTGTAAAACATTGAAACAGTCTATAACTTAGTGTCCTTGACCAGTTGTGAGACTTAATAAAACCAATCATGAAACTTAATAAAATTAAAACTTTTCTTAAGCAAAGACTAAAACATGGAACACTTTTGAAGGAGCACTAACAGTACTTGTCAAGTTTCCAAGGGGTCTTTTATTGTTGTCAGTGTCACTGGTCCCCTTGCTATATGTCCCAGCTCTTAGGTCAAGCATTTGAGTGTGCCCTCAAAGTAACCCCCAAAATGTTGCTCTCAAGCTGTGGAGTAAGAGTACTTCCTCGTGTTCTTTGTTTTCTGTGAGTTTCTGAAAGGCCGCATTTGCCTGGGGATGGCTGTCTGCTGCTGAGAATGTAGCCCATGTCTTAGGAGCCTCTGAGGTCTGGGGAGGCAGAGATGCCCCATCTGTTAGAAGAAAGCCCAACGTGTCTATAGTATGACAGATGCTGAGGGCACCCTGGTAAAGATGCCCAAGGCAATGTCAGGTGGCACTGGAAGGACTCCATGGGCACCACATGGCTTGGGGACTACTGTCTGAACACTAGCAGTCCCATAGCCAGAGGACAACAGAACAACCTCTAGCACAGGACTTCTGTCTTCTTGGCAGCCTGTACACTTTATAGAGGCGTGGCCTCTTTCAAATACATAGTTCTTCCCAACCATTGTCGTGTAGGGTCGTCAGCCCAGAATGGCAGTGCACTAAAGAGGGAATTCTCCGGAGGAAGCTACAACACAAAGCGACAGCCCATGCCCTCTCCCTCGGAGGGCTCTTTGTCATCAGGAGGCATGGACCAAGGAAGTGACGCCCCTGCAAGGGACTATGATGGAGAGGTGAGTGGGCCACGATGGCGACTGCACCTGCCATGCATGCTTAAGGCCACTGTTTCGTCCAGGCTGATCTGCCTCCCTTGCACATGCCTCTGAAAGGATGGCAAGGCCTGTCACGGGTGTGTAAACTATGGCTGTGCAGAAGCTCCAGGCTTCTAATCACTTTTTAATGGAAGGGCTCAGCAATTTTCATGTGTGTGCATCCTCTAATCATCTCATAGAGGGGCTGTCTGCTGACAGAAGAGAGAAGCCCGTGGGCACTGGAGGGGCCTGGGGCAGCGACTGTCCCCTGTTGTTCCTTTGCTTCTCACCACTGCTTTCTCTTGCAGGACTCTGATTCTCCAAGGCATTCCACAGCCTCCAACAGCTCTAACCTAAGCAGCCCCCCAAGCCCCGTTTCGCCGCGAAAAACCAAGAGCCTCTCCCTGGAGAGCACAGACCGCGGGAGCTGGGACCCATGAGCCCAGGACTGCAGGCAGGGACTCTGCATTCCCACTCCGACAACGTGCCCGGCAGCAGCATTGCCTTCCACACTGCTGCAGTGAGGATTCCTCTGCAGCCAGGCCTGCTTCACTCCCCCCCCCCCCATCCCCCAGGTAGCTTCTGTAGACAGACTGCAAAGACGCAGCGCTAAGAGTAGACCGGTTGTGTTCTCACCGTAGCCCTCACGTAGCGCCCAGCAGCCTCCATGAGCGTCAGCCGACCGTTGCCAGGAAATAAACCCTCACGAATTAAAACAATGCATATTTTACTACAATACAGAGTTTAAATAAATACATAGATGTAGAAGTTAAATACTGAATGTAAATAGTCAAAGAAGCATCTTGTGTTCAATGAAAGATGGATGCGTATATAAGAAAGATCATTTAATTTAAAGAAATGTGTTGTTTCTTGTCTGTTTCCCAGCTATGTCATATACAGGGTAGAAAGGCCTCAAGTGACATTTGTAAAGAGATCAGAAGTCAGGTCCCTGTGGTGTCTGTCCTCAGGCCTATGCAGGCTAAGGTCACAGAGAAATCTAAGGAATGTTTGGAGATTAGTGCCATTGGTGAAATGTGACCTGCACACCACCACCGGTGTTGTTAAAGCCACTCCAGAGGCACACTTGCCTCCCAAGGCAGTTTTTCTCTAGTTATCAGTTAGAACATGTCCCCCCACTTACTATTTTGATATCTCACACAGATGAATGTGAAACAGTTCTGTCACCTTCCAGCCCTTCCCATCATAACGGGAACTCATGGCTTCTGAAGATCATGGAATGGTCACGCAGCTGCTTTTCTGTCCCGGCTAAACCTTGTCCCTCTCTGGGTTGCAGTGGGGAGTCTCTGGACTAAGCACAACTTCCCTGTTTGGTTCAGGGTGGTTATGAACACACTGCTGGGGAAAGTGTCTCCTTACTAAATCATGTAAAACCTCAGAAGCATAGGCTTGACCTGCCTCGACCAAATATGCCTTCCCACGTGAGGGGATGGTGGGGCCTACGGTGTGCTGGCCACCGTGGATTGTCAGCCAGTGTCCCCTCTGGATATCTGCTACTGCACTTGTCCCAGGAAGCAAGAGGAAGACCAGGACTCCTCTACTCACGTCCACCAGCTAAGAACACAGGAGGGAAAAGGCGGAAACTAGTGCCCCTGTGAGTAGAGAGGCCCTGCCACTCTTAATCCTCACCTCTTTGGGGTTGGGAAAGCCTCTGTAAGCCACATCTAAAACAGATTTCCAAGGCTGCTAACCTACCGGTCATGCTGACCTTTGCATGCTGCCAGGCCCTGTGGGTCAGACTCCCCAGTCACATTGCTTTGTGGAGGGCATTAGAGAGTCCAGGGAGGGGAGATGGTAATGGAAGCACTTGGGCTGGGGTCTTTGTAAGCAGCAGCTTTTACAGACACTCTAAGAGTCTCCAGCTCCGACATGAGCACGTTTTCTTTTGGGCGGGCACCATCATTCTACGTTTATCCTTTAGGAAACGTATCATATAAAAATAACTTGTGTACACCCAAAAACAAGGGTCAGATCTTTAGTTTGATCAGAGCCCTGTTACATCTGCTTGAACTTTGCTTGAAAGAGCTGTCTCCCCTCCCCTCCGTCCTCTCCCTCTCCTTTCTCCTTCTCCTAGCAGAAACCTGACCAGGCTGAGACAGACTGAACACCCTGAGCCTTTGGTTTGTAGCTTTGACAACCAATTGTGAATTTTTGTTGCCTACAGGTGCTTGTTTGAGAAAGAACCCTTTTAGAGTTAGTCTAAACCTCTGCATCCCTTAAGTTCAGCTCCACGACAGTGGGCTCACCCCAGCTCTGCCCCAAGGAGCCCTGTGGATTGATGGATTTCCACTGCAGTCAGAGAACCAGGCATCCTAACAGCAGCCCTGCTGGCCCAGAGTGTGGGGTGGAGTTCTCGTCAGCAGATTCATCCAGCCTTATGTGAAGAGTGTTCCTGTCAGAAGCTATGGGAAAAAATGGAGAAAGATGACTAGTAGGTTTCCGGGAGACAGAAACAAAGATTCCTCAGAGCAGTCAATAACAAAGATGAGAGACAAGGCCTTACTTAGGCTTAGGCCTTCTTGAGATCACTCTCCCTACCCCATGCAAGGTATTCCTTCAACGGAATTGATCCAGAAATGGGAAAAGGAAAAAAAGACATTGAGACATTTCTGATATAATGTCTATGGGTTAGTACTTGGTGCTATGTCCAGCCTGTATGTTATTTACCCTTTGAATTTTGGCTTATCTGTTATGTGAGTTTTGGGTGAGTATACAAAATATATTACAGTGTTTGGTTTTGGTTTTGCCAAAACAAAAGCCCTCCTATCAATGAATGCTAAAGCAGATCATTCTCTCTCATATATATATATGATTTTTTTTAATTTGTATGCATACTCCCCATGCTTAGCCATTTTTGTTCTTTCCCAGTGAGCACAGCTTTAAGACGGGGGGGTGGGGGGGTGGATAACTGCAAACAGCCTGTTTGGCTTTCCAATGAATTCCTATAGCCAAGCTTAGGGGAAAGCATCTGGAATTCCTGTCATTCCCACAGCTACTCTCAGCTGTTCCTCAGCTACCCTCCTCTTTCATGTTAGAATCCTGTCATTTTGTTAACTTAGTGGCCATGTTTATTTCTAGGCAAGTTCAGCTGCCTTGTGTGGGTCATCATTAAAGAGAAGCCAAAGCAGAGGGGCAGCCTCCGTTCCCAGTGCAGCAGCCCACAGGCAGCCTTGGCAGTGCCCACAAGTTCAATTCTCCCAGCTCAGCAGACCTAGCTGATGCCCCCCCAAACACAGGTGTATTTAAAACAGCTGAAACCCTGCTGTAGGTCCTACTCTGCCACAGCCCAAGGTCACTGGTCCTTTCCAGTCCCACCTGGCCCCGCTGCATAGCGTCTCCCTGTATCCTTGGAGTGGCTCATACCTTGTTGGAACCCTCAGTCTTCACAAGTCCAGAGTTCCTTGCAGAGCCCTGCTGCATTGAGTGTGTCTCCTGCCAGCTCAGCACCACTCTCTCCCATCCCAGGGACAGCATTACATAGAGCCCTACTTCAGTTTTATGAGACTGACTGCCATAAGTCAGCCTTGATGCCACTGAAAACAAAATGACCTTCTTATTTGATAGAATAACATTTATTTTATAAATTTTTAGGATTTTTTTCTCATTGTAATATTGTACAGTTTTGCATGGCCTCAGTGTAATCATTTTTGTTCAGGATATTATGCTGACCAGTGTGCGTGTGTGGAAGGGAAGAACTGCTCTGGCCTCTTAGCACTCACTTGGTTTAGTTTCGTCCCTGATGTCCTAGGGAATTTCCTGAGAGTATCTGCTACCAAACTATGATGTGGATTCTTTTGCACAGAACTATTTAAGGTGGGGTGGTCAAAAATGTAACAAAGGATTTCTCACCAAGATTTTATGTTGGTATCACCTAATTAACCAGACTTTGATGTACTGCAATAAAATAAGGAACTGCTAGCATTGAGTAGTTTGTCTGTCTGTTTCCCTATGTTAAGAGCAGGAGGCATTCTTGGCGGGCTGATCCCTCCTTTGGACCTCTTCTGTATATCCCAGAGGACACAGGTCAGTTTGCACCTGGGGTTTGATCTGGGTCTTGGAGCTAAGGTAAGAATAACATTCAAATCCACAGAAGTGCTCAACTCCCTTTCTCTGATGAGAACTTCCCAGGCACTGCATTAGGTTCCTGGGTCACACTCCACAGGCACTTAAGACTCAGGGTTGTCTGTCTGCAGTGTGATCCTGGAGTTGGATCTGTTTTAGATGAGTTGAATGGTGCAGCTGGCACACAGGCAAGGCTTGGTAACCTTCTCAGAGACCCTAAAACTGCAACTGAAATCATAACCCTCCTAGCCATTGAGATTCTTTCAGGTCTGCAAGTTGCACTGGGCTTCAAAGGCAGCATCTGTGGAGACCAGGACTTGGCAAACATTCCACAAAGAAATGGACAAGAATACCATGTTCTAGTAAACCTTTAGCATGGTGAGCCCAGTGTGTGCAGGGGTGGCAGTGAGCCAGGCCCCTAGCCAGGACAGACTTAGCATGGACTTTAAGGGCACACTGCTCCTGCCCTAGGCCCGCCTCTCAGTGCCTGTTCTGTAGCCACTAACTCCACAAGCTTGTTTTCTCTAAAATGCCTAAGAAGCTCGGTGGCTTAAACCTGTGATCCTAGTTACTTGGGAGGAGGGGAGGTAAGCAGGAGGATTACAAGTTCAAGGCTTGCATGAGCAACTTAATGAGATCCCCTCTCAAAAGTAAAAGGGCTCAAGGTACAACCAACCGGTGGTAGACTACTCACTTCACTCTGTAAGGCATTAGACTCAATCTCCAGTGCCATTAAAGCCCTGAGTCAGAGACACAAATACATGGAAATTCTTAATATCTGCCTATGTTGCCTTGGTCTGTCCCCATCAAGAGCAACAGAGATTCTGGATCAGAGACCTTTACAGAAAAAAAACACACCACCCAGGTAATAAGTGGGGCCGCCTCATTCCCAGGGTTCATGAAACGCATAGGAAATGGCAGCCCCCAATACACTTCTTTATTGAATGCAAAGGTATGAATGTGTAATTACAAGACATACAAACAAAGAGCCCAGGTGGATCCCCTGGGTTGGAGTAGTGACTACCTCTCCTGGGACATGCTGGGGCCCTGCTGCTCATCCAGTGTCAGCCCTGCTTTTAAAAGGGTCTGTTGTCCATACTGAGATTGAGCTAGAGTGGCTATCCTACTGTCCTGAGCTTCTAGGACATTCACAGGCTGGGGTGGCAAAAGGCAGGGACATAAGCTTGCCCAGAAACACACAATTCATTCTGCATGGCCAACTAGACCCAAAGCTGGCCCGGTTGAGTTTAGTACTGCGCTGCTCCGTGTTCCTGGTGTACATCCACCGCAGGGAGGAGATGGCAAAAGAAGCCCGCCCTTTTGTCTGGGCAGTACAGAAGCAACAGGAGGGTCTCTGCAATGCTCTCTTCCTACTCACAGAGGCTGTGGCTCCCTTTCAGCATCCTCCCTCTGCTTGGCTGAACCTGAAGGAGGGCACAACCCCTAGTTAGCCTGGCCCACGCCTTACCTACTGCAGCCCAGACTTCATCCTGCAGTAGTTACTGTACGCTTCCTCGAACATGGCCTTGCAGGGGAAGCGGGCCTTCAGCTTGGAGCAGATAAGGAAAGAGCCACCCATCTTGCGGTGCAGAGAGTAGGTCTCCTCTGGTGGTGGGATGAGGCGGTGCTTCAGCATAACGGGGATTAGGTTATGGATCTTCTCAGTAGTGCTCTGGGTGCCGAAGTCGAAGGGCTCTTCTGAGGCAAAGGCCTCCCCCAGGATGAGAATGGCATCCAGGTGGGCATCCTCCATGGCCTGTATCAAGAGGAAGGGCAGAAATGACTGGGTCAGAAGCCCCGAGACCCAGGTCCTACCACAGCTCTGGATCTCAGCACCAAGGAGGACATCAGAGGTGACAGGATGACTTTGGTCGTCAACAGTGGCAATAGGTAACTAACATCAACCCTCAGGAGCCGAGCAGACACAGACCACGTGTGGGACACAGTAGAGTGTGGGGCCTTCGTGCCTCCCACAGCACCCACTTCTGTCTTCACAAAGTTGTTCTAGCCAGAACACAGAATAGGCAGTGCCTGTGCTCAGCTACTGTGGAGACTGTAGTGGGAGCCTGCCTAGTTCCTAGCACACAGGGCAGTAGCCACCTGCCAGGCATAGGATGCATGAGAAGTAACTGTCACCAGCAGAGCACTGGAGGGACAAGGGGCACCCAGGTCTGGGACAAATCAAACCAGCTGCACAGAGGAAGCAGGTGGCCATCTTAAGACGGTGGGAAGGATATGAAGGAGGACCACCCATCCTGATGGTGTACTCCTACTAGGTATGAACCCAGAAGGTCAGGGAGGGTCAGCTTCCTGATAGCTGCTGGGTGGGAAGGCTCTAAAGGCCTCTGTTCTCTGCCCATCCAAGCAAGCCCTCTCCTGCCTCTTGGTGACCAAGGTGGGCAGGCAGCACCAGGTAAACCCTAAGCAGAACAGTCCTGCTCTAACCCACATACTTCTTACAGACTGCAGTTTTCAGAATGCGGGGCCTAAGGAGGCCTCCAAGGGCCCACATGGGCCCCCAAGAGTAGCTGGTTCTTAGGTGCCAAGGGAAGACACAGTGGTTCCTACAGGAAGCTGGGCCTGAATCTCCCAATGAGCCTGGGTGGTTCACTCACCTTGACCTCATAACCAGTAAGGAACTTCATCTCTATGGATTTCTTTAGCACTGCCTCCCTGTCCTGATCAGCAGCAGCCCGGATGACCTGAGAAGAACAGAGAGGCTCCAGCCTACCCTACCACAGCCCTCCCAAGTGCTTCCCAACCCTGGCCTGGCCTCAGAGCCAGCTAGGTGGACCAGACAGGCTGTGGCCAGCTCCAGGTGGCTCTCCCACACTTTCAAGAGCATTGGCTCTTGGCCTTTGAAATACATGGACCAGGGCTCCATTCCGGTTCTTACCTGAATGTAGAGGTCAGTAAAGGATCTGTCATATTCCCGAGTTGCCCCAAAGTCCAGGAGAGCCACCTACAGATGGAGACACAACACTGAAGCTTTGCCCTGTGGTGCTGGTAAGCATAGGGTAGAGAGAAAGAGGATCTCTTCAGGGGAGGAGCCCGGTCTCTGCTGATAGCCTTCACATGAGGCTCAGGCTGAGGCTTACCTTGTGCTGCTGTGGGTCATAAAAGAAATTGGACCAGTTGGGGTCAGTCTGCATGACATGGAACTCAAACAGCTCCCTCAGGCACAGCACCAGAATGTTGTAACAGATCTGGGGACGGGACGAGGGACCTAGGTCAGGCAGCATAGACTAAAGTCTTTGCCTCCTGAATCCCACCCTAACTGTTCCCAGTGTGCTGCCCTAAGAGGAAGATGCAGTCACTACCCCTTGTCCACCCTCCCTGAGAGGGCTTAGGGTCTCTGTTCACACCATTAGGATTAGGTTCCCAGCACAGCAGGTCAGCAGGCTGGGGTAGGCGCACCTCATTCCGCACTTCCTGGCTCAGCCCTTCTGCCTGGTCCAAGGGGAAGCCTGTTATCAGCTCTGTGGTCAACACGTGGGGACTGCATAGCTCATCCACAAGCTCAGGCACATAGAAGAAGGGGTGGTCCTTCAGCAGCTCCCTGTGTGGACAGGGAGCTCACATCTAGTCTTGACCCCCCACAAACCCCAAACTCTGTAGTGGAGAGGATGTGGCCACACCCTGGCCCCCCTCAGCCTCCCGGGGTCCCCATAAGAGCCATACCTGAACTTCTTGGCATAGACAGCCTCCCGCTGGTAGTCACATTCAAGGACAAGCTCCCGCCTCAGCACATCAATCAGGTGCTCAGGAAACAGGCCTGGGGCAGAATGCGGCATCAGGTGGGAAAAGGGGCTCTACAGGGCTTTCCCCTGGTATTCCCAGAACCAAGCCCAAGTGCCCTCCCACCTCATGCCCACGGCCCAGCCTGACCTTCTGGAAGCATGTTACTCATGTTCAGCACAGCCATGAGGTTGTTGACGTCACTGTTAATGCTCTGGGCCACACCAGGGTACTGCAGGGAGAAAAGGGAAGTTACCTAGGGAGGCAGCAGGGCAGGAGGCTGTCCCTGCCCATTAGCTTTCCAGCCATATCTGGCCAGCTTGTATGCAATACAGCCAAGACTGAAAGGCTGCCATAATCTGACCCATCGCCACCCTGCTCTCCCTTTCTCCTCATCCTACCTTGGTGGCCACCCTGCACTGAGACTGCCCGAGGCAGCTTTGTCCCCCTAACCCCTTGTGTAGCAAACACGCTCCTAGCAACCAGCGGAGCCAGGTGCTAAAAACAGAAAGCCGGGTGTCTCCAGAGACATGGCAAAGGCCCCACCCTCAAGTCCTGTGTGGACACACACAGCCATCTACCTGGATCTTCATGGCCACCTCACGGCCACCCTTCAGGCGGGCCAGGTGCACCTGCCCTATGGAGGCAGCTGCAAAGGGCCGCTCTTCAAAGTACTCCAGCTTGTCCCTCCAATGGGGGCCCAGGTCATTGTTGAGGGTTTTCTGGAAAGAGGCCAGGGAAGACAGGAGTGCAGTCTGGTTACCTGGGGTACCCTAATATGCACCTAGTTTGCCCCACAGCTTGCTTCTAGATGCCCAGGGTTGAGCAGTGGTTCCCCCAGCCCACCCCCTGCCAACCTCACCGTCATCTGTTTCAGTGGCATGAAGTCAGCACTCTGCCTCACCCGCTCAAAGATCTTGGCCAGGTGAGGGTTGATGAAGGCATCATCTGGAAGACAAGAGGTCAGAGTGGGGCTTCCATTAGAGATGGACACAGGCCAATAGGGCTGCCCAGGTACCGCTTGTCAGTGTGTCCTCCTGCATAGAACAGGACCATCTAGCTTTACCCTCTGTCACCCTGAGACCTGAAACTCAGACACAATGACAGACTCAGACTCAGCTTCCTCCTGGCACAGACTCCAGACTGGGACTATAATGGGGACAGGGGTCTTCTCTGCTGGCACACTAATAAGACACCAACTAACACAAGGCACAAGCCTTTAGATACAGTTCACAGCAGCTTCCCCTCCCCTCCCAGGAGAGCAGCCAGGAGGCAACATTTTTATAACTAAGAGATGAAATTTAAATTGCCCATAATCTCACTGACCCTTTTGCTATGTACTTCATTCCTGACTAATATGGCACTACATGGACAATCATGAACACACCTGTGAGTGGTTTAAGTGACAATGGCTCTCGAAGGCTCATATATTGAAATACTTAGTCCCCAGCTAGTGGAACTGTTTAGCAAGGATTATGAGATATGTCACCGGAGGTGGGCTTTGAGGTTTCAAAAGCTCAAGCCATTCCCAGTTAGGTCTCTCTCCTCCTTCTCTCCCTCTTCCTCCTCCTCCTCCCCCTTCTTCTTCTTCCTCTTCCTCCTCCTCCTCTCCCTTCTTCTTCTTCCTCTTCCTCCTCCTCCTCTCCCTTCTTCTTCCTCTTCCTCTTCCTCCCCCTTCTTCTTCCTCTTCCTCCTCCTCCTCCCTCTCCCCTCTCCCACTACCCCTCCCCCCCCGCCTCATGCATGTGGACCAAGACGTAAGCTCTCATCTACTGCACCAGTGCCATGGCTGCCCACTGCCATGTTCTCTCCACCATGATGGTCACGGACTCAAACTCCTTCTCTAAGTTGTCTTAGCCGTGGTGTCTTATCACAGCAATAGACAAGTAACTATGACAGTGTCCTACCCTCACATATGCTTGCTTTTTCAGAAGACTTGGGAGTGCTAACAGTTGTGAGACACCAACAGGCCCTCACGTGCTTTACCAGCCCGAATCCTGCCTGCTCTTGGCCCTGCAGCACAGCTCCTAACTCTACCAGCTCACTGCATTTTCCTTCACTTCAATTCTCAGACACCACAACACACTAGGCGTGCTGTGAGTACTACTGGGCTTCCGTTATGTGCTGTCCACACACCTTCCAAAAAGCCTGTGCCCAGCTACATGGCCCCCGGCAGCACCCTGCATCCAACACCAGCCCGAGAGTTGACCCTGGTCAGGGAAGTAAGCCCCCCTTGTGCTCACACCTTCCCATTTAGAGCTATGCAGAGCCCAATGCAGCTCCTCCCCCTCTCTCTGAGGTCACACACTGGTCCCCAAAGCTGAACTGCAAGCTCCTCTACTAGTTCCCAGTGACCAATAGAGCAGGCAGGGTGGAGGACCAGGCTGCCATGCTTAGAGACCACCTCTCAGTTTCTCAAAACACCCACCCAGAGGCAAGAAACATGTCCTTGATTGAAGATGACATAAACATCCCCGTGTCCCAGACTGCCCCAGCAGATCTGTTCCCACACCTCGCCCTCTGCCCGCCACCACACCCACCCTGACACCCACAGCCATGCAGGACTGAGCCCCACTTACCCTGGATGCTCAGCATCTGACCCAGCTTCAGTGCGGCCCCACGCACCTTACACAGTGTACTCACAATGCGCTCTGCGTTCGCCTCCGACAGGAAGGGGCTAGAATCCAGCACAGCTTTCTTCCCTGTGGGACAGGAGGGGTCAGTGTGCATGCAGGGTTTAGGAAGAGTGACTGGAGGGAACCTTCATGATGCCTGGGCATAGGGACTCAGGCAATATACACAACTGTTAGGTGTCCACAGAAACAGGAAGGAAATCTCGAAGCCCTATGCACATCCTCTATAGCCCTCCAAAGCCGGGAGGCCTCCCCTGCTAGTGGGTCAAGTCTGGCAGGAGGGCTAGGAGAAGATAAGCAGGCCTCTACCCTACTTGTCCTGGCTGACGAGTCTCTGGGTCTGTGCACTGTACCACATGGGTACTGGCTGCAGAAAAGACTCCATCGGCAAGGGTCAAGGATTGCACAGTCTTTGGGTATTGTTTCTCCCCTCTGCCTCACAGCTTGGCACAGCCAACTCCCCAAGGACAACCCCTTCTAGGACACAGAGTGGTGGCAGCAGCTGGGTGATGATTCCAGGGACCTGACAGTGCCAAATGCATCCTGCTGACAGCCATCAGTGTGGCCAAAGGGCACCATTGCTTCTGCCCTCATGCCAAATCCACCCTGTGGCAAGGGAGGAGCACAAACAGAGGTCTAAGCTGCCAGGTCCCGTCCTCCCCAGCCCCTCAGCGCCTGGCAGCTCCCTCCGCACGTACAGGACTTAACAACTGCCCTTGCATCAGGCAAAGCCCAGACTGCTTCCAGCAAGCCACAGAAGGGGGATACCATGGGGAGAAGAGTTACAGAGCCCTCAATTGCCAGCCCCCGGGACAGACACACTGAGGGCTTAGGCTCACTCCTTGGCCCAAACAGGAGGACAAGCCATGCAGGGTAGGAGGGTCATTCCACATAAGTCTGGGCTATTCCAAGACCTACTTAAACCCTGGTGTAGGATCAAACCAGGACAAGTGGGCCCAGAAGGGACCCTGGCAACAGCAGAAGGCAGCACCAAGAGTGGGACGCTCTCCCCTGTCCTCCCCTGTCCTCCCCAGGTCCCAGAACTCAGGATTAGAAAGAGAGGAAAGGGAGTGAACACAGGCAAGGCCACTAATTCCAGTACAGAGGAGGGAAACTGTCGCTCACCTTTACACAAACCACACCTCAGCTGAGTCCTACCCTGGAACTTGGAGATGGTGTCTGGCCCAACTGGCTTTCCTGGGCATCTCCACCCCAGGGTGGGCTGATCCCTACAGGCTTGAGACATGTCCCCTACCCAGAATGGCCTGAACAAACTAGGCAGGACAAGCCAGAAACATGATGGTATGCCCAATGCAGGACAGGGTCTCCCAGGCAGAGCTTGCCTGCCTGGACAGCACCCTCAAGGTCAAGGCACTGTAGACATATTAGGAAGCCAGAGAGGTGGATCTCCCAAGTCCACTTACTCTGGCCAACGCCTCGGGACCTACTGGCAGCGCTAAAGGAACCTAAGCCTCAGTCACTAGAGTCCCTGAAAAAGGACACCAGCTATGCCCTTGAAGGCAGGCTGGCCTCTTCTCCTCTTAGACAAGGTAGGGTGGAAAGTGACTGGCAGGGGTGCTGGGTCTTGGGAAAGCTAGCTTCTCATCCAGAAAACCACAGGCTTCACATCCCGCAGTGCTTACGCACCAGCACTAAAACACCCATGCTAAATTCCCTGTTCTCAGGCCCCTTCCAAGAGCATACAGGATGTCCATCCTACGACTGGAGCCTGAGGACCCATGAGTAAAGTGCTGCCTAGGAAGCTGGTACACCCCCTCAGGCCCCAAGAGCATGGGCCCATGAGGCCCCATGAACAGGTGTGAGAGCCATGAGGAACCGTCATTAGACTGCAGCTCTCATGAGGACCAGAACAGAGGGTGCTCAACCCAGAACCTCAAATGTACTTGGAAAACCCACTAACAGGAACCCCTAATGACTCTTCTGGGTAAACTCCCAGCCACCTACCCTCAGAGAGGGGCTCCCATGGCTCCTTCCCCAGCCAGAATCCAAGCATCAAGAAAGCCCTCGGTTTTGGTGGAGCCTGAATGCAGAACATTCTCTAGACTGTATGGCCACAAGTGGTCACTGAGCTTGTGTTCCAGACAAGCCTGATGAGCCAGATCAGAGGCAGGGAACAGAGGTGGCATGGTCTTTGTCTCAGAGACAATAGTATCTGGAATGGTCCCAGCCTCTCTGAGCCACGTTCAATGAAGGAATGATACAATATGCCTGCCGTGCCGCCTACATCCCTACCCACGGGACAGAAGAGCTCTGCATTTGATCCAGGCAGATTACTACTCAGAAGGTCCTCAGGAGCAGAGCAGGAAAGGAGAGCAGGAACAAAAGGTGGGCATGCAGGTGGGCATGCAAGCAAGCGCGTATGGAGCTGTGTGTGCTGCTGGTAGCATGCGTGTGGGCAGGCAGAGGGAGCACAGGGGACTGGGAGATCAGCTGGGGCCAAAGGAGGGAGCCATCTCCAACTTCCCAGTGCTCCAACTCTCTAAAGCAAGTCACAGCCCCAGGAACAACAGCCACATGAACTACATTTCAGAGGGCTCCTGGAGTCAGGGCATGGGGTGCTCCCTGGTGGGATGGACACTGATGGGCTAGACCTTCCAGAATCATCCACCCTTTCTACATAGGACCCTACTCACCTGTAGAGTTCTCAGAACGCAGACTCTTCTTGGCAACTTCAGCCAATGCCCCAATTCCCAGACCTACAGCCAGACCTGTAAAGGTAAGAAAGCAGGTGCTTGAGTGGCTGGGACAATCCAGCTATCAGGCCTGGTGAGCAGCAGGCAGGCACCACTGCGGTACACCAGGCCTGGTGAGCAGCAGGCAGGCACCACTGAGGTACACCAGGCCTGGTGAGCAGCAGGCAGGCACCACTGAGGTACACCAGGCCTGGTGAGCAGCAGGCAGGCACCACTGAGGTACACCAGGCCTGGTGAGCAGCAGGCAGGCACCACTGCGGTACACCAGGCCTGGTGAGCAGCAGGCAGGTATCACTGTGGTACACTAACATTCTAAATAGGAAGTAAGTAAGAACACACATTTGTGGGTTTAGGACAGTCAGCTCTGGGTAAGTGCTTCCTGTGAGTTTGCACAGCTCTCGCCCATCGCCTGTGACAACCCACACTCATGAAAACATAGACTCCATATTGGGAGGAGCCAGCACACGTGGGAAGATGGAGCAGGCCTGGTCTGTGGGCCACCTCCTGGCAATACGACTATGGAAGACAACCACTCACTCAAGTCTGCAAGAACATCCAGTAGACTTCAATTTTCTAAGTTATCACCGTATCGATATACAACAGATAGCAGTAAAGGCTGGGACAACCCACAACAACAAAACCACGGGGTGTCCCAGCTGAAGTCCATGGGGGCCAGAACATGGGGGCCCTGCCACCTCCCCTCCCAAGCTGGCAGCACTGGCCGTGACTGAGGACAGCAGCCCTTGGGTCTCCCCTCCCAGCAGGTACTATGAGGCCAGGCAGAAAGCCTGGGAGTCTGGCTCAGGGCCCACACCTTCCTGGAAGCTCCCTTCTCAAAGGCTGCACAGGACAGGCGTACCACTCAGAGACAGGATAAGGGCTATGAAGCTGTTCTCAAGACTTTCCACAATAGTAACTCATTAAGGAAAAATGCTGGATTTGCTGAAAACTTATTTTTAAAAGTTTAAGCTGTGTGTGGCCACACATGCTGTTATCCCAGCATTTGGGAGGCTGAGGCACAAAGTCTATCAGGTTCAAGGCCACCCAGGTATGCAAAGCAAATTCCAGGATATTCAGGAGTATACATGATGATCTTGTCTCAAAAAACCACTCAAGTAATTTTTTAAATGCTTTTTAATTAAATTTAATTTAATTAATTTAATACTATATTTATCTGCCACTAGGTGGCAGTGCATGCGCTACTTTGCCCACCCTAACAGCAGCTCCGACCTCAGCGGTCACTAAGAGAACCAAAGGTGTCAAGTGCCCACACTCTCAGGTCCAAGGCAGGGCAACAAAACCGCTTGTTTATTCAAAACAATCAGGCCAGTGGTGACAAAGGAAGTCTCATGTCAACTATATGCATGACTTTAAAGATTTCTGGAGGCCATTAAAAAAGAAAAAGGCGAGAAGCAAGGTGAGTGAATTCTAACGCATCTAGCTCAGCATATTTAAAATAGAAAGAACATAAAAATTGAAAGCATTTTCCATGTTGGCTGTGTGCATTGTCTTCAAATTCTGTGGGAAGGCACATGCATAGTACAAATGGGGCAGGACAAGCCAAACTGGAAGAAGCCACAGAGACAACCAGGAGATGTTGGTGCCCTGGGACGGGGGCAGTACTATGGATGTCTGGTGGGGCAGGCACCAGCCCGTTAACACTCCTCCTACCCAGGCCACTCTGGAGGGCACTGGGCATGGAAGCCAGAGTCTGATTAATCATTAACTTCCACCAGCTGTCTTCCTCACCCTACCCAGCACACTATCTAACTTAGCAAAAGAAAGGAGGACAGGCATTAACCTTCAGCAGTGGCCCTTTGGAGTCCTTTCAGCTTAGAGTAAGTCCTGAGACAAGCCCACAGAGAAGCCAGGCAACATCGGGCATGAGTTTGTCCAGTTGCACATACCGCAGTCAGAGCCCTCCTAAGCATACCCCGGCTGGACTCAGCGCTGGGTCAAACTGGTTGTGGCTGTTTGTGGGCTCCCAGGCAAAGCACAAACTCTACAATGGGAGTGGGGGGACTATTAAACAAATGCCTGAAGGAACATTCTAGAAAGGAGGCCTCTGGCTCCTTCAGTAGCTGGACTGGACCCAGGAGCTGCCAAGAGAGGGACAGGCTCCTGCAGCAGGCAGATCAGGAGGTAAGAAACAAGTTCACCCAGCCAACAATCATGATCTTGGCCTCCCAGTTCTATGAGTCCAGAATAAACTGGCTCCCCCTTCACCAGGCCTGCCCAGCCTTCATCTAGAGCCAGGTGAACCTGGGGTAACTAACTGTGGGAAGAGGGGGTTTCAGGCTGGGATTTCTCTGCCACCTTCAGGTGCCCTGCTCCTGCACCAAGGACCTCACACCGCACTGCCTCTCCTACTGTGACCTGTCTGAAGACTTTTCTTCTCCACGTGTCACAGAGAGGAGAGAGAACCACTGTTGGCAGCCTGACCTTCCTCCTGGCCTGTAACAGCACGCCGCCCATACACAGAAAGTCCCTAATGCTTCTCATCAAAAGTGGTTTTGTCAAGGAAGGGAAGTGACAGGGCACAGAACTCTCCTGCAGGCAAAGCAGAGGTATAGTGGGCCTGTGTCCAGGTCGGGAGCCTATTCTGGGTAGCTCGGGAGCCTCACCACTCAGGTCTCTCTGAGGTCACCAGAGAAGCAGTCACTCCACTCCCTACCAGATACCACAGGTGGAAAAGGCAAAGAAGCTCTTAAGCACGGGGGCCTTCATGAGCAGGTGGGGTGAGAGGGCAGGGCAGCAGGCTACCACCCCTGCTGTGCTGCTCTGCCTGCTGAAATACCAGGGCCTGTTTACTACAGAGGAAAGGGCCTCTGCAGAAGCAACCAGACAAGAGCACTGAGATACCAGGCTCTGTAGACCAGACTCTGCCTATGCTCAGGAGGGACCCAGGGTCTTGTGTGTGTGCTAGGCAGGATCTTCACTCCCTGAACCACACCCTCAGTCCTAAACTCCACTTTAATTAATACACACGGCTCACTCACTCTGCTAAGAAAGTCCACATAGAGCAGACAGACGGACATGGATGCTGTCCTTTGCGCAGGTACTAGCAGTCTACTTCTAGATGAATACCTGGCATCCAACAGAGAGCAGACAGACAGACATGGCTGCTGTCCTTTGCGCAGGTACTAGCAGTCTACTTCTAGGTGAATACCTGGCATCCAACAGCAGCCTCACCCCCACAGGAGCTGCAGCCCAGGAGGAAGAGGAAACAAAAGGAACAAAAAAGGAAGAGACAAAGCTCCCAGAGGAAGACCTAACAGGTCCTCTGCAGGCTATGTGGGAAGGTAGGTGACTACTTATAGGACAGGCAGCTCAGATGTCCCTGCACAAGACAGAGGTCTGTGCTCAGCTCCTCCCCCGAAACTGTATGGAACAGCAGCCATTCCCAGCATGTTCCTGTCACACTCAATGAAGCGCCATGACGGGCTGCCTCACTGCAGGCCCAGAAACAGTCAGTGCTACCACATACCACAAGCGCCATGACAGGCTGCTTCACTGCAGGCCCAGAAACAGTCAGTGCCCACAGCCTGAACCTCCTGAAACTGCCTGTTGTTTCTGCCACAGGTTTTGGCAACGATGGAGAGAAAAAATAATTGATACAGATGGATATACAAGAGGACAGACCTGCCAGGAAAGGGAAGACACAAGGTCCTGGGCCTCCCTGACCAACTCAACACCAGCACCATCATGACCCACCAGAACCATTATGTGGCTAACCATTGGTCCAAGGCCTTCTTCTGTCGTTTACATCGCCTGGACCTGGAGAACCACAGAGGACAGCTAAACCTTCATAAGCTGCACCTCCAGAAACCCACATCACAGTACTGCTGCAGTGGTCAGCACTCTCACCAGGACCTCAGCAGATGAGCAGTGGTTCATGCTCTATGTAAGTGTCCTTCCAGAAGAGCACAGCTATGGTAGGGTCAAAGGCTGCTTGCAACAAAAGCAAGGACAAATGAAGTCCCCAAGGCTGCAGCAAACTGAAATGGCTTTAATCTGTCAATATCACACTAACAGCCACAGACTGTGGGATCTGGTAAACAGGTTCCCGAAATGGCTGGTCCCAGAGCAAAATGTCCTCTATCTAGGGAACTAAAGGGCCCAGTGAGGCACCTGTACTCATGACTGGTCTCCTTCCCAAGAAGGACCCACTGTCCTGGCTGGTTTTGTGTCAACTTGACACAAGCTGGAGTTATCACAGAGAAAGGAGCTTCAGTTGAGAAAATGCCTCCATGAGACCCAGCGGTAAGGCATTTTCTCAATTAGTGATCAAGGGGGGAGGGCACTTGTGGGTGGTACCATCTGTGGGCTGGTAGTCTTGGGCGCTATAAGAAAGCAGGCTGAGCAAGCCAGGGGAAGCAAGCCAGTAAGTAACATCCCTCCATGGCCTCTGCATCAGCTCCTGCTTCCTGATCTGCTTGAGTTCCAGTCCTGACTTCCTTTGGTGATAAACAGCAATGTGGAAGTGTAAGATAAATAAACCCTTTCCTCCCCAACTTGCTTCTTGGTCATGATGTTTGTGCAGGAATAGAAACCCTGACTAAGACACCCACCAACTAGCCTAAGCTGTAGCTCATGGCAAGACACAAGCACACACCAGCCCCAGGGATAAGCCAAGATGAGGCTGGAATCCAGTAACCAGGGCATCACCCATGGAAAAACCCAGACTCTCAACAGCTACTTCACGGGCAACACTGCCACATGCCACCCAACACTGGGGCACAGCTGGATTCCCAACCACTTCCACCTTAATGTACAGTGGCCACCTCCACTCGAACAGGACAAACAGGGCAGTAGAGGAGGGGCAGCACGGGGTACGTGACCACCTCACCTCCAAAGTTGGCCAACCGCCCAATCCGGGTAACTGGCACCTTCCGCTCCCGAGCCCGCTCACTGAGCTGGAGGGAAAAACAAAAGAGACCTATAGGATTGACAAAGCCAACAAATGAGACAGGCCAGCCTGAGGCCCGTGCTGTCTGCGCCTCCCTCTCCACTCCCGCTGGCAGCACTGTACAAAAAGGCTTCCATGTATTTCTAAAGTCACAGCATGGGGGTGGGGGAATGAGGGCCAACATCAGCCCTACTGGGAGTAGAAACCACCCAAGTCCAACCATGTTGCCTCTCAGACCTACCATCTGCTTGTGTGGCTTGCTCTCCGAGCGAGCCTTGGCCTGCCGGGCCTTTTCAATGTCTTCAGCCGTGAGGCCTCCCACAGGGGACTGGTCCTGGTGGAAGAATCTTCGCTGGATGCCACTGGCCAAGAACAAGTCTCTGCAATCTACAAAGAGCCTTCCATTGACTCTGCCCATAGGAGAGGTGGCCTGTCCAGAGAGCCCAGCTTCCCTGAAAGGTCCACTGGAAACATAGGCAGGAGCTGGGCCCTCACTGTGGCCATGACCCAGTGATGAAGACAGTGGCTGGTCCAGGGAAGAGGCTGCAGAGAAGTCCAGGGAGGTTCCAGTTGCCTGTGGTGTTGAGAGCTGAACTTCAGCCTCCAGATCTTCAAAGTTCTCAGTAGCATATGGGTCTTCATGCTTACCCTGACCCTGAGGAGAACAAAGGCCAGTGTGAGGGGCAGGGCTCGTCTGCTGAGGTTACTTGCATGTGCCTGCCAATCAGCCCTCTCTAACCCTCCAAAGGTGATGCTGCCTAAAACCTGAGGTCCACTTCAAAGCCTAGGAGGCAGCAAATAGCTTTCACATGCTTCTTCTAGAACCCTGCTGTGTGATCTCAGGCAGGAAGCTATACACCACTGGGCGCCTACTGTAGGCCCAACCAGGGCCAGGGAAGACACACATGATGGTAGCAACAGGCTCCTCATCTATAAAGCAGGGCCAGCACTGAGCCCATGGGGCTTTCAGGAGAGAAACCAGGACAAAGATGAGGAAAGCCTGCAGAAGGGTAAGTCACAGACCAGCAAGGATGAAAGGCAGGCATCAGTGGGAAGCAGGGGGCAGCAGCACCTCACGGTAGACGAAGCCCACCATCAGCCCGGCATGCAGCTATGGCTCTTGACAGACATGATCAGAGCCTGGCTGTCCTTGCCAATCTGAGATACAGGGAAAGAGGACACTCCATGTTTCCTTTGTACATTATAGGTTCAACCTCCAAGCCCAGATTCATTCTAATTTTTAACCTGGAATGAACTTGAACAAGTTCCTAACCACTCTCAGTGACTTCTACATCTGAAAATAGGGCTCCCACTGTCAGACAGCAACAGAGTTACACCCAAGGTCACAGAAACTGCTGGTAAGGCTATACTTAAATAGCACTGTGTCCTACAGAGAGGGTGAGGCAGGCCTGTGGCCATGTTCCCTAGTCCAAATGAAATCTGAGCAATGCCATGGCCTACGTGCTGTCCACATGTCATACAGCAACAGAGGGAGACCTGCAGCCCCATGCACAGCTACTTGAGATGCCCTAAGGACTAAAGCCCTGCTCTCCCAGGAAGTGGGTAGACTAGGTGCTACTCTCTCTTTGCAACACGAAACAGACTGAGAGCTGATGTGACCAGTAAAGGGCAGAAGGCAACAGGCAGCAGAGCAGGGGTCCAGGGCCAAGGCTATCTCTGCTACCCCAAGTCCCAGAGTAGAAGAAGCACAGCACACTGGGGCTCTGGGGTCCTCTCTACAGCCAGGGAAGGCCTAGTACAATGAGCCTGGGTCAGAATCCCCTCCTGTCCCACACCTCCCATGATAACCTCCTAGTCTTATGTGACTACAGGCAGCAAAGAACCCCTAGTGCCTGAAAGGGCCCCAGTCTCTGAAAGCACTTGATGAAATGTGTGAATAAGAGGCATACAGGTTCCCAGAGCAGTTGGATCCCTCAGATCTTCCAGGTGGAGAACAGCAGCACAAACCTAAGTATTGGGGCCTGAAGGGAACCCAGGCGGCCACTGTGTTCAGGGGCCTCCTCCATGGCAGTGAGCTATCCATTCTCTGTCTCAGTCACTAAGCAGGGGCAGGAGGAAGTCCTGGGAGGGAGCTCACACAGACTGGTGGGAAAGGCCAGTCTAGAACACAGTCTTAATTTGGAGTGACCTAGAGCAAGTTCACCTTCTAGGCTTCCCTACCGGACCATCACCCACCAGCCAACCTCAATACAAAGACTCTCACCCTGAGCCAACCTCAATACAAAGACTCTCACCCTGTCACTTGATGTAAATCACAGGTGGAAGAAGCACCTGGCACATCAGCAGTAGGGCACCTCGAGAATACAGGGTATAAAGACTTAAAATCAGAGTAGCCTGCAAGGTGAGGGATACTATGTCACCCTTACGAGGAAGGAGGGGCCTGGGAATCCTGGACCTAAAACTGAGACGTGGCTGGGGACTGGGACAGCCTTGCAACCAGAAAAGCATGAGACCTTTATCCAGAGCTATAAAAATAAATAATATGCTTGTTGTTTAAGCCGCCCAGTCTGTTGACTTCTGTTATAGTAACAGCCCCCTCACAGAGAAACCTGATCTCGAGTATGACAGCAGGACATGCCACAGAACAGAAATGGCACAATCTCTGCAATGAACTCACCCAATGGTGTGTACACACACACACACACACACACACACACACACACACACATACAAAACCTCCCTTCAGGCTGAGTTGCTACTAGGCAGCACTATGCTACAGCCAGGTCTGTTCTGACCCTGCTTTGGCTTTAAAACACCCCTTGATATAAGATGCTGAGGTTTCCTGGACCTTTGCCCAAACAGCATGAGGGAAAAGGGTAAGACAATGCTCTCCTCACCAGGGCTTTGATAGTTGCCACTATGGAAGGAGAATCTTCAGCAAGTAACAGTTCTTGGCTGAGGTTCAGGAAGCCTTGCCTATAGGAGGAGCCTTCAAAGGCTGAAGTTGAGGTAGGCTGATCTACACACGAGCCCTGCTGTGGACTGCATGCTAGTACATGAAAGGGGATTTCATCATGAGAACAGAGTCAGGAAATGGGCCCTTATTGGATGCCAAATCTACTAAAGCCTGAATCTTGGCCTTCCCAGCTTCCAGAACTGAGAAGTAAATAGTGTTATTTAAGCTTCCTAGTCTGGTATTCTCACACAATGTCCTACCCTCCGCCAAAATGACATTAGGACACACCAGCCACTGGGCGTTCTAGTCTCATCTACAAGACAGGATGTCAGGTTTCTTCATCCTGTCACATGAAGAGCTCCAAGTCTGGCTCTGCCTACCAGTATCCCACACCCATTGCCAGAAGGGGCCTCTCACCTGCACCTTCCCAAAGACCATGCTGATCTGCTCCACAGCTGTAGACTGCAGGGCCCTGGCCGCCAAGATGAGCTCCCCACCAAGGCCCAGGTTCTGCAGGTGGGTTTCCACAGCTGCCTGGGTCAGCTTGGCAAGGCCTTTGGCCACCATGATGGCATCCCCCAACATAGCAGCCATCCTTCAGGGCTGGAAGAAAAGAGGCCAAATTAGGGAACAGGGTACCACATCTGACACAGGACGTACGTACTCACCCTGACCAGGTCCCACCAGACTCTGAGCAGAAGGCAGAACTGATGCTTTGGTTTTCCCACTGATTTCCCTTTTGGTTGAGAACTGAAGTGGCAGGAAAGAAGCAGGGCCAGGGCAATGACCAAGTACTACCACGCACTTACCAAGGCCTGAGCATTTCCTCACTGGTGCCTCATGAGCACCTCTGAAACACCTCAGCACAGAAGTCAAAGCACTGTGGCAGAGCCAGGACTTAGCATCTGTACTGACTCCTAGTCTAGTGTTCTTCCTTCTGAACCACAAGGGTCGGCTGAAGCAAACATGGCCCCTCCCCAAGCAGTTCCTTGCAGGGCTTAGAGGTCCACTTATGACAGTGGCACCTCTCCCCAGGCCTCAATAGATGAGGGTACCTGCCTCTTTCAAATCATTGATGCATTGCCCAGTGAAGCGGGAGTCAGCCACCCCACAGACTGAGATACTGAGAGGACTCCCCTGACCCACAGGTCAGCCAGGGATTCCACACTGCAATTCAGCACTGAGAACAACAGACAAGGCACACAGGGTAAGAAAAAGCAACCATATACCACTGTGGAGGCCTGCTGCCTGCCTCTACTGTGTGCCTCCTCTTCTCTCTACTGGCCATAGCAGAAAGCATTTCTGAATGTAGGTCAGGGTCAGAGATGCTGAGACCCAGTATCCACAGTGTAGTTAGGGCATGGCCTAGTTGGTCATTAACCACCCCAGGCATGTTTATAGGTTAAAATCAGTCCTGTTAACATGCTGGAAGCTAAAGAAAAAAACAGGGAGAGCCAGAGATCCCACTGCAAGCATCACCATGACCAAAGCAGGGAGCCAAACTGGGCAGACCAGGTAAATAAGGAACACGGAGTCTACTTAAGTCCCAGGGACTAGAAAGCCAAAAATCCATAAGAGGGATATGAATGGCTCTTCAGACTGGGGACTTGAATAAAGTATGGAGTGAGCAGGGACCCTGACAGACAGGGAGAAGACAGACAGAAGAGAGACGTCAGTCAAAGGGGCCCCTGGATTCCATCTTTCACTTCATTAAACAAGAGAGGCGTGGATGGGGAGGGGCACACAGTATCACTGGCAAGGGTCCTAACCAGAACGAGGGGACACCTGAACATGTCAGCCCCAGTCACTCCATGGACTCCAGCAATCTGCTCAGTCCCAAGGCATGGCAGAAAGAGACTTTTATTTAAAGGGAGAATCAGGGTGCATGCGTGTGTGCCTGCGTGCGTGCGTGGAGAGAGGACTCAGCAGTTAAGAGTACTTCTAGCTCTCAGAGAACCTGAGCTCAGTTCCCAGCACCCACAGCGAGTGGCACACAACACCTAAAAGCTAGTTCCAGGGGGGCCGATGCCTCTGGCCTGTGCCAGCAGCTGCATCCCATGCACACACCTGCACACAGACGCACTGCCTTTAAAGACCTTAAAGGGAGAAGTGTTGATAGCACAAACTCACTACCAGACAGGCATCTTAGAGGAAGGCTGTGTTATAATGTGCCCTTGGGTGGTAAGTTTCCCTGCAAATACTAGCAGTAAGCACACATAGGACCAAGACTTTCTATGCACCTCTTAATATTTATAAACAATCCATGGCCATCTGTCAGTGAGAAAAGCAGAGTCAGAGAAGGAACTAAGTAGCCAAAGTCACCAACAACTTCTCACGGGCCCTGGGGCTGGGGGAGGGGTACTACAGCCCTAGCCTGTTTTGTGCCTCCTCAAACACTTGGCTCACTGACTGACAAGGACAAGTCACTGTTGGGTCACAGCTTGCTAACCCTCCAGTCTAAGCCAGCAGGTCTGAGAAAACTACTATGTCACCCCCTAGGTTTCTGCTCTGCACGCCTCTGATTTAATGGCAATAAACAGGTGAATAAACACACAAACCAAACAGCAGTACTGGTAAGACAGCAATCAGAGCTCAAACGGCCGTCAGCAGCTCCTGCCTCACAGCTGCCGCCATGCCAACACACACCGAGGCACCTTGTCCACTACTGAAGACTAGACGCTACTCAGGTCTCCCACGAGGGACCTGAGAACCTGGGAGGGTGGCTGAATTTTGAAGGAGATCTGTACCAGAAACACACTCCTCCTAGCAGCCCATTATGTCTCAGGAATCCCCAAAATCAAGCCTTCCCCTGAACCACCTTTAAATCATACCTAAAAACCCAGGACACCAACCTCCCAGACCATGGCCACAGTAGTGACAAAACCTTCCTCTGCCCATTGCCTGACACTGAATCTCCTCAGAACATCCACCTAGACCCACACTATTCAGACTTTGACTTTAGGCCTGACACTAATTCTGCCTGAACTGTCCGTTTAAGTTACTCTACCCACAACTAAACTTCCGTAAGAACAAAGCTGGTCAGTGATTCTGGGCCAGTGGAGCCCACCCGGCCCACTCCACTGATGAGAGTTTAATTGTTAAAGCCATTTTAAGTCCTGAGCACAACCACAAGGCATCTGTAGGGCCCACCGGAAAGCAACACTGACTCCTTGATTCCTGCAGTCAAGTCCACTGCTAAAACAAACAAACACAACGCTCTTAGAGGGGAAAATGCTAAGTGAATGACCTGCCAGGCAGAGTCTGCACTGGGAACTACGGGTAATGATCACCCTTCAGTTACTTTCCACGCCTTTTTAGTTTACATATCCTACTTCCAAAATGGCAAGTAAGTCATCCTACAAAAATAAATAAATTGGGGGCTAGAGATGGTTCAGCGGTTAAGAGCTATTGCTGCTCTTGCAGAGGACCCAGGTTCGGTTCCCAGCACCCCATGGTGGAGCGAAGCCATCAGTAGCTCCAGTTCTAGAGAACCTGGTCCCTTCTTCTGATCTCCTCAAGCACCAGGCAGCTACATGGTGCATATACATATATGCAGGCATACACATAGTTAATAAATATTTTTTTAAAAATTAATGAAGAATGAGCCATACTTTCTTTCCTGCCTAAACAGTTATACATGAAACACTAGTGAATTTCAAAATGGTACCAAGTCCTGCCCTAGATACTGCACCCCAGATTCCCTTGTAGATTTCTGGGCACTGCAGAATCTGCTTTCCTCAAGTCGGCAGTTCCTGCTAACAAGCACAACCTACTCTTTACGAGCATGTAGACTTCAAAATTACTGTGGCCACCCCCTTGGGTAAACATTATTTACTCATTGTGCAGGGATTGTGTGCTGGGCCTCTCTCACAGTACAAAGTGAACCAACCGTTCACAGCCTTATCAAGGCAGGGAGCTTTCTACAAGGAGTCCCAGTCCTCCAGCAGCAAAGAGGAGGTGAGGAGCAAATGACTACCAGAAGGAAGCTGCTTTCCACAGCTCTTGTCTTTCTGTTTTTCAAACTTAGGGCCTTAAAGACTCTATTCCCAATTCACCACAATCCCACAGTGACCCATAATTCAGCCAAGTCAGACACTCAGCTAGGAGGCATTTACATCAGAGTTTACATCAAAGCCCAGGAACCCTTCACACACAAGAACCATACCGGCACCATGATGTCACGGACAAGTATCAGAGCCCTCGTGCGAATGTCAGCCCCACTACCCTCCCCACCCTCCACCAGCCCTGACAACAGTGCCCTGCTGGTTTGGGGACACTGTTTCTGAGTAAATGTTCTCCTCTGAGGGGAACAAAAGATCCAACAACCTCAAGTAAAACTGTGTGAGAGAGTGGGTGCTCGCACCTGGAGAGGACACCCCCGAGGAACCATGCAGCATCTGTCACACTTATCACTGTGCCTGGCTGGCCCTGCAGGCCCAGGGTCAATGTGTCCTAGCCATGTGCCCACAGCACGACATGCAAGCACATCTACAACGGCACCAACACCAGGAAAGCATTGGAGGCAGAAACAAAGGAGGTGCCTGGCTTGTGAAATACCACCTTCAGAGCCTAGACATGGGCCCAGGCCTGCAGCTACTAGCCAGGTGACTTGGGTTCTTACACACCTCTTCTGTTCTTAATGTTAAATTTGTATCAGCAAAGTAAATAAAGACAGTCTCAAATGAGACAGAATTGCATTGAATGAAGCTTTCCCCCTGGGACACAGAGACTAAGAAAGAGCCACAGGCAGACCAGAGGCTAATGTCCCTAAGCTCTGGGAGGTTTTCCTACTGACCGCCATTTGCCAACCCTCCTAAAAAAAAGAAAAGAAAAAGAAAAAAACCTTCCAGAGCCACCTCCTGGCCACACCCTAGCTGGAAGTTATCTGAGGAATTGGGGACCTTCAAATAAAGTCACCAGAACTGACAAACATGCCCAGGGGGTGCAGGCCTGGCCAAATACAGAAAGACATGTGAGCAGGAAAGTTTGTTTTAAACACGTGATGATTCCAACAAGCACAGACCTGACGAAGCATCAAATGCTCATCCACCAGAGATCCAGGTGGGAAGGGAGCTTTAGCCAGCTGGTGGCCATATGCACCCCACTTCATAGTCAGGATATACCAAACTGTCACTGTTATCATGGGTGAGAACAAGCTGACATGGTATATGACGATTTACCCTGCATAATGACAGAGCACCACAGACCAGCTCCAGGACAGTAAAGTTGTGGTACTCACACCTGAGAGCCAGGACCCTCTGGTCCCACCCTGTCACAGCTGCCACTAAAGACTTGGGATGGCAGGGTAAGAACCTAAACAGCAAGTGCACAGGAAGCCTTCAGCCCTGAGAGGCCATTGCCAAACAGGCAGCACAATCTTCTGGTGCCCTTATGTCCTCGGGGGGGCCCCTCTGGCACTTCAAGCAGAGCATGTACCCCACCCCACCCCCGAAGCTCTGCACACCACCCTGTCTCTCGCCTTGGCCTTCCCATGCATTCCCAGGCTGCCAGCCAGAGCAGTTTCTTTAAAAGAAACGTCCTGCCTAAGTACCCCCATACCCCATAGCATCTCTGAGATCCCTACGAGGCAGAAAGAGCCTTCCTGACCTAGCCCTCTCAGCCTCACCAGTCTTAGACCTGCTATGCTCCCTCCACTGGAAGTCTTCCAGCCAGGCTAAACCACTCCTGGACTTCATGGGGGTCCCTCCTGAAGGCCTGGGCTCCTTGAGCAAAGGAACAAGGTGTATTTCCTCCCTCCTCAGGGGCATCTGTCCCAGCTTCCTCTACAGTGCAGGCCACTGCAGCCATGATCATGCTCTCCAGATCTGTCTAGTAGCTGTCTCGCTAGAGGCTATTAGCCACAGGACAAGAACCACTTCTGTCTTCCTGCATCCACTCCTGTCCCTCCAGCACCAAAGGGTACTTTACAGCAATAAATACCTAGCAAATTAAAAGAATTTAGATGGTTCCCCCAAAATTTGAGAAAAATGGCTCAAACCTTCTTGCAGCTTTGACCCACAAATGGCAACCAAGCACTCCAAGAGCTAGTCAGAAGCAACACCCCTCCAGCAGAAGGAACCGGAGGGTTTAACAGATAGCTGCCCATACTCCCAGGCTTCTGTGTTTCCAGCAAGGTGCCATGTACCAACTTTGAGAGCCGTAGTCCTTCCAGAAAAGGGGAACTGGCACCCCAGGCCAAGTAGGAAGCCTCCACAGAGAGACATTTCTAAAGCTTCCCCCTGCTGTGTCTGTCTCCGGAAGCCTGGCTTTACCACTACACATACCCTTCAGATGTTCTATTTTCCATGATTCCTTCAAGACCTTGAAAAGGAGACCAGAAGAGATCACACTTAAAGACGATGGCCCCCAGAGCCAACACTGAGAACTCTCTGGACTGTCACTTCAAAGGTTCTTCCTCTCTGGGAGATCCCATGAGGCTAGTGAGTGCCTTTTCCCCTTCCCAGTGAGGAACCTTCTCTTCCTTTGAACGTAAACATGTGGATTTCAACCCTCTAAGGGAAATGAAAAGTCCCATTAGATCCTTAACATTTTTCCTTTTCTGACAAAAAGGAAAACATGTAAGGACTATTTCCTCCAAGGACTCAGAAGAAGGAATGCATTAGAGTAAACAAACTTCAGAACCAAAATCCTCAAATCCCTATTGACTAGATCTGTTCTTGAACTACACCTTAGAAGTTACACGTCAAGGACATCAGTGACGCGCCTCAGTCACCCAACTCCAGGCCTCTGTCTGTGGGTCAAGCAATGTCCTACAGTGCTAACATCTTCCAAAGGCAACTTAATACTAGATACAGGGAAAAAAGAGGAACCGGAATAGAACAGTCCTCTGTTCTTCTGTCAGCAAGCAACAGTAGGTCTCACCAGGGAGCCAGGTTACCCAGGTCCCTACACAGGGACCCACGCCAAGAATCTCTGCCCCTTCTCCCCAGGCCATCTGTCTGATTACAACCCCAAATCCCACCCCAGTCTCTCAAACTGCATTCTTTTAAAGTGGATGCTCCAAGAACGGGCATCGGGACACTATGGGGAATGGGTTAGGTGAGTGTCCCCGGTACTGTCTATTGTTGTGTTAAAAGCACCTTCAGTGGGAAAGGGTTTATTTGTCTTCATCATTGAGGAAGCCAGGGCATGAACTACAGTAGGAAGAAACCTGGGCTACAAACTGAAGCAGAGACCATACGTGGATTCTGCTTACTGGCTTGCTCCTCATGATTTGCTCAGCCTGCTTTCTTATACAAGCCAGGAGGACCACCTGGCCAGGAGGAGCACTGACTGCAGTGGACTGGACCCCCCTACATCAATTAGAAATCTAAACAATACCTCAAAAGACCTGCCTACAGCCCAATCTCATGGAGGATTTTTCTCAGTTAAGATTCTCTTCCCAGATAACTCCAGATTTTCATCAAGCTGACAAAAAAAAAAAAAACCCAACCAGCATGGAGAAGAACAGTATATATGTAGGAGGGAGAACATGGCAACTTAAATACCACAGAGAAAGTACTGACACTAAGAGTATATTGCATGTCCCTGGAGGGAAAAACATGTCATCACAGAACGTTTAAAAGCATGAGGCTTTTGGTGGGATGTTAGAGTTTTCAAAAATTTGTTTTCTAAAATTTTGTACAGAGAACATGTATTATTTGAATATTAAAGCTGTGTTTTTTGAAACCCCTTAAATATGTTGTTGAAGAAAATGTTTTTTAAGTAAGCACATAAATATGTAGTCTCAGAAACCTATCCCATACCCTTCCAGTGCCTGCAGGGGCAGAAGGGACAGTAGGTTAAGGGGCAGATCAAAAGGCTATAAAGAGCACTGCTCTGGGCCCTGGCTAGCCCTGGTCTTCAGAAGACACCTGCTCCTAACTGGCTGCCAGGCACATAGCCTGTAGGCATCTTACTTTGGGGAATAAGGTTCAGCTGCCCTTCTCAGAATAGTGGTGAGAAAATCACTTGGCACAGACCCTTCCTCCCCACCGGCCCTGCACCAGAAGGTAAAAACAGTTAATGAGTGTCAACTCTACACACAGTCTCTGGACTTTCTAAGTTAGATCAAATAACAAGTACGGTGACCATATTTTCTCAGCAGGAAGACAAAGATGACTAGTGTCCTTCAAGGCCAGGGGGTAAGCATACCAAGACTCTGGGCCATACCTAGTCTCACAGCAACCAGCAAGCCTGGAAGAAATAAGGGTATTCTATAAGATAGCTATCTGGTCTTGGGAAACAATGAACTCCAATGATTTAGAATCCTCCTGGGAATTTCACACCAAGAAAAGAAAATGGCTTAAAACCTGGGCCACCCATAGGGAAACTTTTCTCTCAAAGATTTATTTGCAACTTGTCAGCCCTTGTTGCAAGAGTGTGGACCCTAGCAGTGAACAGTCAGGGATATGCAGAACCGCACCTTGACCAGGATGGCTTGAGAATAAGTATCTCTCGCCTTCTATTTAAAGCTCTCCCTCATGTAAGGACCCCAGTGAGGGATCAGGGCATTGGGGGTAGGGTGATCACTGGATCTCTTCCACTGAAGAAATCTCCTTTTTCTCATTTTCACTGTTCTTTTTGTTCTTTTAATTTGGCTTTTCAAAGATGGGTGGCTGAGCCTGGCTTGTTAGAGCAGCCAAGGCATAAACTCTGACCCTAACTCTGATAACACGACTGCCTATTTTTGTAAATGAAGTTGTACTGAATCACAACCATGTGTGTTCACTTATGTACTTCCTACAGCTGGCTGTTCTCATTTCCTGTCCGTCTGGTTGCAAAAGAGACCAATGGCCCACAAATCCAAAATACTTATGTTCTGTACTTCAAAGGTGAAGTCTGTAGACTCCAAGTCTAGGACAATAAACCATAACCATAATTATTCCAGGACATCACCAGAATTGTATCCTCAACAGGCCACTGAGGATGGCCCTGGGACAAGGATTTCCACCTATCAAGCTCATCTCCTGATACCGTCCAGAGCCTGGAGACCATCTTTTACTGGATTACCTAGGAAGGGGACCCCAAGAGCCGCTCATGAGTGGGAGTCGGAGGAGGTGTCAGATGCCAGCTCCCTGTACAGATCCCTTCTCCCAGCTGGAACTGTCAACCACCTGCATTCTCCTCCTCACCCTACACGGAAAAGCCATGGTCAGTCCACGGCCTGAGCTCCTTCACATCCACCTCATCAACGCTTCCGTCCTTCACAGCCTCTCTAACCGGTTCCTGCCGGGCAAACACTGAGAAGCACCATGGAGCACAGGGGTGTCCGCTGGTAGGCAGGCAGCAGACAGAGAAGCCCCCAAGCCTCATGCAAGGCCCTTCTTGACTATGGGACAGTGGTCAAATACTGAGGAGCCACACTGGCTGGTCAGCCTGCACTCCACAAGAAGCCAGTCCTCATCGCCACTCACCATGAACTCCAGCCAGATGTAGCCCTGGTAAGACATATTATAATTCCATACCACTCTGGAGGCTGAAGCAGGAGGATCGTGAGTTTGAGACCAGTTTGTACTACATAGCAAAATCCCATCTCAAAAAAAAAAAAAAAAAAGTATGTATTAAAAAAAGTATTTGGCTCAGGTAGTGGCCCAGCAATTAGGTCAAGATCTCTGTAGTTGGTCACCTGGTTTGAACCCTGGCTCTGCTGCCAACTTGCAGTTAAATTATATAAAGCTTAGCTTTGTCCCTCAGGTTTTCTCATCTGCACTTGAGAGTAGATGAGACCCCTCACATGAGAGTATTTAAGGTATTTGTGGCACGCACTGGGTATCTAGAACCGTTAATTGGTGTGATTATGAGCACTGTGACCATGCAGTATAGACCCAGTGAAAGCAAAAAAGAGCATAAATAACTAATAATACCCTTAAAAAAAAAAAACAAAAAACTCTCCCTGTGAAGTCCAGGATTACTTCTGAGCCAGGAAGACAGGCAGTGCTGGGAGAGGCTAAGTTAGTTCTCACCAGGGTGGTTTATTTAGCAATGTGGTAAGAGGCACCACCCCAGAGAGGTGGTTCAGTACGCTACCTGCCAGCTTAAAACACCTTGGCAACATGCCGGACATAAACTCCCACAGACACCCCTCGCACCACTGCTGAGCACAAGGAAATGCCCTCTGTGTGCCTCACCTCTTACCCACCAGCACAGACAGACATGGACGTGGCAACAACAGCAGACCCCCCAGTTCAAAGGCAGTTTTTGAGTCAGGCTGCATGAGTCACCTGCAGACACAAGCATGTTTTCCTAGATTCATTCCTGTCTACAAGAGAAGGAGGGAGAAAGGAGGAAGCAGGCAGCTGTTGCCCACGAAGCCGGTCTGCTCTGGCTATTCACAGGGCAGTCTCAGTGAGAGGAGATGGACATTCTAACAAACCTGGCCACAGCAACGCCCAGCCTGCCCTCTGATGCCCAGTGGTAGCTACCAGCACCTCAGGGAGCAAGAACCACTCAGTTACTTTCTGCTTTCTCAGAGAACTGAGTTGTCTGTGAGCACCATCGAATGGCAACCACTGGCAAACTATCAGCAATTTGTTCTGCCACCCTTCTCCATGCCTGGATTGGTGACACACACATACCTGGCATTTTATGTGAACAGTCTCCAGGACATATCATCCAGCCCAGTGAACAGCAGGCCTTCTAGTTCCTAGACACTTAACAAACTACAGGCTGACAGACAGACTGACAGCAAAGACTGGTTTCCAGCTTCAGCTTAGATACCAACTGTGTGTAGCCTCCAGGACACTGGCTCTGCTCCTGAGACCAGTGCGCCCTACTTCCTCATGTATAAATCAAGACAGTGCTATTTACCCTCGGAGTACAGAAGGATGACAAGGAGCCACACAGAGCTCTCTCTGAAGTGATCTTCTCAGATTTAACCAGGTCTAGAGAGAATAATTCTTAAAAGAATTTGGAAGAACCCATGAAGACATTGTACAAAAACAGCAGGGGAGGTACAGCCCTGTGCTGACTTCACAGAGGTGCAAGCAGAGAGTCTATATACCTCAGGAAAAGCCCAGTGTGGCGCAGGGGTAGAAAATGGGGAAACATCTCCCTGCTGTAAACACACACACACACACACACACACACACACACACACACACACACACACACCCCTATCTCTCTTCTGCAAACTCACACACACTACACACACAACTTTCTGCTGTAAACAAACACAGTCATACACAGACACACACATACATCTCTACTGTAAAACACTCTCTCTCACGCACACACACACACACACACAGAGAGAGAGAGAGAGAGAGAGAGAGAGAGAGAGCTTTCTCTTTCCCTATCCTCCCTATCCTCAGCCCAGGACCTACGCCCTCTGTGACCCCTTTGCTCCTTCCACTCTAGAACATGAGTGATCAGATATGAACAACTTCAAATTCTTGGCCCCTCATCTCAGACCCTCCCTTCCAGGCTTTTCTTGTGCATGTCCCCTTTTACATAAGCCCTTCCTTCCAACCCCACAAATCATGCCCAGCCTCCCTGCACCAAACACAGGGAAGCTCCTGTAGACACTGCTCTCCGAGGAAGAGACACACACACACACACCCCCCACTGCCCCTCTGTGACATCTGAAGTGCCAGCCAGTGGGACCCCTCAACCTACCTCCACCACACCTCTCCACTTCCTGTCAGCTTCACACATTCCCACAACGCTCCCCTCAGTTTCCTTCAGCAAAATCTCTTCACCTGTTCCACACTCTGCAGCTGAGCCAACTCAAGCAGGTCCTAGCCCTCCTGCCTCCCTCTCTGTGCTGTCTTCTGGGCTGCTTCCTTCTGTTCATTCTCAGGCCGCGTAGGCTCTCTGATCCGCGTCACCCGCGTCTGTACCTCGCGCCCACCCCAGTACTACAAGCAACTACAAGGCACACATGGGAACTTCGAAGGGTGATGGACTATGGTCGTGGTTAGTGATATATTTTCTTCAACTATGTGGGCAATGGGTGAATTTAATGCATGCAAATTTTATCTTCATAAAAAAGGACAGAATAAAATAGTTCCAATGGCACTCAGACCCATTATGTCTGATACAAACTTCGTCACCTTCCCCCAGATTATTTCCTTCTCCTATGACCTCTATTTTCAGAACTGACACCATTACACAGCTTCTTATCATCTAGACCTCCGACCCGTATATCCTACCTGTATCTATTCAGTCCACACGCTGAGTCCTGTGGTCCCTTTGGTTCCACTACCTGTGACTTAGGTCACCCTGTCCTCAAAGGCTGCTCCTCCCTCCCCTTCACACCCACTCCTATCACACAAGCAACTAGAGAAGAAACAGGACCTTTGAGCCCCCCACACACACTCCCTCCTTTCCCACTGGCTCTCTCCAGTTCTTGACTGTTAACAGGAATGTTAGAACTATTTCCAGTTGCCAAACCAAGACAACACTTATAATATTCCTGTCTAATTTTGCACATGGCTCTGGTTTCAACTGACAAAGATAATGAATGACTCAGAGTCCATGGCTCTTAATGGAAAATTATCCTGCCAAGTTGTGAGCTTCCCAATAATAAACCTCTCTTAAGAAGGAAGTGATTTCCCTTCCAGATATTTTTCTGTGGGTAACAAAGGGCACCCCAAAAAACCCTACTTGGAATGTTCCCCCTCCCCTAGCTGCGGAGCCCTGACACATTCCCACAGAAATACAAATTCACTGTAGAGGTTTGGGATATTTTTCTTTTCCAGTGCATTATCTTCATCTCCTCTGAATAGCCATCATTTTAGGACTTAATAATAAATTCTGGGTTTCACTGAAAGCAAAGTGTAGACCCAAAGGCAAAGCCTCTTGCCCTGCACAAAAGAAGAACTGGAATATGGTTTCTGGTGCTAGCCAACTATAAATGAATTCTACAAACTGTATATGTGCAGACACTGCATCAAAACACCTGCATGTGTGTGCATGCATATGCGTGGTGCAGACACTCCCTGCAGACACAGGCATGCTCTCCTTCCACATTACAAGACACACACATGGCTAAGCAAAACACGTGGATAAGAAAAGTGTGCCCTCAGAAAAATCTCTCAGCCAGCATTCAGACAGCTCCCACTTGTTTGCTCACCGTTGAAGATACTATGGAGGTTTCATGTGCTTACCCACCAACTCTCCCAATGTTCCTAGGGGTAGAAACTACCAGTTTTCCACATCCTCATAATTTGAGCCTACCCAGTCACATTTATCAGGCACAAAGGCCCAGGGTTTCTGTCTCCAAGTCTCCTTTGGAATGTTTCACCCTGTGCACTCAGGGTTTCTCCTTTAAAATCCCATTCTCAGGCCTTCTACCATTTGTTTACAGCAGTGACATAGCACTGTTCTAAACCTCCCAACTACTTGTGGGTAAGTTGCACAGAGGTCCCTGCAGCATGGGACGACCCTGTCTTGAGTCTTGCCTGCATAGCTTGCAACCAAATCTGCTCTTCGGGGGCTATTTGGCAATGTCTGGAGACATTTTCAATTGTCACGACTGGTGGGATTGGGTGGGTGGGGGTGTCACTATTTGTCTAGCAATACAAGCCAGGGATTCAGCTACACACCCTACAAGGCACAAGACAAGCAGGCACAGTAAACAAGGTTGGGTCCAACATGTTAATAGTTTAGAGTTGGGAAGCTCTGCCTCGGGTGGTTCTTTAGCCCAGAGAGAATGCAGAGACTGCCTGCCTCACTTTCCCTTTGTGTCCAAAAATGATCACAATCCAGCTATCTTCATTATTCACAGGCTAAATATACCATCCAAAGCTACCCTCGGAGTGTACAGATGCTACTCTTGTAAGCCAACAAACCCCTCTAGCCTCTTCTCAGAAGAGCCTTCTTCACTCCAAATGTTTCCCAACAGCCTCCTTGCCAGCATGGCCACCAGCCACAGCACAACTAGATGTCTGGCATGGTCACTAGTCCAAATCCTCCGGCAAGAAGGTTGGCCTGACACACCCCAGCTCCAGAGTCCTGTTCCACAGACAACAAGTCCAAGTGAGCCTAAATCAATTTTCCATAGAGCTGCAAGCCCAGTCCAGATTGGATGTCTGCACACAGCCTCTGCCCCTTCAGGAAGCCCAGTCAGTGGAGGGTCCCAGCACCCAGACCCGCCCCTACAGCGTTCTCTGTGCCCTCACACTCAGAAGGTGAATTGGCTGAGTTATGTGACAGCTTCTGTGCAAGAGAATGCAGGAGTTGTCCAAACTGCTAGTGTGACCACCAGTGTCTGGAAAAACAGGAGGAAGGACCAAAAAGAAACGAAGAACAGGAACAAGGAAGGGACCTCTTCCCCGACTTCACCCCAGCCGTGAAACCCAACAGCTGGCTCGGGCATAAAAGCGGTAGTTCTGACACAAACTGCAATCAGAGCCCAATGCACACAGTTCGAAGATCTGGGAACTCAGAAACATTGGGAGAAAAAGCAGCAACGTGTGTGGACGACGTAGACCGCTAAGAGGGTTCCGGGCGCCTCCAGGAACTCACGGCGCCACGCGCGACCCTCTGCTCGCTGAGCCAGACCCGGGACGGGAAAGGGCTGCACCGTAACCTGGCCCTGAGGCTCCTCGGCAGAAAGAGAAACTCGAAACCCAGGCCGCACGGTCACTTGAACGTGTAAGAATGGACCCCGGAGTGCTGAGACTAGCAGCAGGCCGGCAGGGCAGCCTTACCGGGCTGCAGGAAGGTAGATTCCTCCGTCAGCAACGCAACACCTCCGCGCGCTCGCCCCGCAGCGAGCGCTCAGCACACGCTCCGATTCTGTTTACCTTCTGGCCCGCGTGCGCACGCCGCGCTCCGCTTGCCCCGCCTCCAGGCTCTCCCATTGGCTGAGCTGCTGTTACCTGCTCCAATGCCACAGGACGTAGTGGGAGCGTGCTCGCCGCGTGCACGGCTCACAGCCAATAGGGACTGAGGGTGGAATGACAGCAACCAATGAGAGGCCGTCCTTGAAGACCAAGGTCCCTAAGCCGCCAATTCGCAGTCTTTTCTCCCAAGCTGGGGAAAGTCGTGCTGTTGTTCTGCGCGTGCGTTCTGAGGTTGGCACGAGTTCACAGGGCAGCCACGTGCGGGTCACCTCCGTACCAACGCTAGCTTAGCCTCGTAGAGTCCTGGACAAGAGGAAGCTCAGAAGTTTTGCTGGGACTAAAGAGGACACCCCCACCCCCACCCCCTTGCGCCCCAGGACCTAGATGAGGCCGGGTTTTTTGCCATGTGGTGAGGGCTTCTTCCTGGGTTCTTCAAAAAGTACTTAGCCTAAGGAAGTGTTATGGCGCTGACACTAAAGTACTATACCCTCCAGCTCTGTATTTAGACGAATTGTGCTTGCTTATTATGAGCACCAATAAAAAACAAGGAATCCTTTTCCAAGGTGAAAAACAGCCCTGAAGAGTGCACTCAAGTGCCTCTGTTGACTCTGTTGCTGGGACTGCTTACCCAGAGAAGATAGGATTGCCACAGGACCGTGCCACCTTTGTACCAATGGGAGAAAATACCTAGCCTTGGAGCCTTTCCAAGATGCTTTCATGCCAGCTCAGCCCTTTTGCCCAGCAATGCCAGGCCAGCTTCCCTCTAATGTACCTAAGACAACCGCTATCCTTTCCAACGGTTTATTTTCCATTTTCGCCAGATTGATATGATTTAGGCCTATTCCTTGGAAGAATAATGACCTGTTTTATTATAGTTAAAAACATTTCTCTCCTGATCAGATGTGCACGCACGCGCGTGTATACACACACACACACACACACACACACACACACACACACACACACACACACACAAAGATTTCCTCAGTATTGCAAGACTTTCTGGGAGCTCTTTTTCAGATATGAAAACAGTTTTGTGATTAAGTTTTTAAGAGTCTTTATGTTTTGTGGATGCATTCCAAATTACTGGCAGACAAAAATATTATGATGTACAGAACTAGCTTCAAAATACTAAAGGGCTGGGGAACTGAATGGGCTATGAGTTGATACTTGCAAAAGGAGAATGGTGGATATGGGGGTCACATTATCATGTTTGAAAGTCTCCATAATAAAAAGATGTCAGGAAAGATATGTGTATCTTTTTTTCCTACCACCACAGAGAGATCATGGAGGCAGAGGCCCAGATGTGGTCAAGACTCAACTTCAACCATTGCTCAGAACCATAGTGGAAGAGAATCTTAGGCCAGAGATGTCATCAAAGAGTTCTTCAAAAGCAAGAAGTGAACAAATGAAAATTTCACTCATTTAGGCCCTGCTCCTCACGAGCTGCCACACTAGGGGAAATGGACCCTATCCCTTGCCTGGGCAGCACATGGAGCCAGCCCCAAGGGCATGAGCATGGCCCTACCGCTTGTCTGCCCTGTGGTGGCATGAAGGAAGGCGATATGCCCCGCCCCCCAGATGCCCCTTGCCACCCGTGGCAAAAGGGATAGTTGGCCCCAAGGTCCTGCCCCTCACCAGCTGAGAGCAAGCCATGAATCTTGTCTGATGTGGTGGTTTGCATATGCTTGGCCCAGAGAGCGGCACTATTAGGAGGTGTGGCCTTGTTGGAGTAGGTGTGGCCTTGTTGGAAGAGGTGTGTTGCTGTGGGGGTAGCTTTGAGATCCTCCTCCTACCTGCCTGGAAGATAGCTTCTAGCGGTCTTCAGATCAAGATGTAGAACTCTAAGCTTTTTCTCCAGCTCCATGTCTCCCCGGATGCTGCCAGGCTTCCCGCCATTGATGAGAATAGACTGAACCTCTGAAGGTGTAAGCCTGCTCCGATTAAATGTTGTCCTTTATAAGAGTTGCCTTGGTCATGGTCTCTTCACGGCAATGGAAACCCTAACTAAGACACCTGAGCAGTACTGTAGAGCTGGCCCTGGTTGTGGGGCTTGCGGGTGAGTCTGCCCCAAGGTCTTGAGAGTAGAAAAGGTGGCTCTGCCCCTCGACAGCCACACCATCGGATGAGCTAGCCAGGGCAGTGCTGGAGAGCTCCCCCTGGTGGTGTGGGTGTGAAAAAGCTGGTGGGCTGACCAGCTCAGCCACCACCCAGGCCCAGGCCTCGGAGTTGGCTCACGCCAACATCTACCCCATCAATGAACTGTTGAAGTGTGTAAAGGGTCCGGTCCTGCAAATCCAACTCTGCAGGATCTCCACGACGCAGGGCAACAACAGGATGTGCAAGAGGAGTCCTGGTGAGGATGAAGTACTGATGGTGTAGCAGAAGCCAGAGGCCTCGAAGCAGACCAATAACTCACTGCAATGAACATTTGCAAGTAAAGAAGTGTGGACGAAGAGGTATATACTGTGAGACACACTCTGACACACTACTCCCACAACGAGATGCTTTTGTCTTTTGGGAGTTGGGGAGGTTACAAGGGCAGAGGGCAGGTACAAAGGGACGGAAATGAATGGGGCTGGGGTGCATGATGTAAAATTCGTAAAGAATTAATAAAAAGTTAACTTTTAAAAACTCAGGTTTTGCCGGGCAGTGGTGGCGCGCGCCTTTAATCCCAGCACTTGGGAGGCAGAGACAGGCGGATTTCTGAGTTCGAGGCCAGCCTGGTCTACAAAGTGAGTTCCAGGACAGCCAGGACTATACAGAGAAATCCTGTCTCGAAAAAAACCAAAAAAAAAAAAAAAAACTCAGTTTTTAAAAAGATATTTTCTAAGAAAGCCTATTTTGAAGATAACCCTAATGCCAACAGGACGAGTAACAAAAAAATTAGTCACTCCTATAGCTCTTTGTCTGCTTCAGTACATCACTACATCGGACCAAGTATTGATACAGTTGTTGCTGCTAAGAACAGGTAAAGCATGAATTTCATTCCTAGGCGCTTACTCGGAGTTCCTTCTGCGTCTTACTAATAGTAGGCTCCCCATCTTAACTAGTGACTTTTTCTCAAACTTACCTTTAAATGTCAGAAAACTTTCCATTTTGTTTATCTTCCCCAATGAGTGTTGTATATTAGTGCAGTATTGTGTAGTAATGTATACACATGGAAACAAATATACACACACACACACACACACACACACACACACATTCTACCTATAACCAGAGATGCCAAGACACTGGGCAGAGACAGGATGCACTGAGTTTTTACACTCCGCTGTGATTCATGCCCATGGGTATGCCAGCCTCTAGAAATATCTCTTGCTCTTCACCCTCATCTGCATTTCTCTGTTCCATTTTCAAACCAAAACCAAAACCAAAACGACTCCTGAAGGACTGCCCCATGCTTGCTGTCTCCACGTCTCTTTCTTTCCGTCTCCACAAACCAGTCTAATAAGGCTTCAATAGTTTGGATCTTAAATGTTTTCCTCAAAGACCACTTGTGAAAAAGGCTGGGTCCCAAGGGGAGGTAGGCATAGGGAGGAAGTCACATCGCTGAGGTTGTGACTTTATAAGGAACATTAGGACCTGGGAGCCTTCTCTGCTTGCTCACCACTGCCATGAGGTGAGTGGCTCTGCCCACTACACCATCCTACCATGACATGCCACTTCATGAGAGACCCCAAAGCCACAGCCCAACTGGCCAAGGCCTAAACTGTGAACCTAAATAAATCTTTCCTGCTTTTAAGTTGGTTATCTTGAGTATTTTGCTACATTAATAGAAACCTAAGGCTTTTCTGTTTAAAATACAGGCTTTAAGCAAGCCGATTGCTAGTCTGGTCAAAACTGAGACATCCTCTGTCATTATTTCTTGAGTCGTTCTGTCCAGTCTTATTTCTCCAAGACTGCCACTGTATGTACACTTGTATCACTGATGTTACCCCAGGGGGTTGACGCTCTATCATTTTCCTTCTTTTCCAAGCTGGGATTATGTCCGTGGGCTTATTTCCAGGGATTCTTTTCTTTCCCCAGCCCACTGGGCTCCACTGGGGAACTAGTCACTTCACTCACGGTGGTTTTCAACCCCAACACATTTGTTATTGTTTCCTTATGTCTCTATTTTGGGGCATATTGCTCTCATATTTTTGTCTTGGTTTAGTTTTTAGACATGCTTCCGATCAGTTCTTTGAATACATTTGAAATAGATGATCTAAGGATTTAGCCCAGGATCTTTTTTTATTTCCTCTGTGTTTGTTCCTATAACTCTGCATGTCTTGTGCTGTTGTTAAATCCTGGATATCTTAACACAACATGGCATCTTTGGAAATCAGATTCTCCCCAGGCTCCACCATTGTGGCTTTTTATAATTAGTAACTTTTCCAAACTAATATGAAAAATCTGTGTTTTCATCATGTGTGTGACTATGGACACAGATTTTCCTAAATGCCTGGAACCAGTAAGTCACCTGCCCCAAACCACTGGTTGCTTGTTGGGGCCTGCCTTCAACACCCAGCCAAAAGGTTGACAACTCTGCCTTAACCTAAACTTCCTGCTTGCTCAATCTCTGGATCACTCAGAGGTGAAGTCCATGGGCCGCCTCCAGTGCGTCCTGACCATAACATGGTCCAAGCCCAAGCAGATATGGACATCTCAATCTCTTCAGGATTTTGGTTAGTCTGTTGTTTACCCAAACTACGTAAGGCAGGGGAGCTACACAGTTAAAGGAGGTTAAGGCTTCCCATAACAGGGAACCTAAGTCAAAATGAGAACCTTTGAAAGGGGGCCCTCCTTTTACCACCAGGTGGTCAAAGGATGGCGGCTTTGTAAGGAGGAGGCTTCATATTCCTGGCTTCATTTTGCTCCCTGAGGTGGTACCCTGGCTGCCTGAGGGATGCATGCTGCTTTCAAGACCTTCGTGTAACTGGTGTGAGTGAGGGGCTAAGACTGGAGCAAGCGGAAAACTCTAAAACGCTGCCCCTTTTCCTCAATAAATATTCTCTCGGTTGCTGCAAACCTTCTGTGCATTGTCAGAATTCTAAAGAAAAGACTATTTCGTCTTCGCCAGCTTCCCCGTTATCTCAATGGCGGACAGATATTTCATGCCTTTGCCATTTTCCACCTCCTTCTTAGTAGAGTTATCTGGCTTAGCCCCTGAACATCTCCCCCCTTTACACTCATCCCCTGCCCTGTGGCTGTCAGACTATTGAAACATAAACCCCAAGAAACTGAAATTTCCCCAGCAGTCTATGCTGGGTGGAGGAAAAGGACAAAGCCTGGTACCAGCCAGAGGGGAGTTTGTCTCCTGGAAGGCTTCACCCAGCTCTGAACGTACATCAGATCACCATGGAGGAGTGACTGGAGCTGAGACACTGACAAATGGGACCACACCTTGACAGGACTGCTTAGTTCTGCATAGCTAAACCTCATGTCGGGACCCTGAAGGTTGACTGGGGGTGGACCGTTTTGTTTCTCTTACCATTGAGTCCACACTGAATACATCTTTTCTGCTTTGCACTGGAGGTTTAATTAGCCTATTGACTAAGACTAGCTTGTTAAGGTTGTGCCCAGCCCAGGCTCTGACCCTAACAACTCAACACTCGTAAGAACCAGTCATATCTTCCACTGCCGAGACCCGAAACCTTGGCATCCTCCTGGACACCTGCTTCCATCCCGCCTCGCATCAAATCCAGCCCGTCTTCGAACTGACTGCTGAGTCAACCAGTTCTTACTTCAGCATCACTGATGGATGCCCCGAGCTAAGGCAGCATCATTTAGCACCTGCATCATTAGGCAGCCTCTGGTCCTCTGTCTATTCACATCCTCCTACAGTGATCCTTTGTTTTATTCTAAAGCAAAAGGCAGACCACGCTTTGCAAATCCTCTTCCTGCTGCTGACTTCCCATCTCATCAGAGGAAAGTCCCAAGACCTCACAGTGCTCCACAAGGCTCGGTACGACCATACCCTGCAGATCTTCCATGTCTTGTCTTCAGCTGCCCACCCCCCTCCAGTTCTCACTTTACTCCAAAGACCCCCTCAAAGTGCTCAGAGGTGTGAAGAACAGTCCCAGCTCAGAGACTGCACTGGCTCTCCCTGTCCAGAACGTCCTTGGCGGGGGCAGAGGGACTCACCACGCCTTTATTTTATTTTCTTTCTGTCTCTAGTGCTTCTTATGACTGGACGTAATCGTTCGGTTATCTGGAATGTCAGTTCCATGAGAGCAGAAACTGTCTCTGACTCACCATTGGATCTCTGGCAGCTGGCACAGTTGGTGGCAAACTGAAGGTGTGCAACAAAGTCAGCATAGTCTGGGGTAGAATCCCAACCCTGTCTCTTACTGCATGACCCTGAACTAACTAAACCTTGGGTGCCCTGGTTTCTTTCTGTATAGCTCTAGTACCCATGTCCAATAGGTTGTTGAGAGCTAAATGAATACATATATGCAGAGCACTGTGGATACTTTGTGCCTGTTATGTAGTATAGATTAATAAAATTTTACTCAAATGATAACCCAGCACTCTAATGCATATCATGCATTCAAGAAGGTACTGCCTGATCACCCAAAATTTGCAAAAGTGTTACTATATGTCTATAGAGACATTGAAACTAAAACATTACATGTAAAAGGGTCTAATAGGGCTGGAGAGATGGCTCAGCAGTTAAGAGCACTGACTGTTCTTCCAGAGGTCCTGAGTTCAATTCCCAGCAACCACATGGTGGCTCACAACCATCTGTAATGGGATCTGACGCCCTCTGCTGGTGTGTCTGAAGACAGAGACAGTGGACTCATGCATAAAATGAATACTAAGAAAACAGGACTAACTCACTTGTTTAAAAGGGTCTAATGTTTTCTGCAATTTCAGCTAATTCCTTAGCTGTCATATCTCAAGAACTTTCACATTATCTCAATGCTTACTGGTCCCTAGATACAGCTGATAAGGGATTTTGATATTTGGCACAACCAAGAATCAACTGATTTGCATTATGGAGGGTCTTATGTTTGTTTTCAACTCATTTAATTAGTGATTTCATCTTTTATTTTTAATCAACAAGTCAAAGTACAGTCTTAGCTCATTTACTCGGCAAGTCCATTTCTACTTACTGTGGGCAGCACCCTTTGCGAAAGGCTGGAAGAGCATAGTTTTCAGTCATAACTTCCAGACCTGGAGAAAAAACTCCTGCGGCACATTTGCTGAATTATAAATGCCAGGCTCCACATTGCCTAGTTGTGTTCAGAATCAGAATTCCCTTTGATTCCTGGGCCCCTTGCCATGCCAACATGCAGCTAAGACTATAAACAAGTCAGGACTGCCTCACACTCAAAACTGGCACAGGAGGAGCCGTTCCAAGAGGGAAGAGCAGCTCAGTCAGCCTGAGTCATGGCCTGGACACCTGCTTTCCACAGCCCAGGGCTCTCTGAGGATCTGTATTACAGGAACATGATCATTTAATAACTCTTTAATTCACTTAATACAACAGGAATTAAAACCCATTCCGGGGCTGGGGATCTGTGACTTGCCAATCATAAACAAGGCCCTGAATTCTAGCTTCAGTAATGCAAAACAAACAAGATTCTATTACTGGAAAAATAAATAAATGAAAATTTCCAATATACCTAGACCAATACACACTGCCTGAGAAATGCTGGATTAAATAATCACAGGACTCCCTTCTGCCCTGAAACTTGCCTTCCTGTTAAAAAAAATTGAATAATAAATTTACAAGATTTACTATTTAAATTTTAATATTCGAATAAATATTCAAAACTGTTTTGAATAAAACCTTTTTGATGAATTTATTTTACTTCTTTATCGAGTAACATATTCACTAAATTTGTAAACATTTTATTTTCAAAGTATTTGCTGTGGCAAGTTTGGTGATGCATACCTACAATTCCCAACATGTAAGAGTCACAGGCAGATGGATCAAATAAAATAAAAACCAAACAAAAGCCACTTGCTGTGAAAAGTGTCCCCAGCTCCTCACCTGCTTGCCACGTTCTCCCTCACGCCACACCCTCCCCCGCAGGCATTCCCACTACCTAACTCACTAAGGGACTTCAAATACATGGGTGAATACAAACCTGTACTGAACTGACTACACAGACAGACAGACAGACACCGTGCTCTAGTCGGCTTATTTTGTTGTTGTTTTAGGTTTAAATTTTTTAGAAACAGTATTTCTCTGTGTAGCCATGGCTGTCCTAGAACTCATTCTATAGACCTGGTTGAACTCATATTCAGAGATCCACCCGCCTCTGCCTCCCAGGTGCTGGGACTAACAGCATGCACCACCACTGCCCGGTCTTTTCATTGAAAAGTAACAGCTTTAGAGGCCGGAGAGAGCACTTGCCGCTCTCAGAGCACCTCAGTTTGGTTCCCAGTAGCCACAACATGGTTCCCATTGTTCATAACCCCAGTTTCGGGGAATATGGTGTGTTCTTTTGACCTACATGGGTACCAGGCATTTATGTGGCACAGATACATGCAGGTAAAAAAAACTTCATAGACATAGCCAGGCAGTGGTGACACATACATTTAATCCCAGCACTTGGGAGGCAGAGACAGGTGAGTCTCTGAATATGACGTCAGCCTTTCTATAGAGAGAGTTCCAGGATAGCCAGGGCTACACAGTGAAACCCTGTCTCAAAAAACCACATAGACATAAAATAATTATTTTTATTTTAAATAATAGCTTTAGGGCCCGAAGAGATGGCCCAGTGGTGAAGCTCTGCCACTTCAATGCCTCCATGGGCATGCACACTTATGTGCAAATAGGTGTACGCACACACACACACACACACACACACACACACACACACACACATTTTAAAAAATAAGCATCTGGAGAGACAATTCCATGGTTATGAGCATCCAAGTTTGGTTCCCAGCACCCACAGGTGGCTCACAACTGCCTATAACTCCAGCTCCCGGGGATCCAATGTCATCTTGTGGGGATCCAGTGCCATCTTGTGGGGATCCAATGTCATCTTCTAGGTATACAATGCTACCTTCTAGGTATACAATGTCACCTTCTGAAGATCCAATGTCAACTTCTGGGGATACAATGTTACCTTCTGGGGATCCAGTGTCATCTTGTGGGGATCCAATGTCATCTTGTGATGATCCAATGTCATCTTCTGGGATTCATTGTCACCTGGGGATCTAATGTCACCTTGTGATGCTCCAGTATTATCTTCTGGGAATCCAGTGTCATCTTCTGGGGGTTCAATGTCATCTTATGATGATCCAATGCCAACTTCTGGGGATCTAATATCATCTTCTAGGTTTCCAGTGTCATCTTCTGGGGATCCAGTATCATCTTCTGGGGATCTAATGTCATCTGGGGATTCAATGTCATCTTCTAGGGATCCAGTACCATTCTCTGGGGATCCAGTATCATCTTCTGGGGATCCAGTACCATCTTCAGGGGATGAGGTATCATCTTCTATGGGATCCAGTGACATCTTCTAGGGATCCAGTACCATTCTCTGGGGTTCCAGTATCATCTTCTGGGGATCCAGTACCATCTTCTGGGGATGAGGTATCATCTTCTATGGGATCCAGTGTCATCTTCTAGGGATCCAGTACCATTCTCTGGGGATCCAATTCCATCTTCTGGGGATCCAGTATCATCTTCTGGGGATCCAATTCCATCTTCTGGGGATCCAGTATCATCTTCTGGGGATCCAGGGTCATCTTCTGGCTTCCATGGCACCTGTACACATGGGGAATACACATAGACACGCATATAAGATGTAAATAAAAAATTTAAATAAATAAATTTAATAATAATAAAACAATAAAATAACTTTCAATGCTCTCCAAGTCAATGTATGGGGCATCTTCACTCTTTTTCTCAGGGTTATATTATAGGGATGGACCATTCTTTTTTTTTTTTAATGTTGGATTTTTATTTCTTTTCCTTATCTTTTTAAAATGGCTTATTTGTTTTTATTTTGTGTTCATTGGTGTTTTGTGAGGGTGTCAGATTCCCTCAAAGTGGAATTACAGTTATGAGCTGCCATATGGGTACTGAGAACTGAACCCAAGTCTTCTGTAAGAACAACCACTGAGCCATCTCCCAGCCCCAGTCTCCTTGTCCTGCAGATGGTTTCTGTTCTTTTGCTTTCATAAACAGTACTGCACTCTCAAGTATGTACTCCTGTTCTCAAATTGTAACTATCTTGGAGCGGGATGGATTGGTGGTGCACAGAGGTAGGCCAAGGCAGGGTTTGTCCTGCTGTCCTAGGGAGTCTGTGGGTCATGGTTCACTGAAACAGGATTATTCTTCAAACCTCTAACTCTTGGAGATGAAAACGTAAGGCAAACAGCTTATCTGAGACCCAAGAGTTATTTAAAATAAAATAATAAAATCTCATACGTATATTTTGTGTTGCTGGGGATGGGATTCAGAGCCATGTGTGTTGCAGCCAAACTATTGAAGGCCATAATCTGAAGTCATAAGACTTTCCCACATCCAACCCAGGCCTAAGAGAACAACTGAGGAATTCCCAACCCTGCTGAACTGTGGCAAGCCTAATCACTGCAATTAGCTGACTGCACAATTAGGACTGGTTAAACATGTCACAGAAGAGGTTCCCACTCTGCTTCCCACAGCTGGAAGCAGCCCGGCTCAGCCCAGCACCTACAAAAGGCTGCTCTTCTCTGCATCAGCTCTGCCTGTGCTTGGAGCATGTGTCTGCCGCCCGAGGGCCACTGCTCTTTCCTGTCAGGTTCATTTCTTTCCAGCACACTGCTTCACATCAACATTAGCCAAGGATGCCATCATCTCTGGCTTACTTATTTCACATTTAAACTGAGATATAATGTATATTTAGCAAAATGCACAGATCTTAAGTATACAGCATATATATATTTGAGACAGAGTCTCACTATATGGCCCTAGCTGGCCTCAGCCTTACAGATATCAACCTGCCTCTGCCTCCCAAGTGCTAGAATTAATTCTGGAGCCACCGCATCAGCCAAATTCTTACAAATAAAGTATGTAACCTTCAACATCTTAGTCAAAATAAGTTGAATTTCCACTATTTTCTTTTGCTTTCTTAGTAGTTTTGAGTTTTACTGATTCATTAGTGAAAGGAGACAAGGTAAGATACTTGCATGTTTAGCTTTTTAGAATTAATATAATATAGTAATTTTCCAATAGACTCGTGATCTCAAACTTTAATTACTCTTAAAATGATACTCTGTAGAGGAATTTTAAGCCAGCAACATGCCTGCTCTGGCAAAGGATCACATTCCAAAGACCTACATCCGTGTGATCTGACTGGAATCCAAACATGCCTTTAGTACATGCCTTTAATCCTCTGGCTGAACACACCTTTAAGATAAAATTAGTTTTTAGAAGGAAGCAGTCATGTTTGAAAGTGATGTCTAATTGAGGAGCAAAGTGAAGAATCAGAGAAAGATTTGACAGAATGAGTCAGAGATAGGATATACCCAACTCTCACGAGAACAGCAGAGGAAAGAGTGTCTACTTAAGAGCAGTGCAGGGAGAGAGCTTCTGTCAGTTGGAAGTCAGTGCAGTGAATGCTCCCTATCTTCCAGCTCTTAGATTCCTTCTGACCCCTTTCCACAATGTTCCCTGAGCCTTTGAACAGAAGGCACACATGTCTTGCTTTGGGCTGGTGCTCACCACCATTCACTCTCAGCGCCTTGTGCAGCCATAAGTCTCAGCACTCATTGATGTTTGCCTGAGTAAGAATGAGATGAGCATTTGGTCTCTGGGCTGGATGGCAGCACAGTCTGCAGAAATTCTGGTGAAGGCGGGTTGAGTCTTGGAAGGTCCAGGGAGAAGAAAGGAGAAGGCTCTGCTACAATGAGGGGTGGCATGGTGAGGTGGGCAGGCTCCTGGGAAGGCAGGCGGGGTCTTAAGAGATCTAAGGAGGAGAAAGGACCAGGTTCTACCTGGTGGAGAGGTCTGACCGCATCTTCTCATTTGAGTTTTTTTTTTTTTTTCTGTATTTTCTTTTGTGGTATTGGAGATGGAACCCAAGGCCTTGTGTGTGTGTGTGTGTGTGTGTGTGTGTGTGTGTGTGTGTGTGTGTGTGTGTGTGTGTAGGGGAAGAAGAGAAGGAGGAAGAGGAGGAGGAGACAGAAGAGGAGGAAGAGGAAGAAGGAGAAGTTTGTCTTTCCAAACAGCTCCTTTCAATGCCTCCTTCCGGCCCTCTCCCCACCTCGACTCCGGGAAGTATCCTATGTTTATTTCATTTAGGGAAAATAACTGATTATGACAGGAATTAGGAAGGTAGTGATTGTGTTGAAGGGAACCTATGATTCAGCCTCATGCCTTTGAATCCTCTCATTTGGAGAAGGTGCCCTAATCACTGAATATATACCCACTTTGTTGTCCTTCACAAAGTCACTGGGTACTATTTAAAAAGTATTTTGTTTTTCCTAAATTAATAAAAATAATACAAGTTTTGTAGACGTTTCCAGATTTGGGCCCCAAGTTGCAAACTAGAGTCTCAGCAAACACTCTAAAGGGTAGGCACCAGGGACAGAGGCAAATCCTGGTGATCCGTTCATGAGCAGCACAGCTCTGCATTAGAGAAGGGCAGGAGAGAACAGAACGCAGGCACCGAGCATAAGAAGGCAAGCAGAAAGTACCGCATGATTAGAGCCCTCTGTGGGCAAGAAATAACTTCAAGGCACGGTCTCACCAGATACCCAGGGGATTTCAGCCTACAGCTGAGAACTGACCAAGGACAGTGTTTTGCTCATGATAGGGTGGCTAACACTCAGTGTGACTGTAGGATAGGGGAGCACAGGCTTGCACAGCTCCCTCAGGTGAAGTCAGCGATCCTGATGAAGAGGCATGAGCTTACAAGCCTGGGCAGAGCACAGTGTTCCTCTGGCTCTAGATCTTCTCTTTCTTTGCAGCAATGAGCCAGATGTCAGATGGGAGCCCTGGTCATGATAAAGCACCTCAGCTACTTCCCCCACCTCACCACCACCCCCAGGAATGCTGGGCAAGTGAGAGTGAATGGAGCACATCTACAGAAGGGGAAACAAGCTATCTCATTGCTGAGTGTGAGGAGTCCCAGAGAGAGAGGGCAGGGATACTGCTTCTAGGAGGGTACCCTATCCTCCCTCTTACCACAGTCCCTGGGACTGCTGCTGCCTGAGTAGTTGAGCACCTACCTAGAGTACTGAGCTGAGATGGTAATCCTAGACCAGCAGTAAGCAACACTCTTGACCAAGTTTTAAGTGACAGGAGTTGAATAGTCCTCCCTCAAGAGTCCTCCTCAAGAGTCCTCCCTCAAGAGTCCTCCCTCAAGAGTCCTCCCTCAAGAGCCATACATCCCTCCAAGCACTCACCTCAGCCACCAGACTGATGGGACCAGTGGCCTCCACCTCCAAGTGACAGCGTGGCTCAACTCCTTCCCTGGACTACGTGGGGCGTGAATGGAGGCTCTGTGCTTCCTATTGGTCAGGCAAAGAAAACCATCTCTATCACCTGGCACTTTGACTTGGATCATCCTGGTTGCTGGGTAACCATTAGGGCCTTAGCAAGTGCTCCCAGTAACAACTTGCTCCTCGACCCCAACCCCATCCTCCCTGCTCACTTACAATTATAGATCCACTTATCCTCTAGGACCTAACTGCAGTATTGCCTGCTTGGAACCCCTTAATCAGAGACAACAGTGCTCTGGTTTCACATTTGCTGGCCTCCTTCTCACATTAACAGCACAGTGTGTTGGTTTTTCAACTTGTCCTTTTGGACCTAATAATGAACTACACATCTTAATATTCCCCACAGTGCCTGTGTGCCTAGAAACTATCCCTTTCATGGTTACCAAGATGCGGCCTACACTGGGAATATCTAACATCTTTACTCCATCTGCAGCCATGATCAGTTTGAGTGGCCACTTCCTGGAATGGAAGACGATTCCAAACTCTTGCTGAGATGGCAGGTGTTTAACCTCAACCCGTCAGCACGTAGTAGGCCTGCTGTGATTGATCCACTTAGACGAAGCTCAAGATCCCTATCCAATGGAGGCCGGAGCTTGTCTCTCCTCAGATTAGCTCTAGCTTTCCTTGCTGTTTGGAGCTAACTTGCAGCTATCAATTAGCAAAACTGAACAGGAATCAGGCCCGCCAAGGATTTCAGGATGGGAAAACCAGGACGAGGTGGAGATGGAGCTCTAGTTAGAATATATACGAAGCCTAACCAAAATACTTAACTTTTCAGCCGTGTGAACTCACAAATCCTACTCAGGGTTCATTTGAGCAGAGCTGTCCTGACTAGTATGTTGGAAATTATATAGTTTAAGCCCAAGGTCTGGTGCAATGTCCAAACAGGAAGCTAGAGAGACAGTGTCCAGGCTCATAACAATCCACTTTCAAGAAATCTCAGTGTCCCATGGAAGCTACATTAGTCTCTCCTGGTGGCAGCTCCTCCAATGAGCTAAGGGCTTCCCACTAGGCTACACCTCCTAAAGGTCCCACCATCGCCCAGTGCTGCCACAATGGGGCCAAACTCTCAATGTGTGAACCCTTAGGAGCTACGCTCAAAACTCACACTCACAGAACCTAACCTAAGTTTTGTAAAGAAAAAACACCCCCGATCCCTGAAAGGATGACAACATCTGATTTTACACGATTGCACACTTTAAAGCAGAAGTTCTCAACTTTCCTAATGTTGCGACCCTTTGATACAACACAGCTAACCCTCATGTTGTAGGGCTCCTCAACCATAAAATTACTTCATTGCTACTTCACTACTGTACTTTTGCTACTGCTACGAATCATAACGTAAATATCTGATGTGCAGGAAATCAGACAATCGGCACCTGTGAAAGGGTCGTTTGACCCCTCAAAGGAGTCCTGTGACCCACAGGCTGAAAACTGCTGCTTTAAAGAATCTGACAAGACATGGAGCTGAGGAGTCCAGATAATTTTTTTTTTCAATGCTAGGGATCAAAGCCAGGGTCTTGTACACGCCAGACAAGCACTGGAACTCTGAGCATATTGTAAGCCCTCATCCTTTAAACTAGGTTGTGGTTGGTTTAGGTAGCTGAATAGTTCTGTAATTTTAATCTGAATTCCTTTTTAAAGTGTATTTTACATGTGTGTGTGTGTGTATGTGTGTGTGTATGTGTCAGAGAGAGAGGGAGAGAGAGAGAGAGAGAGAGAGAATATGAGTAAGCAGGTGAGGTGACCTAGGTAGGTAATGCAGCCCCTGGATCTGTAATTAAAATAGTCGTAGATTTGTCTAATGTGGATGCTCAGGGGGAACAGCAAGCACCCTTAACTGGGAAATCAGCAAGCATTCTTAACCACTGAGCCATCTCTCTATCCCCTCAGCCTAAGTTCTTAACCACTGAGCCATCTCTCTATCCCCTCAGCCTGAGTTCTTAACCACTGAGCCATCTCTCTATCCACTCAGCCTGAGTTCTTAACCACTGAGCATGTAAGGCTCTAATAAGTGCTAATATAAAGATTTTTTTTTCCACTGAAAAACATGTGTATTATTTGTGACACCATTATTAATACTTAAAGAAATAAGATCAGCTTTTAGCTTAATACTGAGTTTGTGTTTCCAGCATATTCCGTGGGAAGTGAAACAGGGTTCTGATCCATGGAAGGTGATGGTGACTTTTGCAATGGCCCCATGCCTCGACCTTATTGACAACTGTGGTTTAAGGTTTTGCAACCTGCTTGTCCCTTGCTTTCTTGGCAAGCATCCCCAAGTCTTCTCTCCAGGGGCCTTGTTCCTTCTGAGCTGGGACCATGGCTTGTGCCTCTTTCATAAGCCATGTCCTCCCCATGCTGTGAGGAACACCAGCGCTTCCCCAGAGCTGGTGGACAGCTCATGGAAATTTCCACAGCAGTTGTTCATCCCAGCCCCACCTGGGACCTGGCTTATAAGTATGACCAGCCCAAGGACACTGAGCCTGGCTCTGGGACAGGCTCAAGGTCTATTTACGACTTTTTATTTCAGAGTTGGCATGTTGGCGCTTTGTACTCAGGAAACCTCCTGCCCTAGTCAGCATGGCAACACAAATCTGTATTTGGAAGGAAATTAGGAGGCCAGACATGCCAACCTGACCCTCACCATGGCTGCATGGCTGGTCAGCTGTTACCCTATTTTTGTTCATTTATCCTGTTTTGGGGTTTAAATCTTTGTTGGCAATGAAGAAAACAACACGCTTTTTGCATTAACAAGGCATTTGATGTGTCTTCGTGACATCTTTATGACAGCTGAAGTTCTTAATGAACTCACGTCTCGAATGTTCCCCTTACTGTGCGGAATCTGTCTCCCACATATATTTCTGTGAGCTCAGAGCACTGACAGAATCAGTCATTGATGTAGCCATGGGGCCCTGAAGAAGCTGCAGGGTGGGGCTGCTCCTGGGGGCCTGGTGCCAGAGGACAATGGGTGAGGAGCCACCCAGCCTCCACCAGCGCAGCTGTTGTTCTCTCATCCCAGGCAAAAGCCCCGGAGCCAGAGAAGCTGAGAACAGAACTCAGCCCAGTGTTCACACTGCGTCCGGAGGGACACCTTGTGACTCTTTTGACCTCAGAAGTTTCTTTTTAAGGCCTGTTTACTCCACTCCTAACTTTATTTGATGAGCTCTGCAGTATTCTTTTACCAATGGACGTGTGTGTTATGCGCCATATGCCAACTGGAGCCTTCTAAATTAAAGTTTGGTTCAAATTTCTGGCCTACCCCCCGCAGAAATCTAAAGTCCTCCAAAGGCCAGCCAGTTCCTGGAGGCAGCCCAAGGCAAAAGGCGGGAACAGCCCTCCATCATCACTGGCCCTGGCTCTGAGCCCCACATCTTCTGAACTCACTTAAGATCGTCGAGTGAAGCATGTCCTGTCCCCATCTAGGGCTGGGCTGGCCCCGTCAAAGGAGCTCAGGAGTCCGACAACAATTCTAGGTTGGATATTAGATGCCTCCAAGTTCTTTATGCCTTCTTGTGAAGAAGATGGTTCCGGAGGCTGATTCTCATCAAGAAGCAGCTTTGCCTGCTCGTCTCCCCAGTTCCCCTCCGTACCCCTTCCCTCTGAAACACCTCCACATAGAGTCTTCTCACTACATTCTGTAGATCCAATTATTCTGCCAAACTCAACTATTCAGATTCAACCGTAGTCTCTACCGGTGCTTTCTACTAAGTTCTTCCCAAATGACAATCCCATGTCTCAGGAAACCAGAAACAGTGGCGAGAAGCAGTTCTTTGGGTGCAGTTCTCACAGCCAAGGCCATCTGTTGGGAAGACCCCTTTAGTTTTGCTTAATAAGGAGAAGAAGACAATAACCAGGGAAGAAAGTTAAGGAGCAGTTTGGGTTCTGAAGAGACCATAAGAAAGCACCTTGTTGTTCCGGAAGACCTCTGTCTTTTGACCTGGGTATCTGAGAGTACTGAGTGGGGTCATAGGAAGTTAAATTTTATCTTCAGGAAACCTTGGTGAGCAAAAGAGGCCCACACCATCATCTTGCTAGTCAAAAAGACTACAAGGTCTGACTCTAACAGGCATGCAGAGGTGAACTAGACATTCACATGGTAGTTGGCTAAAGAGATGATCAAACAAACGGACTCGAATATCCAGATGAGTGGAGCCTGACGGCTAAGAGCCAGCATGTCATCCAGACCAGGTTAGCTTTAACAATGTCCATAGTCTTAAGAAGTGTATCCTAAGCAGATCGTTTAAAACACGGTAGAGGACACAGATCCTTGTGCACGTGGGCAAGCACTGGGGAAAGTAGGACAGTTAAACACGCAGGCTCATCTCGTCAAAGGATGGAGACGTTTGCCTGTTTCCACCCGGAATGCTAGAAACAGCTGTAGGACAGCCCGATGATCTTTTGCTACCTTAGGGCCAGGCTTCACTTAAACGATTCCCCAACGACTATGCTTGCTTATCACAGACTCTCTCCTGCTAGATCTTGAGCATTGCTTCTCAAGTCAATAAAACCCATCCTTATGGGATGTCACTTGTACCTTACAACAGCCTAACCGACTCCTGCATTATCGTAGGGTGAAGCCAGACTCCCACAGGACATTATGTTTACCTCAGTCATTCGCCCTAGACCAGTGGTTCTCCACCTTCCTAACACTGTGGCCTCTAATGTGTGGCCCTCATGTTGTGGTGACTCCCCCAGCCATAAAATTATTTTTGGTGCTATTTCATAACTGTAAATTTGGTGTCATGAATTATAATATGACTGTTTTCCAATGGTCATGGGTAACCCTGTAAAAGGGTTGTTTCCCCACAAAGGGGTTGCAAATTCCAAGCTGAGAACTGCTGCTCTGGACTTTTGCCGTGAGCATTGTCTCTTTATGGAAGAAGCCACATGTATTTTGTAAAGAATTTCAAGTGTAAATATATGTCTTAAGCTTTGTTGTGGACATGGGACTGAGTTAACTGTCACAAGGAAAATTTTTTCCAAAATTGTGCTGTGCTTAAATATAGCTAAAATAAACTGCCTTGTGTCAGACTCTTGATGTTTGAAACAGCCCGCCTAGCTTAAGTCCTGATGAACTGGCTTTCCTTCTTGCTTCTCAGGAATAGTTCCTCTGCCAGCTGTGGTGTTTGCAAGCACACACACACACCCACAAAAATATAAACATGTACTTATTTATAACAGCAAAAATGTTAAAAGTACAGCAGTAAATGAATGGCTATGAAAATTATTAATCATTGACATAATAAACTATAATGCAGCCTTCGAAGTGGCTTCTGTAAAATGTTTAATGACACAAGGAAATATTTATGATGGGCTGAGGAAAGGGCTCTGTGGGTAAAAGCATTTGCCACACAAGTGTGAGGACCTGAGTTCAACTCCCAGGACCCACATAAAGCTGAGCACAGTACACATCTGTAACCCTAATGCCCCTGTGGTGTGACTGAAGGTGGAGACAGGACACTCCCTAGAAGCTCATGGGCCAGCTGGCCCAGCATACACACCTGAACAACTAAGAACCTGTCTCATACAAGGCGGGAGGCAAGGGCCTACTACCAAGGCTGCCCTCTAATCTCCATACACACCATGGCGTGTGCCCACACTCACACATAAGTATCACACACAGTCATATGCAAAAATATGAAATGTTTATGAAATACCATCAACAAAAAAAGGAAACATTAAAAAATAGATGGGGCTGGAGAGATGGCTCAGCGGTTAAGAGCACTGACTACTCTTCCAGAGGTCCTGGGTTCAATTCCCAGCAATCACATGGTGGCTCACAACCATCTGTAAAGGGATCTGATGCTCTCTTCTGGTGTGTCTGAGGACAGCGACAGTGTACTCATATACAAAATAGATCTTTAAAAAAAAAAATAGAAAATACATAGCCGGGCAGTGGTGGTGCACGCCTTTAATCCCAGCACCCGGGAGGCAGAGGCAGGCGGATTTCTGAGTTCGAGGCCAGCCTGGTCTACAGAGTGAGTTCCAGGACAGCCAGAGCTATACAGAGAAACCCTGTTTCGAAAAAAAAAAAAAAAAAAAATAGAACCACAGTGTGATCTAAAAATCCCACTAGTAGGCATATAGCTAAAGAAAATGAATCGGTGTACTGAAGCCACGCTCTCTGGCTCATTGCAGCCGCCTCCCAATAGCTGAGAAATGGCCGCCACCTATGTGCCCATCAGCGATGAACAGATGGAGAAGACATAGATATAACACAGTGCCCTAAGGAGCAGCCTTAAGAACAAGGGAATCTTGGAATCTTTGGAACACAGGCGAACCTGGAAGGCATGGAGCTAAGAGAGCCAGGCACAGAAAGACAAACACCAGACGACCTTGCTCATGTGCAGAACCTACGCAGGTTGAATTTAGAAAAGCAGAGGGGTAGTTAGCAGGGGCTAGGATGGGGCGGAAGATCCAAAGCCCCACTGGAGGAATTAGTCCAAGAGAACTAGTGTACACCGCAGTGATGCTACTTAAAAACAGAACGTCCTTCAGAATGGCTAAGAGTAGGGCTGGAGACATAGCTCAGTTAGTAAAATGCTTGCCTGGCGTGCAAAACGCCCTGGCTCAGTCCCTCAGCGCTACCTAAGAATCGGTGTGACGGTGCACACCCCAGCACTTGGCCAGTGGAGGCAAAAGGATAAAAAAATTCAAAGTCATCCTCAGCTACATGGTAAGTTCAAGGCCAGCCTAGACTGCATTAACCCCTGTCTCTAAACAGGGTACATTTCTAATGCAGCAATGGGCACACATAGCCTGTGGAGCACTTGCTACCATCCAAGCACAGACTTAATCTGTGTGGCTGCCTTATGCCACGTGATCCTCACAACGTCATGATATTATTATTATTATTGTTGTTGTTGCTGTTGTTGTTATTACCTCTGGCAGTGGAGGAAATAGAGACTCAGAGAAGTTCAGCACCTCAACTACAAAGTTTACACACAGTTGAAGCAGAACCAAACCTTGCCTTGACCTTCAAAACCTAGATTTTCTTAGTCACCGGACCTATGGGAACAAGGACTACTGATATTTATGTATTATTGGGGTGACTAAACCTGACAGTGAATATCTGGGGGGGAGGGAGAAATATGTCAGGTCTGGAGTTACAGTAATGGGAGAAAGAGCAGGGACCAGAAAATGGGCAGTGTGGGACCTGGACCCTTACCTTGTGTCTTTACTTCCTCTGGCCCATGTTTGATCACATTAGGTTACTTTAAGACTGTTTGGAGAAGTCTCTAAAGAGAAACTAAGAGACTGCATTAAGTAGCCTCAAAGCCTCGCTTTCCACTGCTAGAGTCCCCGTGACTTGCTATGATGCCAACATGAGACCCTGGTTAGCGGTAAAATTTCACCTGTGCCCTCTATGTTTGCCCAAGCCTGGGTATGAAAGGGTGGGTAGCATGCCCCGCCTCACAGCACCTGTGTATTAAAGGCATGGCCTCCAGCCTGTGGAGACACTGGACCCTTTAGGAGTTCCTAGAGAAAAGACATTGGGTTCCTGCAAGTATGTCTTGGAGGGATGGGTGCCTCTTCTGTTTCCTGCAGAGTTGAATTGGGTTCTCCTGTGGGTATCCAGTCCTCCCATGATGCACTGTGCTCTCACAGGCCTCAGAACAACAAAGCCAGCAACCATGGACCAGAGTCTCCGGAACCACAATCCCAAATACACCTTTCTTCCGCTAAAGTTGTTGATCCAATCTATGCGGGGTTACTCACAGAGATGGAGACGGTGCTAAGCCAGCATGATAACTGTGTTGTTAAACACTGGTTGGTTCCAGACCACTCCCTCAAGGACCAATACAGGTTAAACTGAGACTGGAAAGGGGCTCTATGAGCCGCTGTGTCCCATGGAGCTAATGTGCATTCACCAAATATCCCCAGCAAAGTGGTCAGGCTGATGCCTGGGCCTGGACCAACATCCCGATGCTTTCTACAAGGATGTGTGTGGGGAAACAGCTAAATCTCCTACAGAACAAGGACCTAGATTATGACTTTGTCCAGGACTGGGCCAGCTCCTGGAAGAGGCTGGAGGCAGCAGACTGACTTAGTGAAAGCCTAGGGTGAAGACCTATGGGGCTCACGGCAGGATCTGCTGCCCTCCTGTGGCTCTCTGTTGTGGAGCCCGAACAAAGGACACAAAGGAGTGAAGAATAGCATGGCTTCCAGGTCACCAGTGCACAGCAGCCTTGTGTGTGTGTGTGTGTGTCTCTGTGTGTGTGTGTCCGCTCAGTCCTCCAGAAACATACTGGCCTCAGGGCTTCTCACACAGGTAGAAGATCTTCAGGACCCTAAAACCCATTTTTTTTTTCTTTTTCTTTTTCTTTTTCTTTTTCTTTTTCTTTTCTTTTCTTTTTTTCTTTCTTTCTTTCTTTCTTTTTTTTTTTTTTTTGGTTTTTCAAGACAGGGTTTCTCTGTATAGCCTTGGCTGTCCTGGAACTCACTCTGTAGACCAGGCTGGCCTCAAACTCAGAAGTCTGCCTGTTATTTTTTTATTGAACAGAATGGACTTATAGAAGACAGCTTGATTCTCTTCAGCATTCAATCCTTCATGATCTCCTGCATCACACGGCTTCTGGGAAATGCGCACACTGGTGTGAGGGGGAGAAGGAGAGTCCAATGCTACAGAACATTATTGAGACACCATCTTGCCTCCCAGACCGCCAGGACTACACTTTGAAAGCCACTGCTGTCGAGTTTAAACTTGGCATTGAGCAGACTCTGGTTTTCTCTGTCAGGGCATGAGTTCCTCAGCCAGTAATAAGCCTGGAGAGGAGGGACCCAGCAAGGGAGGCTGCCCAGACCACTGAGGAGCAGAGCTCACCTAGACCTGGGGAAGAAGAATGCAGTGGAGCCTCAACTTTACTCCATATAAAATAATTAACTCTAGATGGATTAAAGACACAACTATAACATCCCAAATCATAAAAACCCCCAGACAAGAACCGAGCTGAGAAGCTCCATGACATTAGATTGGGCTGTAATTTCCTGGAGATAAGAACTAAAATCCCAGGAAACAAAAGAAAAGTAGACAGACACAAACTCATCAAACGAAGGTACTTCTGTCGGAGGAGACGGTCACAGGCAAAATGTCAGTTTATGGAGTGGGAAAAAAGGTTTGCAACACATGTGTCTAAAGGGATTAATATCTTACACATATAAAGAACTTCTATAGCTCATCAACAAACTAGCTTGGTTAAAAAGGATCCCAGGGAGCTAGAGAGATGGTTCAGTGGTTAAGAGCACTGGCTGTTCCTCCAGAGATCCTGAGTTCAATTCCCAGCAACCACATGGTGGCTCACAACCATCTGTAATGGGATCTGATGCCCTCTTCTGGTGTGTCTGAAAATTAATTTTAAAAATATTTTTTAAAAAAAGGAGCCCAGGGAAGAGGGCACAGTAAAAATGGTGTAATAGGGCTCTCCAGTGACCCGCCTCCACAGTGAAACAACAATCTGAAGAGCTACACACAGAGAGACACACAAATAACTTTCCAGTGCTAAGAAAATCAGCTGTCGAAAGCCCATGACTCTGCATTCACTTTGCATTTTGCTCTCAAACCACTGTGTTTGTAGGGATGTGATCAGCAAGAGACACCCTGCTTGGCCTTGTAGATGTGTCCTCTGGGTGTGTGTGTGTGTGTGTGTGTGTGTGTGTGTGTGTGTGTGTGTGTGTGCGCGCGCGCGCCCACAGAGGTCAGAAATAGGTGTCAGATCCCTGGAAATGGAGTTGCAGGCAGTTGGCTGGTCATGGATGCTGGGAACCAAGCATCCTTAACCACTGAGCCCTCACTTGTGGTTCTTGTCATCCCCAAAACAACACAGAGACCTCTGGCTCCCTTGTGGCCCTGCCATAATGGGAAATGGGAGCGAGGAGAGGCACTTTCAAAAGGAAGCCTGCGGCTCGCAGGGAAATTTAGAAACAGAAAGATCTCTCTTCGTGAGCTTTCTTTTATTGCAAGCTGTGCTCAAAACAGTATGATCTGCTCCATCCCCCCCCCCCCTGGAAATTTTTCAGTGACACGCACCAGAACTTTCTTGACTAGAAGGAAAGCTGTACTGAAAATGTCAGGCTTCTGAGCTGTCCAGTACTAGGTCTGCAATGCTTTGCCTCCTCTTGCTGGTATCTCCCAGGGATTCACAGCAAAGCTCTTCTGGAGAAAGTAAATCAGCGATCCTGGAAGTTAACAACACTTAGTGCTGTACTAATTGTACAGTCTCAGAGCCTAGAGATGTTTGACATGGCGCTTTCTGCATCAGGGTGACAATTTGAGAAGTGACTGTGTCATGCCTTTCTCAACAGTAAGGGGAAGAAGGAACTGGCCCAGGCTGAGCTGTCTTTATCCCTGATCACTGTGTACACAACTTTACTCTGAAACCTCTGGCTGACCCAAAGGCCACTGACGCCACCTTAGGCGCCAGCTCACCAGCCCTATGCTACCCTGTAAAGCTCTATCTTATTGCCATCTGAAGGCAGCTGGTCCATGTGGCACCCGCTGTACTGCAGTCTGTAACTCCTTCCTCTGAAATACCTCCTTCCTCCATGATGGAGGCTGGGTTCTCTAGTCCTCTCCCCTGCATGGCTCTACCACCTCAAGACCCAGGGAACAGCGCCGTCCTGTGCTGAAGCATTTCCGAGGTCACTGCACGTGTGCTGCTGTCCCCTGTACTATGTGACACAGAACTGTCTGTGCAGTGCTACATCAGGCCCAAAGATGAGTTCTTGACGTCATCTCAGCAAAACATGAAGGTGATTAGAATATGGGACCATTCAGAGTTGCAGGCCCTAAATAAGAAGCATGATTATCTGCCGGGGAGGAATGGATAAAGGGACTTGAGTAGATGCTTCTCTAAAGAAGACACAAGCAGCCTAAAAGCATGTGAAAGGATGCTCAAATCCAAAACAATCAAAGTGACCAGGAGATACCTCATACCCATCAGGGAGGCCACTGTCAACCAAACCCGCTAACAAGTGTTGGCCAGGATGCAGAGAAATCCGAAACTGAAGGACTGCAGGTGAGGTTGTAAAGCGAGTCAGGTATGAGAAACAGCCCCTCAAAGAGCCAGAAGTTGGAATAATGTATGAGCAGCAATTCCATTGCTGAGGGTGGGGGCCTCAACAGATAACATGTGGTCTTCCTTCTTCTTGAGCTTCATGTGCTCTGTGAATTGTATCTTGGGTATTCGGAGCTTTGGGGCTAATATCCACTTATCAGTGAGTGCATACCATGTGTGTTCTTTGGGTGCTTCGGTCCTTTTTAGAAAGGAGAACAAAATGCTCACGGGAGCAAATATGGAGACAAAGTGTAGAGCTGAGACTGAAGGAAAGGCCATCCAAGGGACTGTCCCACCTGGGGATCCATCCCATATACAGTCACCAAAACCCAACACTATTGTGGATGCCAAGAAGTGCTTGCTGAAAGGAGCCTGATATAGCTGTCTCCTGAGAGGCTCTGCCAGAGCCTTACAAATACAGAGGCGAATGCTTGCTCGCAGCCAACCATTGGTCTGAGCTCGGGATCCCCAATGGAGGAGTTAGAGAAAGGACTGAAGGAGCTGAAGGGGTTGCAACCCCATAGGAAGAACAACAGTATCAACCAACCAGACCCCCCAGAGCTCCCAGGAACTAAGCCACCAACCAAGGAGTACACATGGCTCCAGCTGCATATGTAGCAGAGGATGGCCTTGTCAGGCTTCAATGGGAGGAGAGGCCCTTGGTCCTATGAAGGCTCGATAGATGCCCCGGTGCAGGGGAATTGAGGGTGGGAGGTGGGAGTGGGTGGATAGACGGAGGACACCCTCATAAAAGCAGGGGGAGGGGGAGGGGATAGGGGTTTCCAGGAAGGGGGGGTTGGGAAAGGGGAAAACTTTTGAAATGTAAATAAAGAAAATATCCAATAAAAAACCAAAACAGATGTATGTGCACCTGTGTTCAATACAGACCTGCTCACGCTGGCCATATGGCTCAGTGGGCTAAAGGGCCGGTGGGGACACATACAGTGGAAGAGAAGACGTGACTTCCATGGTTGTCCTGTGATTGCCACAAGTGCACCGTGGTAGGTGCAGTCTCTCTGTACAATAAATAGCAGAAAAAATGTAAAACAAAATACAAGTCACAACACCCAAGAGGTAGATGCAACCCAAGTGTCCACCACTAGGGGGCTAAATAAAGACCATGTGTACCCACGCACACAGTGAGCATTACTCAGCCTTTTACAAAGGGTGGAAAGCTCTTTACTTTCTGCAGCACAGACTGAACCCTGAGGACACCGTGCTAATTGAAATAAGCAGACACAAAGCAACCAATACTGCAAGACTCAACTCATAGGAAGGATGTAGAGTGGTCAAACCACAGCTAACAGGTTAGCTGGGAGCCAGGGAGTTGGGGCAGTGGGTGGGGGTGGGAGTGAGGGTGAGGGGTGGGGGATGGGGGTGTTTAATGAGTACGGAGTTTCAGTTTTGCAAGATGGGAAAGTTTCAGAGTTCTGTTTCACAATATCACAAATTTGACCAGCTCTGCTGAGCTGTAAACCTAAAACTGGTGAAGACGACACATTATGTGTGTTTTAAACACACATACACCACACACGCTATACACCGCACACAAACCATACATACACACCACACGTACCCCCACACAACATACCCCACCCCACATACACATACCACACACACACACACACACACACACAACATACATACATACATACACACCACACACACTACATACACAAAGTAGAAATATACCAACTGAATCCCACATGTACCCATTAGATCTCATCCCCCAGCGTTGTTGTTACACAGGCCATGGGGACATAGAAAAGAACAATCCACAAAACTAACTTCACCAGTAATTAGTTGAGAGTCTATTTTTCCTCAATAGAGAACATGGAACTTAAGTTATGGAAAAATGAAGAAAGTTACTGGAGCAAACAGCACCTCCTTTCTACCACTTCTTCCTTACTAACTGAACTTTGGTTTGTGTGCTGATATCCACCCCTCCCTCATGAGTTGGTCTTAGGCCAGCCATGACAATTCACGTCCATCAGCAGTGGTTGGTTTAGGCATGGGATAAGATACAGTTTGACCAATGAGGTTCAAAGAAAAGGAATTTGTCTGGGAGTTTCTAACAACCGTTTTCATTGACCAAAAAGAGTGACTTAATCAGTTTTCCATTGCTGTAACAGAATACCTGAGACCTGGCAGTGTCTGAAGATGAGAAGTCTGTCTGGCTCATAGTTCTTAAAGTCAGGAGATCCAAGAGCATGGTGCCTACATCTCCTCAGCGTCTGCGGGAGGGCTTTCTTGCTGCCTCCTGACAAGGTGGGAAGCTTCCCCTGCAGAAGACAGTGAGCGTGTCAATCAAGACTCTTTCCCTCCTTTCCTTTCTAGGTAGCCGCAGCCTACTGGTGCTCCTCATCTCCACTCACGAGCACCTGCTGTTAAACCATCCTGTGGTGTCGCTGGCTGGGTCCCCTCATGTACTCCAACCTGAGCATAGCACTCATGCTCCAAGCAGCTCTCCTTCCTGTATCTTGTGCATCTGGAAATGAAAGCATCTTTCAGAGCATGAAAACTCAGGCTGTCTCCACGTGACCTGGAACACACCAGGAATACGGAAAGTTCCTGTGTGGGTGACGGACTTTGACCTCCTCTGATCGGCCCAGGTCCTGTCTGTGCCCACTGCTGCTGGAGTCCCTCAGCTGCACTAGCCTGGGCACTGCCCTTAACCCATGTGGGCCTGGAGTGGTGAGATCCAATAGCCAGAACTGAATAGCAGGCAGAGCCCAGCCAAGTGTCTGGGGCTGTCCTCACTCCCTAGCTGTGTGCAGTGTACCTGCCCTGGGTCTTACTCTAGAGAGTAGGCTCACTGCTGCTGCTATTTGGAGATAGTTTGTGTAGTTCTACCACAGCTTTGAAACTCACTGGCTTACCATTTAGCTTACCTATATCCCTCTTTTTTTTTTTTTTTTTTTTTTTTTTTTTGGTTTTTCGAGACAGGGTTTCTCTGTATAGCCCTGGCTGCCCTGGAACTCACTCTGTAGACCAGGCTGGCCTCGAACTCAGAAATCCGCCTGTCTCTGCCTCCCAAGTGCTGGGATTAAAGGTGTGCACCACCACTGCCTGGCTACCTATATCCCTCTTTTACCCCACACCTCTCTCGTTGTTGTTGTTTTTATTTCTTTTGAGGCAGGATTTCTCTGTGTAGCCCTGGCTGCCCTAGAACTTGTTCAGTAGACCAGGCTAGCTTTGAACTTACAGAGATCCGCCTGCCTCTGCTTCCCAAGTGCTGGGATTAAAGGCATATGCTACCACAGTCTGGCTATCCCCTGACTTTTTTTTAAGTAGTCTTGCAGCCTGGAGCCAGGGCTTCTGACTAAGTTGCCTGTATTGGTCTTGAACTTAAGATCATCCTACCTCAGCCTTCTGAGTAGCTGGGGTTACAGGGATGTGCTCTTGCAACCTGTAGTTTGGGGGGATCTGTAATATGTCTGAAACCCAGAGAGCTGCAGTAGACATCTGTCCATGGTCCTAATGGTGAAATAGAAATGACGTCTGTAGGCACCACTTTCCATGGTTCTTATTGTTTTAGGAACTTGTGAGTGCAGGTGATCACCTGTGTACACCTTCCTGTCTCTAGGAAGATACATCTTCTTGCGTTAAGAAAATGTGAGACAACAGAGGGGGCAGGTGTCTCCAGCAGCAGACTGGACCGAGGAGTGGGGGTCCCACGCTCCTGCTTGCTGTGACGCACACTCGGAAGGGAGCTGGAGAGACGGCTCCGCAGCTCAGAGCACCAGCTGCTCTTGCACAGGACTCGGTCTCGGTTCCCAGCACTCACATAGCAGCTGAGAAACATCTTTAATTCTAGTCCCAATGGTTTTGTTAGATAAGATTTTTGTTTGTTTGTTTGGTCTGGTTTGGTTTTTCATTTTCTCTTTTTATAATGTAACAAGGTTGCAGGAAGCTGGGCGGCGGCTCAGGAAGGTCACCACATCCTAGTCTCCTCGTAATTTCCTTCGCTGCTATGTACACTTTGTCGGGTTGGCACTTATCTTCACAGTCACAAAGAGGCTGTGACACATCACAACACCATGTTTGTGTCTCATTGAGAGGAAAATAAGGCAGGTCACCATTGAGTGTACCCCCTTTTTAAATCAAGAAAACAGCTTCTGGAGGGGGGCAGTCCCCCACTAGGCTTCAGCTCAGCCCTCAACAGCCAGAGCTTCACAGTGCTCAGGGTGCTGTGAGTGAACATAACTGTGAGGTGGTGAGGAGCTAAACCAAGCCCTCTGGCACAGGAGGGTTCTGCTGGTGAGGAAGAACAGGAACCGGTAGAGGCAAGAAGAGAAGTCATGTGACTGGATAGGATCACAAGGGGTGACAGAATCAACAGAGAAGAGAAATAAAAACCAGAACTCCCCCAATACATATTTAGAGTAAAAGTAGAAAATGCTCAAGCAAAGGTTAGGGAGGGGGTGACTTCTAAATAAAAACAGAGATGAATCTATAGGGTTTTGAGTCTTATCTGAAAGGATGCTACATGGGTGCCTATGGTAGTAAGCGCCAGTCTGGAAAAGGCCCTTTCTTTTGTAAGGAACAAAGATGATTAGAAAGCAGAGAGGGAAGTGTGGCCAGGCTGGATGGGGTAACAGCTGAGGGGGTGAGCTTGCAGTACTCTGACATCCTCTCACCCATGGAGGGGAGTGGGGACACAGAGGAGAGAGAGGCCTGAGCCTCGAGTCATGTTATCACTGGGCGGGGCTCCAGGTCACCCTCTCATACAGTGGACACGTGTGTTGCTCCCACACGTTCCATGCTGTGCAACTGAGAAACTTTGCCTCTTTTGGGGAGACTGGGTACAGTTCTAGACTGACCTTCCTCTGCCTCGAGTTTCTGGGTCCAGGTGCTCTCAGGAGCTGAATCTTCTCTCCCCACCTGTGGCTCCATTCACCTGCAGGCCTGGTCTGGGAGAGACAATGCCCCAGAACACAGCAGAGACTCCAGAAGTCCATTATCTGCTTATGGAAACTTGGTCTATGTTCAGAGAATTCTAGAATACACTGGACAACTGGAGAGAGATCCAGAAACCCATTACCTCCCTTCTAAATACGATCACAGAAATCTCAGAAGAATTCAAAATCTTACCATCAAAACATCAGCTTTTAGAAAAACCTTGACGGTGTAGAAAGATTTCCTAAGATTCCAAGGCAAAAGATACATTAAGCAACACACATTCTCAAACTAATTTGGCACAGCAAAGCCCCCTCAGAGAGGGTAGGATGTTTGCACCATGTTTACAGAGAGGCTTCAAGATGGACAAGAAAATACAGGCAGAGACAGGTGAGGTGACTCAGTCAGAAAAGACAGTTGCCACAATGCCCTCTGGTGGGAGTTCAGTCCCTGGGGCTGCTCCAATAGAAGGAAAGAAGGAATTCCTGTATTCTGTCTCCAGCTTCCAGATGTGTGTGGCTGGTCTTTGCTACTTTGTGGGTTCTTCTTTTTCCCACCCTAATCCACCCTCCCAACCCCCGCCCCCCTGTTTCACAAGAAAGGAGAGAAAGAAGGATAGAGGGAAGAAAGATGGAGATCCCTGGATGTACTTTCTTTCCTTTGCTTCTTCTTTGAGTGCGACTACTAACAAATTGTATCCAACTCCCCTGAATGACCAACCCTGCCTCTCTGGGCCCTAGCATTTATCCACTCACTGACAAGTTCCCAGAATTCTAAACATCACACAATTGCAGAAACTATCAGCAGCTGCCTCTGCTGCAGTACTAGCCAACTCAGAGTCAGCTGCTGCGGGCAGTCTGAAGCAGCCCCACCCCCCACGCCTGGGGTTAAAACTGAAGCACATTCTTACAGTATTTCTCTATTTTTAAAAGAAACCAAAATTCCAGAACTGTGACTACATGTTTGTGCGCGCGCGCGCGCACACACACACACACACACACACACACACACACACACACACACACACCCTACAGAATATCATTTCTATAAAGCAACAAAACAAAACAATGCCAACATCTGAAATAAAACAGCTGGAGTACAAAGTGACTTCACACCTATGAACAGTCCATCACGGGTGGGGGAGGCCCTGCAGCAGCCCACCTTTCCCGGAGGAGTTACAGGCAGCTCAGTTGCTGGGGAGGAGTCACACCCCTCGGTTCTAGAGCTACCAGTAACCTGTCCTTGCTCAGGTAAATAACCCCTTGCCCACACCTGTGCAGGCAGCCCTGAATGTAATGGGCCACAAAGAGCAAGAAAATACAAGAGAGTAAAAGAGGATTTGGGAAGAAAGGTCCTGGGGGAGGGGGAGGGGGTAATGGGGGAGAATATAAGCACAGTATATTATGCATGAAATTGTCAAGGAATTTTTTAAAAAAGGAACAAATTGACCTGAGAATGGGGACAAAGGCAATAGGATTGATATCATTTTTTAAAAAAATCACCGCCGGGCTGTGGTGGCGCACGCCTTTAATCCCAGCACTTGGGAGGCAGAGGCAGGCGGATTTCTGAGTTCGAGGCCAGCCTGGTCTACAGAGGGAGTTCCAGGACAGCCAGGGCTACACAGAGAAACCCTGTCTCAAAAAATAAATAAATAAATAAATAAATAAATAAATAAATAAATAAATAAATAAAAATAAATAAAAAATAAAATAAAAAAATAAAAAAATCACCTATTTCTGAGACAAATAAGGAAGCTATTAGCTGACTGGCTCCATGGGGGCGGGGATGGGGTTTGCAGATCTGCTCACTGTCCTCTCCGGGATGTTTGGATCTATCTTGAGTTCCTGGGTTTTAGGTTTTTTTGTTTGTTTGTTTTTGTTTTTTGTCTTTTCCACTCGTGTACTGGGTCCTTCTGCTACAAGAACTTTTTGAGTCTACTCTAGGATCTTCCCTTTCTCTCCCACGACTCTTCCACTTTACTTCCCTCACAGACTAGTATTTTCCCCAGCCTCAACACTTAGCCAGGAACCACGGGTCCCTCAGGGACCAACCACGCCTCACCTTGCCCCACCCCCGCCCGCCCCCGCCCCCGCCCCGCCCCGCCCCCCGAGTCAGCTTGTTTACATGGTGGGGTAGGGCACGCCTCTATTTACACTTTCGCCTCTGAATGTGGCCTCTCTCCAGCATCCCTTGGCTAGCCCTTTCATAAACATCTCCTCAAGATGCTAAGATCAAAACATTTACCAACCTTATCTTTAGACGTTTCACCCTAGAACTACTCTGTGGAAGATAAACATTTCCATAATTGACAATTGTAATGGGCTTTCCTGTTTTCTCCTCCGCTGCTGGGAACTTTCACCACGAGGGATTATCCCGGCATCCTCAGCTGCTCCCTGGTCTCCCAGGCTCTGCTCGCTACCAGTCGTCAACACCCAACACTGCACACCAGCAGCGTGCGTCCCTGCTGGTCACATATTACTTCTGGAACACAGGGGTGGGGCTAGTACACGCCTAGGTTTTTTCTGCAGCCCCGGGAGGGCAGCAGCTTCCGTAGCCTCATGTCCCCACCCAGAGGCACTTCTGAGACTTAGCAACCTGGGCCAGGCTGAGGCAGATCGAAGGAGGCAAAGCTGCCCTGCCCTTCACCACTGGCAGGAACTGAAAGCGACTCTGAACCCAGGTGGTCCCCTGGCCCCTTGGCTTGCTGGCTTCTACTAAGGACAGATATCTGTCAAAGCACCTACTCCACTTTTTAGCAACTTCCTTGCAGTGTTTCTGACACCACATACAACCTAACAAGGCCAAGGCCAGGGATCGGTGGAGCTCCAGCAGGCTTTTGTCTCAGTACCTCCCAACACCCTGTTATGGAACTTTCTAGTTAAAGAACGGAGTGCAGAGAGGAGGGCAGTTAAGCCTCTCTCCGTCATGATGGGTTAAGTCCCCCCTCCCCCGCAGTGGACAACAAAGGGACCAAACACCAGAATGCCAGCAGGGGCATCTATTTATTGGTACTGTTATTAAGCCACTTCTTAGCAGTCACTGGAAAAATAAGAACAGGACTCAGCTTCTAAGGTACTAAAGTAACAGACATCACAAACACAGCACTGGGGACATTCATGACTACAAACTGGCTTTCCTCCTCTGGTCAGGGTGATGGTGCTTAGCGTCCTTCCTGACCAGGCCTCCTGGTCCCCACCCATGCCCATGTTCCTTCTGCTCAGCCCTGGAGGATTACAGACCTGGATGGGGCCTGCGTCCTCCCCAACCTGGTCCACACACGTGACCTCATCCCTGAAGATAACGCCTGCTGAGCATCCCACGGGGGCCACAGATGCTCTGGCAGGCAAGCCACAGTCTGGTGACAAGACAGCTAGCACCGAAGGGCGGCTCCTGCTTCCTCATCACCAAGTAAACACAACACTTTTTTATTCTTTTTTTTTTTTTTTCTTTTGTAAGGAAAGAAAAGTTCTTTTAAAAAAAAAATATGGCACTAGGGTGTAAAACTCTACACCTGCATCCAGTGGAGCTCCTACAGCTCAGAGCCACAGCTGTCTCCTGTCAGATGTAAAGTTGGTGGGAGGCCAGTGTGTCCATGAAAGGACGCACCAGGTTGTCTGTAGAGAAGTAGAAGACGAGCCCAAAGGTGATGGAGATGGGGAGGGCAGGCAGGGCCTTCTTGAACACGGCAAGCAGCAGGAGGGTGAGACACAAGCCCTGCAGGACACCAAGGTGAGGGGACTCAGTGACCCTGCCTTGTGGGTGGTGTAATCCTGAGACTAGCCCGAACAGTCTCTTACAGATATGCAATAGCCCCTCTAGATGCACGGGGCAGGGCTCTCTCCCCCACACACCCCTCAGTCAGGACACCTGTATGTTGGCTACAGGGTGGGCAGAGCTCTGGGCAGGCCGTGTGGCTTCCCCATCTAGGGACAGTGGTCGGATAGATGGTAGGAACCTCTCTCCAGGGACTGAAGTTGTTTGTTTGTTTGTATTTACAAGAGACCCAGAAGAGCTGAAATGAATTCCTCTGAGGTTCTCAGCATCGGACCGAGGAAACCATCGATAGTGTGTGACCCATCGGAAGCAAGCATGGTGGTGACCGTTCCTACCTCCACTCTTGGTGAACAGGGTGAGGACAAATCACCAAAGTGTCTGCCCTGCCCTTGGGACAACAAGTGCCAAGCCAGACAATATGGAAGGGGAGGAACGCTGGATCTGTTATCCCATCCCTGACACACATGTGGGCAGGGACAAGCTCTTCTGAACACTGGGCAAAGCACCAGGCTCCCACCTAAGGGCAGCGCAAGGTGCTATAGCCTTCTCAGGGATTCCTCTAACATCTAAGACGACACTGCAGGGTATGTTCCCCAGATTGAGTACCAGCCATCAGACTGCACTACTGCTGGGGTTGGAGGACCAGGATTCAGCATTCTCTGGGGGTCTGGTGGCACAGAAAATACGAAGCTGTGGAATGGGAGGGGAGACCTTTCTACTCCTCCCTTCTCCCGTGGGTAAAGGCCTTTAGTGATTTCATCGCCCATAGATCTCAGACAATCCACAATCCGAGGAACCAAGGGACAAGGCCCTAAAGCGCTTGTCTAGGTCCTAGCATAAGACAGATGTGGTCACTGAGATCCAAGGCTCCCGTCCCATCCCCAGTGCTCTCTCAGGAGGGAGCAGACCTTGGTGACCATACTCTGGGTTGGACACCCCTCCCCTTGCTGCCTTTGCTCTGAGAGGGAAGACAGCAACTGTAAACACCCCCATGAGTGCCCCAGAAGATGCACCACACAGCCCACTCACAATGAGGATGGCGATAAAACAGGCCAGGGTAGTGTTCCAGTCTCCATTGCCGGTGGCAGCTGCCTTGCCCACCAGGACGCTGTAGAAGATGAAGTCTCCCAGGCCTAGCTTCACACCCCCTGTGTGGAGAAAAGAAAGTGGCCCCTGTCCAATCCAACTGACAGGAAACCTCAGCAGGAAGCAGGCAAAAGGAAAAAAAAAAAAAAAAAGGGTAAGAAAAGGATATCAGCCGAGTGACCCAGCAAGAGGGCCGAGATGAAAGCATCCCTCTGGCAGCGTATTTAGTATTGCAGACTGGGGGCAAGATGGCTGCCTAGGAGAAGACTTGGGGTGTGGGGATGGGACCAAGAACTGAGTGAGTGACTGGCAGCCTAGGCAGAAGCCTGGTATGTCGCTGAGCCGCTTGGTTAGAGAGGAAGGGACAACTGCTGACCGCTGGGGCTGCAGGCTGCTGTTCGGGTTATCATGGAATCTGACTAAAGGGGTTTGTAAATAAACTCGTGAAGCAGGCCGGCTGACCATGGGCATCTTACTTTCCTCCTCCTCTTCCAGCTCTTCCCCTGGGTAGCCAGGCAGGGGGGCTTCGAAGGCTTCAGGGTATGAGGGCTCCCCAAAATTGTCATAGGAGTCTTCTTCTGAGAGTCCAGGAACAAAGGACCACCGTCATCACGCGCCATGCAGAGTGGCAGGGAGAGACAAAGGCTGGTCAGAAGGTACAAAACTCCAGAAGTCTCGCCAGGACCTTCCCACATCAAGGCTCCCCAGAACCACCCACCAACAACATCCAGCAAAACTGAGGTGGGAAACTGAGGCAAGGGAGGGACAATCTAACCCTCACTCACACCCTGAGACAGGTGTCAGGGTCTGGCCATCAGACAATGTGACGCCATGCTGAACCTTAATTCACAGAGGGACCAGCCAAGCAGGTTCCGACAAGGCGCTCCCAAGACATGGCTGTGAACCCTGTACTCACCCATCTCTGGGTCATAGGGGAGCTGCAGTGTCCCTTGAGAGGAGGGGTCCAGCTTTGCCATGCCCACCGTCCACACCATGGCAGCTACAGAAAGAGCAAAGGGACACACGTACCTCAGGCAGTACTCTGGCAGAAGTGGAGCCAGGCTGTGTCCCCAGAAAGCCTGCACAGCCCCTGTATCCTCAGGGCTGTGTTCATGCTTGGCTGATAGAGGGGGTGGGGGGCATGAGTTCAGGGACACTGGCTGGGTGGGGGCTGACTTTTCACCCTTGTCCTTTTGCAATCCTCTCAAGCAACACAGGCAATAATGATTAGTGAACAGCTTGGTGAACTGTGTCTGTAAAAAATTGTCTTATTTTTAGGCTTCAGTTTATTACAAAAAGGGAGGCGTGGAAATTGTTTACATGATGAAATAGCTCTTGTGGCGCCATTTCAACAGTGATTTCAGTCTTCATATTGTCCGGGAATGTCACTGTCTCTAAGTAAGAAATCTTTGTCGTCTAGAACTACATTGGTGCCTCCATGATCTGGGAGACAAACTTGTCTCCAACTTTCACACTGGCTGGCTGAATCCCGCCACCCCTTCCTTTAGAGCCCGACCCACAGCTACTGCTATTGCTTGCAAAACTCTCTCATGAGATTTTTCTGAACTTATAATGTTGCCTTTCGTTACAGTTCCAGCTGCTCTCCTTCAATCAAGACTCTATCAAAAAGCAGAAGAAACCTAAAAGCCTGTCTGTCACGATTCACGCCACTGCAGCTAGAACCTAGATTGTCTTTAAAAAGAAATGCAAGTTAAAAATGTAACCATGAGGGGCAGAAGAGAGGGCTCAGTGGTTAAAAACACTTGAAGAGGTCCTGGGTTCACTTCCCAGCACCCACATGGTAGTTTACAAATGTCTGTAACTTCAATTCCATGGGAATCCAGTGCCCTCTTGTGGCCTCTATGGGCACTGCATGCGGGTGACGCACAGACATCCAAGCCAGCCAAACACTCAGATACATAAAGGCAAATCTTTTTAAAACATTTTTTTTTTTAGGGCTGGAGAGATGGCTCAGTAGTTAAGAGCACTGACTGCTCTTCCGGAGGTCCTAAGTTCAATTCCCAGCAACCACATGGTGGCTCACAACCATCTGTAATGGGATCTGATGCCCTCTTCTGGTGTGTCTGAAGACAGCTACAGTGTACTCACATACATAAAATAAATAAATCTTTGAAAAACAAACAAACACACAAATTTTTTTTAAAAAAAATTCAGTCCTGAGGCTGCAGAGCTGGTTTGGTGGTTGGGAGCACTCGCTGCTCAATCCTGAGAAGCAGGGATTACTCTCCAGCTCCCAGAGGCCCTGTAAACGCCCCTGATGTAAATGCCGGGAGCTGATGTCTTCCTTCTGGCCTCTGTGTACATGGGTGTATGTGTGTTCATATGCTCATACAGACACGGATGCACATCCAAGACAAGTATTTTTAAATTCAATGCCTGCTGCTCAGCAGTGCCCTGTGTATTCAGATCTGTGAGACAAATCTCAGCTTTCATCTTAGGAGACTGAAACTCGTGCTCACTGACGGTCCCTCCCCACCTCGGCCACTGTCCCAGGCACCCTCTCTATTTTATGTCTGTGACTTTGCCTCCTCTTGCTGCCCTCCTGTAATCATGTCGTGTCTGTCCTTTTGTCACTCGTTCAATTCACTTGTCCCGGGGTCAAGGCTCATCCACATCTCGTGGGTCAGAATTTTCTTCTTTTGTAAGGGAAAAATAATATTTCATTGAATGGAATTACAACATTTTGGTCATCCATTGAGACTTGTAGCTTTGAACTCCTATGAATGAAACTGATAGAGACACAATGGGCAAACGCTTGTTTGAGCCCTGCCTGCTTCGAGCCTCTTGGGTACGTGCGCACAATGGAACCCGCTGGATCACATGGAACTCTCTCCAGCTTAGACTCTCTTCAGAGTTCATTGCTCCGTGTTTCGAGTTCCCCAGTGAGATTTCCACACTCCACACAATTCAAAGCCCAGGCTTAATACCCCCCCACACACACACACACACACATCACCCCTGACCCACCAGCCTGGTCCCTTCTCTGCAAAAGGCAATAGTCTTCTTTGTTGCTCAGATACAAAGCACTGCCATTAATCTTGGCTCTGTCTCACAACCCCGGCAAGTCTTGCTTGCAAAATGCCCCAGAATTCACTTCACTTCAGCCTCCACCAGCCCCTCCATGGGTTGTTTCTCAGTGTCCAAACTAGCTCTGGATTGTGCCTACTGTCCAAACCTTTCATGTTACCTTTCCTTCAGGAAGCTGTGTCACACTGTGGTCTGCAGGGCTCATACCGTCCAGACCTTCCCCTCTCTGTCTGTTCTAGCCATGCTGGGTGCCCCCTGAGCACATCCAGCCCCAGCCCAAGTCTACCTCAGGGTCTTTGTACCTGCTGCCAACACTTACCTCAAGTGCTGGCCTCCAGATTTCTACCTAACCCTAACCCCTACATAAGTCAGGTCTCTGGCCAAGTGTGAACTATGAATGAGAGCTGCCTGGCCATCTTTTGCAAAACAGCCTCCCCTAAGGCCCTCAAGTCCTTGGCCTCTCGCCCTCCCCTAGTCTTACGCCGAGCACCTGCTACCTTCTGTAACGTTCTACTTACGTTCATCTACTTCCTTAGTTTACCTCCTCCCAAGAACGAATTCTCCACGGATACCAACCTCCTTAGCACACAAGGAAACGCCCAGCCTCGGGCACTCGGACTGACCGTCTGTTTCTCATCCTTAGAACATTTCTGGGATGTGCTTTCAAGCCAAAGGGCATGCTGCTGGCAATTCTCCATTCTAAACTTCATTCACTGGGATTACCCAGCTCTGCAGAGGTCTTCCTAGGTACCTGAGGCACCAAAACCCCAGAATCACAGGCTCTATACTTAGATAGTGGCCACTGCTAGCACAGGGAGTGAACTCCATTGGTGAACTCAGATAATCTTGCCTCCTGCGAGACCTCTATGCCACACACAGGGCCTACCAGTAAGTAGGAACATCTGTTAAATACATGTATAAACCCACATCCCTCTGACATGACCCCAAGGCCAAGGGAAATTCCTGTGCCTTCTCTTTAGAGATGACTAACTTCCACTACCAAGCCACCCCATGAACCCTAGAGAGAAGTAGGGGGGGCCCATGCCCTCCAAAGCCTGCAGGGCTGAGTGGTGTCTGCAAGACTCTGAAGGCAGCACGTTCACGGGATGTGGCCTATACCCAGTGCAGGCTGTCAGATGGTGGATAGGATACGGCCATAGGACTGTCCACACCCTTCTAGTATCCCGCCTCCAACCCTGGTTTCCCAACTTTCTTCCTGAGCAAGATTCAGCCCATCGTGTTCTCCAGAGGTGGAACCCTCCTGCAGTTGGCGACCCTCAGTGTTATCATGATTTGACCCTCTTTGGTTGAGATAGAATATATATGACCTGTCAAATCTTAAAACCACAGCCCACTTCCACGCCTCCACAAAAGGCCACCTGCTGACCCCTACTGTCTGGCAGAGGCATGGGACCACTCACATGAGTATATCAGGGCAGGAAATATGGGCTCATTTCTCTCCTGGGCAGTTTCCACCAGCATCCTCAGTGGCCCTTTGGGGCACAGCACAGCCACGAGATCTGGGAAAACAGAGACATCCATGTTATAGTAAAGGGGAGCTTTATTCCCAAGCAGCACAGAGAGGAACCATCCCTCCATCACCAGGAACCTAAGTGACCTCCAGACCACTTTGCTGCTGGACCAGGGTCCCAAGCCCACCAATCCAGTTTGCACTGGTTGGAGCCAAAGCCCGTAGCTACAGAGTGGGAAGATGGAGGTGCTGAGACCCAGAAGACAGGCTTGGAAGTCTTCCTTCCTGAAGTCTCAGATTTCTCATCCTAAAAATGGGAGTTGTGGGTCTGTGCAGTATCACAGAGGGGGAGCCCGTGGGAAGGCCTTCTTCCTTAGGACGCAGGAGGGCTTAGGGGATGTTCGGCCTTCCCACTTGTAATTTGAATATGAAATTAGCTCTGGTAAACTCCCTGTTTCCTGGTCCACTGCAAGGAGCCTCTGTCACTTGTTCCTGAGTCACGCCCCCTGCCTCCCCTATGATGAACTGACACCCTCAGAAACTGATAAATCTTTCTTCCCTGACATTGCTTCTGTCAATTACTTTGGTCACAGCAATGCAAGAGTACTTGAGACACCGCTCCATCAGTGAGCCAGATTCACCCCAGTTCCCACCAGGCCCAAGCGACCTACCGTACACAGAGATGGCACCCAAGATGACCCAGGCCGACCACTCCGGCAGGTACTTGATGAACACCAGGGCCATGAGTGCGCTGATGACAATAAGGTAAGCCTGCTGCAGCACCAGCGGTCCCTTCCAGTGGATACACACCATGCCCACTGCCCCGAAGTTCCAGACCGCCAGGAAGAGTGTGGGGTAGTCCATGGCCACATTGTAGGTCTTGAGCACTTCCCTGTAGGCCCAAGGTGGAACAGGGTATGGGACACTCGGTGGGGGGGTGCCACACCCTAAGTTGTTTGACACCCTTGGCTCCTCACCCATTAAAGCCCCAATCTGTGTTTAATTCACAAACCTTCCCATCCTCCATTTCCATGGACCCCACAACTAACCACTCGGTATTTTCTAGAATGTGGTGGGGAGTGTGCCGATAGCTGGTGGGTCACATGACCATGTGTTGGACCCTCTTGGAAAGCCCTGTGCAAAGATGAGGTCCCTAAAAAAGTGTTTCTCTTTTGAGCCTTTGGGCTGATGTCCAAAACCAAAGGGCAAAAGGGCAGATAAACTAGGAAGTTCCCTGGCTTAGCCACACCCACACCCACACCCACCCCACACCCCCTACCCCGAGGAGGATGTAACTCTGAGGGGTTTCCACCTGCTCAGTGTGCTCTGAGGTCACCAGGCCAGCTTCCTTTGCTTATTTAAATCAGGGGCCAGAAGGAAACCTGGGACCCAGTACAGAGCCTACTCCAGCGTCAAAGCCTGGAGACCAGAGCTGGCAGTGACTGAGGAACCTTTCCCCGCCCAGGTCCCCGCCCCTCATCCGCAGGAGCGGCTGCTTACCGGCCCGCACTCACCCGAGGTAGATGTAGGTGAACAAGAAGAGGAGCATCAGAGAGGACATGATCAGCCAGCCATGGATGAACTGACAATGGAAACAAGAGGAGCACTGTAACCCCAGCAGGATGAAGACATTCCAACGAGAGTGATACCCCCATCCGTCCTTCCCTTTGGCCACCAAAGGATTGAAATCATGGACCCCATGGAGTGGCAGTGGTACACACTTTTATTCCCAGTCCTTGAGAGGCAGAGGCAGAGGGATCTCTGAGTTCGAGGCCAGCCTGGTCTACAGAGTGAGTTCCAGGACAGGCAGGGCCACACAGAGAAACTCTGTTTTGAAAACCCAAATGATGAACCCCTAGGAATATGAATTCCCCTAGAAATGTCATGCTTCCAAAAGGAAGCCACTGAAGCCTGGTGCCAGGCAGAGGAACTGACCTCTGACAGGGACGCCCAGGCAATGATGGGCAGTACCATGCCTTGACCAGGACCACTTAGTTACAACTATCTCTTACCTTCTATCTAAACCCTACCATCATGTTAGGAGCTGGGGGTGGGGGTATCAATAGATTTGGGGGGAGTCGATGGATCTCTTTGTCCCACTTTGCAATGTGGCCACATTTAATAAATCTCCCTTTTTTGGTATTTGACTATTAATTTGGGTTTTTTAATTGGCTTATGAATGACAAGTCGCCAAACCTGGCTTGTTAGGGCTGCCAGAAGCACAAGTCCCAATGCTAAGTCTAGTATCACATGTGTACAGTATCTCCACGGGCTGGAGCCTGGACATCCTTCTCAGTTAGGCAGGAAAGGCAGACTCCTCAGCGAGTTCTCCCTAGTCACCGATAAGTGTCTGGAGGAGGCGAGAGTCCTGAGGGTCTGCTGACCCCCAGCCTGTGGTAGCTCACCTCCACACTCTCATTGTATGAACAAGCTGGCAGTCTGGACTGCAGACTCCCCCCTACCTCTGAAGGGAGCCTGCTCAGTTGCCATAGGAAAACATCTCAAAAACAAACCGAGGAACTCCAGACAGGTCGGTCCTCAGGAGAGCTGCTCTCCTCTCCTGGCTGAGCATGCAGGGGTCAAGGACAAGAGACACAACCTTCAACGGTAAGATGATGTCACTTCCTCCCAGCCCCCTTCACTTCTAAGGACTATCCTTGGTCACCAGCTCAGCCCACTGGGTCTCCAGCAGTCTACCACAGCGGGGCTGCACACCAGCCTTAGAAGGAAGGGAAGGAGTGACCTCTAGAACCTACTCACCTTCTTTATCCCAACTATGTCTTGCTTGTCTGGGCAATGTCATCTCGGAACTTCCCAATGACCCTGACTGAATGGATGGCCAAGCCACTTCTGTGGGACTGGCCACATGACACGTACTGACCACAGCACGGTCACTTCCCACGTTGTTCCTAGTTTGTTGCCATGTTCTCTGTATGTACAAACAAGCAGTCTTCCCCCAGATTCCCGGCACCCTTTCCCTTCCTCCCTGAGGTATACATGGGAACCCTGCCTCGTTTACATGGGCAGATGTTACTGATGACGAGTTAACCTTCAGTTCAGGAACATTTCCTGTAACTCCTTTTCATGGTTCAACCCCATTTGAGCCGGCTGAGCCAATGAGCCAGGCTCCCTCCCTGAACCACGGCCTCCTCGTCCCATGTTCCATAAACACAGCTGCCAGAACACAAAGGCCCACACTTTGCCTGTGGCAGCAGTTTTGGATAAGTAATGCCTAGCTCCACTTCCCGGTGGCCTTTAATGTTTCAAAGCCTGCCGCCTAAAACCAGTGTCTAAAAGCTGATGGCACAGTTTAGGTCTAGTAATACAGGTCTGTTTAACTGGGGAAGCTGAGGCAGGAGGATTGCCTGGTCAACCTAGCAAGACCTCTAATTATTGAAAATTATAGAAAGTGAGCTGGAGAGATGGCCCAGAGGGTAAAGGTGCTTATTGACCTGAGTTTAATTCCTGGAACCCACATGATAAAAGAAGAAAGCTGACTCCTGACCATGGCAGGCAATACTCCTTTCCAACACAGGGCTGAGGGTATGGCTCAGTGGCACAGCATTTGACTAGCACAGACAAAGTCAGAACTTCAATCCCCATTTGGGGAGCTTGAGGTGGGGGAGGTAGCAGGATTTTCCCTGTCCAATTAATTTAATTATTTATACAACGAGAAGCCTGTGATTGGACAGGGAAAAGGGAGGCGGAGCTAAGAATTGCAGAGGCGGAAGGAGGGGGTAGGGAGAAGGAAGCAAGACAGAGGGCGAAGAACAGGATGATTCAGATCTGCGTGGTTTTTAATAGCCACAGATAGATGTAATATCATATAGGGATAGAATAACTGGGATAACTTGTCTAATCTATGTGGGCAGTTTGGGAATTGAGAATTTACTGATATATAAATTTGACTGATTAATTATAAGCTTCTAGAGTTTTGTTTCTACCGGGTTGCTGGGTGTTGTGGCGGCTGACTGCAGGGTGGGCAGTCATTGCGTGGGGCTGGCGTAGCAGTGACACGCCAAGGGAACTTGGCGAGTCAGGTATAGATGGTCCAGGAGCTCCAGGCCAGAGAGACTGCTGGGTTGAGAACACCTTGCTGGAGCCACGTGGCCCAACAGTGCCCAGCATAGTGCGGGATATCAATAGTCATTTTAATATTTCCCGCAACACAACGCCTTGGGTGATGATGGTGTCTATAAGTGGGATCACATGGGTGTGACTCTTTCAGTACTCCATGGGGGGGCTCAAGATCTAAAGGAGAATCCAACTCACAGGCTTCCCAGGGCCAGAAGACCTTAACTTGGCACATTGATTGTTCCTATAACGGGAGAGAGAAAGTCTTGGAGTGAGGGAAACTAAAACAGAACTTCAGAAGAAACAAAATTAACTTCTGAGCAGGAGAGTGTGTCACAAACACTGTGACGAGGAGCACAGAAGACAGAGGGTAGAGGGTGGGGGGATACATTTTAACCATCAGCACTGGGTCATGTCCCACAGTGCCAGAGAGCATGAAAAGGCAATCTATTCTGGAGAGAGAAGGTACCCCCATAGGTTTTTAGAATGTTGCCATGTGGTAATGGCTCCAGCCACATCATGGCACGGGTGGGGTAGAGGCAGGCAGGGCAGAGGTGCAGAGGTGGAGGGTCCCGGGCCTCACCTTGTAGCATCGATACTTGTAGAGTACCACCAGAAAGATGGTCATGACCACGATGACGCTGATCATGATGAGGGTATTCAGCACGGAGTTGAGGAGCCGCTGGCCCACCGAGGACGTGTCCTCCGTGAAGGGTGTGTAGATGCTGAAGAGGCCACCAGAAGAGACTCAGTACCTGCTGCTACAGGACACCCCCATCTCAGTGACCCCCCAGGCTGACCACGGGGCTCCTAGAAACCCCATGCTGTTCTGTTAGAACCCTTGCACTGGCTGGGCCCTGATGGGGCCATCACTATCTGTGTGGCTTCTGCCTCTTGTGGTCAGTGACTTGCAGTGCTCTGACAACTGTCATCATGGCAGAATTGACAGACTGTACCTCATTGAGACCTCGCTCCTCCACTTGACTCTCCTACCTCCAGACCCTCAGCTCTGGCTCCTCCTGACGAGATTGGCTGCCTGCTTCTCTATGTGATGATTAATTCTGATTGTCAGTGTGAGTGGATCTGGAATCACCTAAGCATGCCTTAGGGTGGATCTGTGAGGGAGGGCGTTTCTAGAAAGGATTAACCCACCCTAGGGTGGACAGCTCCTTCCATTGTCAGCCTAGGTAGAAAGAGGTTAGAGGGAAGCAGTGCTCTTTGCCTGCCTGCCTTTGTCACTCCTTGCCAATAAGTGCATCTACTCTGCTGCTGCTGCTGCTGCTGCTACCACTGCCACCACCCTTCACTAACACAGTGAACCCCAGTCACTGTGTACTAAAGACCAGCAGCTCTCTGGGAATCTTGCTGGCATTCTGGAACAGACTGAGACTGCTGAGGTATCCAGCCTCATGGACCGCAGCTATGGGGTTCTCAGCTTCTTCAGCATGCAGACAGCCACTGTTGGACTACCTAGCCTTTACTGTATAAGCCGATCTAATATATCCTCTTTCATAATACACATTCCTTGGTCCCCTTCCTCTAGAGAACCCCAACAATACCCTCCATTGAAGTTTTGCAGCCTAAGACTCCTGCACCCTCTTGTCCCCCAGCTGCAGCTACAGGTACTGCCCCAACTCTGGAAGAAATTCACAGGAACCTTGTCCTTCCCAGCTCAAATGCCAGGAGCCATGCCTGCCCTGTCCTCTCTAAGCCTTGCAGCTCTTGTTTCTGAGTCCCCCATAGGCTACAAGCTTCTTAGGGGCGCAGACTTTCCTACCTCCACTTTCCTAAAAACTAAAAAAGGATTCAAATGTGCTCGGCAGGGAGGAGCCCATGGGGGGAGGGGGAGGGGAGCGCTGGGGTCAGGGAAGCTCACGGTTCTCTGTACTGTATTTATTAAAGTAATAAAAGGGTCTGATAAGTCCTCATCATCTGCTGGAAATGTGCTAAGACATCACTGAGTCCAACCCTGTCATCTCATACCTAAGGGAGCAGAGACCCAGACAGGGTGTGACTCCCCTGAAGTCACTCGGTGTTTGAGACACAGTGGGCCAGGACTTGGTACACAGAGCTCAGAGCTACGGTACCAGAGCCAGCCTCTGGTCAGATCCCACTTAGCCTTTAGTGAGTACTGTGTGACAGTTCATGGGTATCAGCCAGTTAATTCTCCAGGTAGCCCTGTAATTAAGCCCATGAAACAAACATGGACATGGAGACAGGTCAGATATTCGTCCAGATAAGTCACAGGACTGGAGACAGCGAGTGTGTCAGGGTACAGGCCAGAGTCCCTGCCACTGCTCTGCAGGGCTACAGGCACAGTAGCTGAGGAAGCCTATGACCCCCTGGAATCAACTGCCATGCCAACCTCCCGACGCCAACCAGGCCCCAACTCACAGCTGCCCATTCTTCTCCGTGTAGAAACGCACAGACTTGATGGTGGCCACCACCACGATCATACACAGCGTGACAGGTACGAACAGCATGATCACATGTTTCGCTCCATACTTGAGGGTCAGCTCTTCCTCCAGGCCCGACGGTCGCCCAGGGGCCCCACTGCAGGCATAGCTGTCCGGGTCCTCCTCACAGTCTTCCTCATTCTCCTGGCTCCTCTGTGGGAAACCACACGGTGAGGGCCACAGAGGCCCCCCGAGGTGAGCTGCTGACATCCTGCAGGGGCTTTTAGAAGTAGGCCTGAGAAGGCTAAATGCGGCTTTCTAGATGTGAGAAGTGTGAGCTCTGATTTAGGTCTCGGGATATATAAAAAACATAGAAGGATGGTGGTGGAGGAGGTTTAGAACTAGCCTGCACTGCCACAGGAGGGCACATCAAAGACCCTGCCTTTCCCAAAGACAGGAACTAAGGCCACTAGCTAACATGGCCTTATTGGTCTAGGAGGAGACAGGCTAGGGAAGAGATGGGGAAACAGATCAAACATTTTGCTTGACTAACTAGAAGACCCAGCACTTCTGGAAGCATCATGCAGCTCTCCACAAGAGGAGTGCCCACCTAGCTGCCCACTTGACACCACGGAGGAAAAAGATCTAATAGATAAGAAAAGAAACTCCTGAAAACAGGCTGTTAATGATCTTGAACTGTGAACCCACTGAGGCTCAGAGGCTATGCTGAAGAGAAGAGGAGAAAAGCCCTCTGGGCACGGAAGGGGTTTACTTTAAATAGAATTATGCTCAGGTATGGTTTGCCCGACCAGGAGGGAGATGGCCAAGCTAAGTGACCCTACCCATCTCCTGACCTGAGGCTGCAGCAGTGCAGGTCACGGTGCAGCTGTGTCTCCCAGAACTGAAGTCAGGCCGGACTCAGGCCATCTCAGTGCGTGGTTACCCTGTCTGGCTACCTACCTGGGCCTTCCCTGCCGGCAGCCTTCCCTCCTGTTATCTCAGTGTTTCTGTGACATTAGTCTGTTCCAGGCACCCAGAATCACAGTACCTGGAACAGCAGCCAGCATCGGAAAGGCAGGTGAAGGGTGGGTGGCAAAGGGAGATGTGCCAGCCGGCCCACTGCACACTGTGATTGTGTAGCCCACTGCTCACTGTGATTGTGTGGCCCATCACAAAGCCCTTACACACAGAAGATGCAGATGCATCATGGCCAGATGATATCGCTCTGGCCACTCTTCATTTTTATTTGCTCTTCCTGAATGGAAGAATGGTCGGTTTCATCCACAGGATAATCAGCGCTCGCTGTGTGTGTGTGTGTGTGTGTGTGTGTGTGTGTGTGTGTGTGTGCGCGTGTACATATATATAATTCAACTTACAGATGAAATGGCCTAGAGGGCTCTGTCTGGGATGGATTGGCCCTGTTACTTTGAGCTGTGGCAGAAAACAGAGAGGAGCAAGCTGCTCACCTCACAGTCGAGATACAAGAAGAGAGGAGGGGCTTGGGCCGCCTCTGATGGCTCGCCGTCTACACAGTGGTCCATTCCTAAAGGTTCTACAACTTCTTTTTGTTTTGTTTTGTTTTGTTTTGTTTTTTGAGACAGGGTTTCTCTGTGTAGCCCTGGCTGTCCTGGAACTCACTCTGTAGACCAGGCTGGCCTCGAACTCAGAAATCCGCCTGCCTCTGCCTCCCAAGGACTGGGATTAAAGGCATGCGCCACCACTGTCCCAGCTGTCACAGCTTCTTGATCACAGCACATTAGGGACCAAACTTTCAGCACAAAGGTCTCAGGGAGACATCTCAGATCCAACTTCAGCAACTCATAAGACACAGGAGGGGGCTGGACAGATGGCTAAGCAGTGAAGAGTACCTACTGCTAATACCCATAACAGTAAGCTCACAAGTACCCATTACTTCAGCTCCAGGGGATAGGACACCCCTTTCTGACCTCCATGGGTACCTTAGCTCATATGCATATACCTCTCTACAGATATACATTCATATGCATAATTAAAAATAAAAGACATAGGAACCCCATGGCCCTGTTTTAAGGCCCACAATTGCTGGGGGGATCTACCCACTGGGGAGGGGGAACCTACCCACTGGGCAGTGTTCTCTCCATCTTCCCGGCCTGGCCTGCCCTCCTGGCAGGAGCGAGATGTAGGGCTCTCGGCTGACATCAAGGACGTCCGCTCATCACACACCTCTTCCTCGCTGTCAGAGGCCATGAATGTGAGCATGGTCTGGAAGGGAAGCACAGGGATCCCGTTCCTGACAAGCAAAGGCAGTGGGGGCGCTGGGGGGATGGCATGGTGGCTTGAACACTGGGCATAGGTCTCACCTATAACAAGCTTCCTACACAGATGTCAAACAACCACTCAAAACAGGAGTTCCAGAAGCCAGCTTGAGGCCACAGCAGCCTTGCTTGGGACTGGCTTGAAATGAACTCCTATCACATGGAGCAAAACGCCCAGTTAGAAAAGTCAGGGTCACTCCGAACTGTCAACATGTTTGTTCAATCAATAAACATCTGTGGAAAATCTATTGTGCGTGGCTCTGGAGCTATATAGCCTTGAATAAGAAATCCTCTTGTCCCGTAAGAAAAACATCATCCAGTTTGACAGATGATATATCACCAGAGGATGGAGGAACTTGTCCTCAGAAGCAGAAATGCCATGCTTCCTAGAGAGGACCCATGCTGGAGGTGGAGTGAACAGTGCACAAGTCAGACAGTGGCCACACCAAGGAGGCCCATGTCAGCTCAAGGAAAGCTGGGTGTTGACAAGTGTCCTTCTAGCTGGTGACGGTGAGAGGAAGGACAGAGGTCAAGAGGAAGTGTCCCGGGGAAGATGTCCTGAGGGGCTGGGGTTGAGTGCCCAGTGGAGGTTAGCCTGAAGGGACCACATGCTTGGTGGGAGGACAGAATAAAGGGGAAAACCTAAGATACAGGCCAGGCTAGACTAAGATGAGGGAAAGGGTGTTACCAAGGAAGGAAATCCACAGAGAGTCTTTGGGTTGAAAATGGGATACCATTGAGTATGGGGTACATGTAGAGTCTTCAGTTCAAATGTGGCAGCTAAGTCTAGGAGCCACCCAGTCAGTAGGGGGAGATGGCCCCTAGAAGTACCCACACTGAGGGACTGAGTGGGGGGCACACCTGCCCCCCCATGCAGGACTTCTTCATGGTTCTTAATATACTCTGACACAACAGCGCCCTGTGGCACCCAGTAAAGCTCCTCCAGGTGCCCATGTTTTGGGTTCAGGCACAACCTTTGGGAGGATCTGATTGTGCCCACATCTGGATAGACACTGCCACTACCGGCCACGTCACCTCAGAGTTGAGCTTTGTGTTCCTGAGGTAGAAGCAGGCCTGCTCTTTGTTGAAAGCTTGTCTCTAGATTAGTCGCTCTCCGAATTCATGTGATCTTCAAGTGATTAGACAGAGTCCCTTCACCAAGGCAAGGCCTGTGGCTGCTACTCAGAAGACTGCCCTCTGGCCATGGCCTGGAGAGCTTCCGCAAGGACTCCCCTCAGTCTGCCATTACAGAGATGGTACAGTGCCTGCCATTGTTTACTTCTCTGACCGGACCTACTATAAAGGCACCCTCTGTCTTCACAGAGCCCAGAACCCCCAGAAGCTGCCTCTCAGGGTCTACCAGGCATTAGGAGTGGGAAGACAGCTGCAGACTACCACAGGCACAAGAGTGTGGTGGTGAGGACCTCTTGGAGCTCAGTATCTTGGGTCTAGAGGACTGAGAAGGGCAGCAAGTGGGCCAGAAAGGTGTATGAGCTGAGAGGGAAACAGGACATTCTGGAAAGATGTAACTATTCAAGTATTAAGAACAGGATGGGTATACAACACAATCTTGCCTCAATAAGATGGTGGGATCAGGGGACCTGGTAGGATAGACCATCCCAGGGAAGGGTCTGGGTGTCTGACCAAGGGGAAGGTAGCTTAAATCAGCCCAGGTATCTCCTAGGACAGAAGAGAAATGCCCTTTTTATCGAGGCAACACATGTCAGAGCATGTCCTAGATGGTGGGTCTACCTCCTTAATACTTGCCACTCTGGAAGCTCAGCTAAGCCCAGTGTTCAGAAGTTCTGTGCCCTGGAGCCCAGGCTTTGGGACCAAGAGTCTATACAAGAGAACTCAGTTTAAGGGGACACAGCTTCAAAGGCCAACTTGCCGTGATATATGGGGAAATTCTTAGCCAGGCAGGGGGTCTACAAGACTGTAAGATCCCCTTCCTCTTTGAGAACTGGCTATCTGTCATATCTTTTGTTTGTTTGTTTTTTGAGACAGGGTTTCTCTGTGTAGCTCTGGCTATCCTAGAACTCACTCTGTAGACCAGGCTGGCCTCGAACTCAGAAATCCACCTGCCTCTGCCTCCGAAGTGCTGGGATTAAAGGTGTGCACCACCACTGCCCAGCATATCTGTCATATCTTAAAGACAAACCCACTGGACCTGAGTTCACTATCCCTTCCAGCAACGGTGAATTCTCTTCTCACAGATATCTAGATCAAGGATGTGCAGAGCCTGGCCTTGGGTTTCATCCACAGCCCCACATCAAGGTTATCCTTAAGCCTGGGTATTCTGTTGCTGGTCTCTTCAGTGCTATGCTAGGGTAGGCTATTATCTCCACTGTTGTGATGAGTACTCCGACAACACAATTCAAGAGTTTACTCTGCTGTCAGCTCATTCTACAGGTGCATCACGGTGGGAGGAGCTTGAAGCAGCTGTCAGTCCATCAGTCAGGGAGCAGAGGGTGAGGAATGGATGCAGCTGCTCAGGTCTTTTCTCCACACACACAGTCCAGGGGACTGCATTGCTCACAATGAGTTGTCTTCACACCCCAGTTAACAAAATCAAGATAATTCCCAGAGGCATGCCCAGAGGCCCATCTCCTAAGCGACTGTAGATTCTGTCAAGTTCACAGTTAACTATCATGGCTGCGAATTGAAAACGTGGATCCCTAAACTCCACTCTAGCCTAGTGTCTGGGCAACAAATTTTGAGATGGTGCCTTACACACACACACACACACACACACACACACACACACACACACACATATCCATGGCCTCCCTGGGTTGGGTCTGACTCAGGAAGGCAAGGGAGCCTCTTACCCAGTAACCCCCACTCCCATGGCTGTAGGGATGAAGGTGTAAACTGTACAGCCCTTAGTCATGGACACGCGACCTGGTCAGACAGCAACCAGGAAGAGCGGGGTGAGAGCTTCTCAGACTAGCAAAGTCTCCAAACAACTCCTATGGAGAAAGAGGGCGGGAAGATGCGGGGGTGCAAGGGGGGTATAGGATTATGATAAAAATATATGTAGAGTACCCAAAACAGGAAAACCCCAAAGCTATGCAAAGATTCAGACCTTTTAGATCCGGAAATGCTACAACTTGGAATTTTATCTAAGAAGAAACATTCGTACAAAAATATGTGCTGTAGTTATTTGTTATCATAAAAAGTAAAAATGACTGAAATTTCTGATTCTTCTCTGGTACAGGAACTCACACCCCCCCCATCTGCAATTCTACTTCCTGTGGGTATAGTTATCAGTGGTCAAGAACATGAAATGGAAAATTCCAGAATAATCAATTCATAAGTTTTAAATAGTTTTCACTACAGTCTATTGTTGTAATTACTGGTTTGTTTCTATTAATCTTTTGCTGTGCCAAACTTATAAACTATCACAAATATGTATGTTCAGAAACCAAAACACAGTTTACACAGGATTTGGTATTCGGGTATCCATCCATCTGATGAGGGCTATTACAGGAGCACCAAAGTCTTACTTCAAAGAATACTTAGTAACAAGTGATGTTAAATTTAACAGAATACAAATGTTCTTATAAACATCTGAATTTTACATACACACACACACACACACACACACACACACACACACACACACGACTGGTAAAACTATTACAAAATACTAAAGGTCATTATCTTTAAGCTGGTTTTGTGGTGGGTGGATTGTGGGTGACTTTTTTGGCTTTGTATTCTCCCGCATTTCTCAATTTTATTTATTTTCAGACAGGGTCTCATGTATTTCTGATTGACTTCTAACTTACTATGTTACTAAAGATGGCTTTGAACTTCAGCTTCCACCTCTCAAGTGCTTGGATCACAGGCATGAACCACTACACCAGTTCATCCTGCCCTAGGGGTACAGCCCAAGGCCTGCATGCGAGGCAAGTACTTGATGGAGTTACAACCCCAGCTGCCCCGCCCTCGTTTTTAACAACCAATATGGGTTGCATCTTAGACCTACTGATTGTTTTGTCTCTTGAGATAAGGTCTCACTAAGTAGCCCTGGTTAGTTTGGCACTGGATAGGTAAACCAAGCTTGCCTGGAATTCAGGCTTCTGTCTCCATAGTGCTGGGATTAAAGGCCAGTGCCACAGTGCCTAACAAGCCACTGGTTTGTAAAAGGAAACATCAACACACAGGGTTTTCTCCCTCAGCAGAATCACCTGCTTGGCCTGGGAATACAAATGAGAATACAGGAAGCCAATGACAAGTTCTCCAAAGCCCTGAATGACAATGGATGCTTCTTCAGCTCCTGTTAGAACCCCTAAGGACCAGTCTGCAAGGCCTCTGTGTCTGCTCTTCAGCCTGAGAGCAGTAAAATCCTTAGAGGGAAAAATCACCACGCCGATGAGCATAGAAAAACAACCCTGCTGGCTCCGCATCAGAGCAATGCAAAGAGGTCCTGGGGGAGCCTGACTCAGCAGTGATGCACACGGAGCCTTGCCATCGCTGACGTCAGGCTCCCAAGAGTCCACAGAAAGCACAGAGAGGCTGGCTGACAGGGAAGTGTGGACCGAGCGAAGAGGACAGACTGTTCTGGAAGCCCAGCCCGCATGGCACTGTGGCTGGGGGATTAAGTACCCACCTTCTGCTGGCTTTTACTAACTCGAGGACTGGAATCAAACGTTGATTAGCTGAAGTTCCCCAACCGGCTCCTGCAATTATCAAGGAAACCGGGTGACCCAATTTTCTCAAACCTGCTTTTCCACAGCAAAGGATTGCCCTAATGTTTAAAATCGGTGGCTCTGGCAGGAAAGAGATTTTGGAATGCCACAAAAATTCTAGCACCTCGTGGAAAATAATACTCCAAAAGTGAACTGGAAACTCTGGGCCACAAACACGTCTATCTGCAGAGAGGTTAGGACTCCCTGACATTTTTTCCAAAGGGCCAACAGAACAATGTCCTTATCTTTCAAAAGGTTACCTTCTGTGATCACGTGGCTACTTCCCAGAATTCCCATAACCCCTGGAAAGTCCCTGTCTTCCTCTACATGAAGGAAGGTCTTCCCCCAATCAGGCAACACCCTGGGACATCTCACAGATTCCAAACCTACCTCTAACCTTAGCACCTGACCATGTATCAGGCTGATCTATCTGCCACTTGCTGAATGGTTCTACTGGATTTTGGGAGATCTCGGGCAGAGCTGGTGTAAAAGAGCCAGACCACAGACCCTCAAGTGGCTTATGGTCTAGATTAAACTCCACTACCTATTTCTTTCTTGAAGTACCTGGATAGGGGCAATTTTCCTCATTTCATGAAGTAGCCTGGGAGATGGGTAGTCAGGGGGGAAGAGACAGGGAGGGTGCCTCTAGCAAGCCAACCTCAAGTAAAAACTAGAACTTTTTCTTTTCTTTTTTCTTTTGTGTGTGTGTGTGTGTGTGTGTGTGTGAGAGAGAGAGAGAGAGAGAGAGAGAGAGAGAGAGAGAGAGAGAGAGAGAGAGAGAGAGAGACAAGGTCTCATGGTATAGCCTTGGCTGTCCTGGAATTCACTCTGTAGACCAGGCTGGCCTCGAACTCAAGAGATCTGCCTGCCTCTGTCTCCCAAGTGCTAGGATTAAAGGCGTGTGCCACCACCACCAGGTGCAGAATATGTTTTTCTTTAAATGAGACACAGCAGCCAGTGGTCACATAGACTTGTGTGACATGAACCATACTTCCTGGACAGCTTCTAGCCAGGCAGGTGTCAGGAGCTATTTCCTCCTCTGTGAACAGTAGAATAGGTTGCCTGGGAAAACAGGTGCAAAGCATCTGGCCACAGTGGCTAGTCAGTAAATGGGAGGCAAGATGGAGACAGGATGAGATCTGAGAAGGGATTATTAATGAAGCCAACAGGTGCCCTTCTTTGGAAGCTAGGGCGCTGCTAAGCCACTAGACTCATGAACTACAACAAAGGCCAGGCAGGCCCCAGGGAGATCCTGTTTCTATCCAGCCTCAGCCTGACAATGGGAACATTTTGTCAAAGGAAAGGGATGAAGTCAAAGCTGGATTGAATACCTTAAGGGCCATTAGTTGGTCCCCGATTTCATAGTTCTGGAAACCAAAGCCCAGGGTAGCTGGGGACGAAGTGAGACCCAAGGAGACAGATAAGAACAGTTTACAGGTCTCTTACTGCCCACAGAATGATGATGTCATCTCCAGCCAATCGGCTCCTGCGCGGACTGGCGACCAGCCCACACCACACCCGCTGGCTCTTTGAGAGTGAGCCATGCATTTGGATGGCATCTCTCTTGGCCATGGACAAGGGTGGATCTAGAAATAGCCCCGCCCACTCCCAGATCAGGCTGGCTCAAAATCCTTAATAAAGTGTCTTACACTCTCCCGTCTCCAGACCCAGGGGCTCTGAGCCCCACTCACTCCCGGAGGTCTCTGAGGCTCAGAGGTGGACCTGCCAACTCTTAGCAATGAGGGAAGGAAACAGGGTATTGATTTTCTGGTTCAGTGCAAAAGACAAGTGGACAAGTGTTCTGACATAGGGCCAGTAAAAGAAAGGCATTTTCTTTTTCTTTCTTTTCTTTTTTTGGTTTTTCAAGACAGGGTTTCTCTATGTAGCCCTGGCTGTCCTGGAACTCACTCTGTAGACCAGGCTGGCCTCGAAGTCAGAAATCCGCCTGCCTCTGCCTACCGAGTGCTGGGATTAAAGGCGTGCGCCACCACCGCCTGGCGAGAAAGGCATTTTCAATGACTCATCACACCTATCAAATCCGGTTTTCCAAGATGTGTCAGGTAGCTTTCTGTTACAAAACGAACACCTGAAATACACTTTTTTTTTTTTTAAGTTGGTTTACTTTGTTTCAGCTTTATAACTGAGTCCAGTTGGACCTTCAGCTTTGGGCCTGTGGTACACCAAAACTACTGAACTCAGGTCCAGAAGGTGAGAGTAGTAATGACAAGCCAGCTCAGGAACTTGGAGATATTCCACCAGGGTCCCCTCCCCCCTCCGAGCACATGGGCACCTTCTCCCCTCCTGGAAGAAACAGGTTCACGTAGGCTGGAAGGGAGGGGCTGATGAAGCCCCTGCTACCTCATGCCCTAAAGATCAATCAGTTTAAAAGTCACACTGTTCTGTCAATCACATTGTGCCTAATGGCTGCTGCTCTAAAATCCGTATATAAGGTCCCTGAACGGGCGCTGCGTGGTCGCTCTCCCATCTTGGTATGTAGAGCAACCTCAGCATGCTGAATTAATAAGTTCCTCTTGCATTTTGCATCAATCCCTGACTCCATGTGTTCATTTGAGGGTCTCCGGTAAGGTAAGGCTCACCCAGAGTCTTACAGTAACAGGCTCACACCTCCAATGACCAGACCTTGCACCAGACCCTGACTCCTGAAATACCTGCAGGGACCCAAAGCAGTTATTCCAGGGCTGAGGGGGAAAGGGTGTCTTTTAAAGACATGTTTTTAGAATAAGTATGTCTTACTTTTGTTTTTTAAAACATGAGGAAGTTTCTGGCTGAGGTGTAACAGGAAGGTGGCTTGGCCTCTACATTCTCTTCATCTGCAAAGATGAACAAAACAAGCAACCTGTTCTCTCAATCAAGGGAGAGGCCACAGAGAACTGCCTCCCTAAGGAGGCCTTCTCTTTCCTGAGGATTGACTTGGCATTTTTCTTTCTCTAAGGTGTTCAGGGGTAGTATTTCCATCCCTAAGCCCAGGAAGGAGAGACTACATGTGGACTGAGCACTACTTCTCAGTGGCCACAGCCCGAGACAGGCGGGAACAGTGGCAGAAACCTTTGTTGTCTGCGGGGTCCTAGCTGATCAGAGGCCCAACCTTAAAGAAACAGCTAAAATACAGTCACAGAGGTTTTTGTTAGAAAGATCCATGTGACCTACACACACACACACACACACACACACACACACACACACACACACACACACAGTGTTGATGGTTACTTCTCTTCTCTCTCAGTTGTTTTTTTACTATAGCAAGGATGACTTTTTTTTTTTAAGTTTTGGTTTTCTAATGAGAGAACTCACTACTACAGTCAGAACGAGATTAAACTTCCAGATCTTCCAGCCTCTCTACCTTCAAGCGCTGGCATCACAGGTATTTTGGGTTGGCCTTGAACTCAGAGATCTACCTGCCTTGCAGTTTGGGATTTGGGATTTTTAAGCCGGAGGGATGGCACTTGTCTAGAACCAAAAGCACTGGGAGAGGGAAGCTGAGGAAGGAAGACTGTCATTGATTTAAGGCCTGCCTTGGCTACATACAGAATACCAAACCAACCAGGGCTATGCAGCAAAACCCTGTCTCAAAACACAAAACATTTTTTTTTTCTCCCAGGTTCTCAGGAAGTTAAGGAAGACCTCACAGAAATGTTCTGGGTAGCGGTTCGGACACAGGTAAGAGGTGACTGAGTGAGCCGGTGTACAACTCCAAAGGTACAGACAATACATGTAGAAATGTCCAAATCCTGCGAGGACAAGCTGTAGGCCACACAGCTGGGCAGCTGGGCCCCCATTCCTGATACCCACACCCCAGAACTCAGGTCCCCAACTTTAAAGGAGTCATAAGAACTGTCTCAGTGTTCCTTTAGCTCTGTTTGGTGACTTACAGTTGTTGTGTGGTTGGTTTGTTTTTTTGAGACAGTGTCTCACTATGGAGCTCAAATTGGCCCGAAACTCACCACACAGCCCAGGCTTGTCTTGAATTCACAGCAACTCTCTTGCTTCGGTGATTATGCACTAGAATTATAGGCATGAGCCGTCACATTACTTAAGTTCTTTAAAAATATTAAATTATATTTTATGTGTACAGGTCCGTATGTCTGTGCAGTACATTTGTGCCTGGTATCTACAGAGGTCATAAGAGGCTCTCCTAGAACTGCAGTTACAGATGGTTGTGGGCCTCCATGTTGAACACGGGTCCTCTGGAAGTGAAGCCAATGCTCTTAACTGCTGAGCCATCTCTCTGGCCCCATTACTACGTTTTTATAACTGTGATAACCACTGGACAAAATGGCTTTTCGTCATGAATATCCAACTCCTATCATGGGCATGCCACATGGTTATTATCACCAACAACCCAGAGAGGCCAAGTCTGGAGAGAAACTCTCACACAGCAAACTGTACAGTAGAACCGTGAGCAACCACTGAAAGGCCGCTGGACAGGGGACGACTAGACACTGCTCCAGGCCGACACAGCGGTGGCGGCGGCCTCTGGCAGCATTCCGAGTCTTCTCAGATAGCGGAAATACTCATTTCCACATACGAATGGATGTACAGCCTATACTTTGGGCATAGGCACGGGGCGTGTCTACATAGTAGGAGACAGTTCTCCAAACTTGGCACAGCTTCCAGCTCACTCTGCATCTCCACTCACCCACACCCATTCTCTATCAGCTTCCTTCCCATCTGCACCTCCACCACCCTTCACTCTCCCTCTATCCCTGACAACCTGATTCTAGCCACTGTCCTGGGAGCCAAGGAATGAACCTGGATGGTCACCTCTAAGCTGAAGTCGGGATGCTGGCCGCTTCACCAACAGAAAACACAGGCTCTGGTACTGTTTCCCAGGCTCCCACAGAGCCATCCACACCTAAAGGGAAACTTGAAGCTTACACACCTGAAGCAACTTATACAGAACCTTTAATTACTGCCAGAAGTCTTGGCTGAAGGCCTGCAAGGTTCAGGTGTCCACAGAGGGACTATATAGACATCAGGTGCACCTATTCTGAATGATGGAGTATCTCTGTCTCCAAGAGACTGTTCTGGGGACGCTGTCCATTCTGAGTTAAATTGGTCTGCATCTGTTCTGATTCAGAGGCTCTCTAGTCCTCCATCTGTAAATGGAGGATTTCACAACCATTCATATCTTTAAAGGTTAATACCCCTAAGCAGAGGTGCTAGGACATCTCATCTAACTGGCAAAGCGCTTAGGTCTGGATAGCAGAAATAGAGGCCCAGGCAGCAGGCTCTAAGCCTGGCTCCACTGTATCTTACACAGGAGACCTTAGGCAAAGGCACTTTTTAGTTCTAAGAGTTGTTCTCACCCTCCTTTTCCTCCTCCAGCCGGCCGTATGCGTGCTTGGCAAACACTATACCATACAGCTACATCCTCAGCCCTTGGTGCAGTTTCTTCAGTATAATTCAGTGGCAACTCACTCTTGCTTTCGAGTTCCTTCAGCTTCAAAGGCATGATTCTGGGCGGCTCCCTACTGCCTTAAGAGATTTACAAAACACCAAACACCGCTGTAACAGAAGGCCAGCCTCAGGCCCTGTCGGGCGCCCCCCGCTCCTCACACAGGAAGAAGTTCTCACTCCCTATAGCATCTATAGCAGAGCCTAGGTAACCAGGTCAGGTGCTGGGTAGCAGGGACCAAAATGCCTGGTGAACATAGCTGTGAGACCCACGTGCACCGGCCCTTTAACACCTCACTCCGCGCCTGGGGCTCTGGAGGCAGGAAGGGACGCGAGGGCACTCGGACGCGGCCAGAGGCCCAGAGCTGCTCCCTACGCTCCTTCCAAGCCCCAGTTCTAGGGGGCTACACTGCCGCCTCCCCAGCACTTTCTCCTCGCCCCTGAGCCGGCCACAGAGGCCGAGATCGCCGCAGGGGCCGCAGCCTGCAGCCCAGACCCTGGTGCCCCGAGAGGGCAACGGAAGCAGCGGTCAGGGGCGTGCGCACGAAAGGCCTGGCTGCATCCGGGTTCTCCATGCTGCCGGCTACCCACGATCGGTGACAGGTACCGGACCGCACACATCCAGCCCCCGCCCTCCGCTCACCTGCTCCGCCGCGGCGCAGGGTATAGTTTACGCCGCGGGCGGAGCGCCTCTCCGGGACTAGCGCCGGCCCCGCCCACTGCCCCGGTTCGCCCGCGCCCCGGACACGCCCCTGCAGGGATACGCCCACTTCCTTGGCTCCGCCCCTGTCCCGTCCCTTGGGCGGTGCCAGGTTCCCCAGTGCACTTGCGCCATAGCCCGTTTACAGAAAAAACACTGGGTGCAGAAGGTCCAGGCCTTCGCTGTGTCTTGCCCTGGAGACCGCAATATCATATTGACGTTGAAATTTGAAGTTGGGTAGTGGCTTTTCTTAGGTGCCTGGCAGCGCCACGGGGACAAGGGGTGGGTATTTGCTTTGTGATTTCAGGAGCCTCTATTTCCCTTCCCTCTGGTTCCAAGCGCTTTAAAATGGAGTCTAAAGTAAGCTAACATCGTGAGCATTCTCCTGATTGATTTTTTAGAGTGCTTCGGCGACATGGGGAGCTCTGGGAAATATGAACCAGGATAAAATTGCATCGAGACCCAGAAATCTGCCTCAGGGCAGGGGCAGGGAGGGGTTGTGATCACAGGAACTGGGGACTGTAGAGTGAGTTGAAATTGTCAACAATTTGCCACGGTTGTCATTATCTCAGTAGCTTCATTTCTCCTTTAATTACTGTGAAATTCGTATAACATAAAATTGCCATTGTAGGGCTGGGGATGTAGTTCAACAGAGTGCTTGCATAGCATGCAGGAAGCCCTGAGTTCAATACTCAAGTCGGTGTATGCGTGGGGGTACTCCTGTCTTGAGAAGTCCAAGGTCATCCTTAGCTACATAGCAAGTTCAAGGCCAGCCTGGGACATATTAGACTTTGCCTTTAAAAGAAAAAATATGGCTAGGCAGTGGTGATGCACATCTTTAATCCCAGCACCGGAAAGGCAGAGACAGGCAGATCTCTGAGTTTAAGGCCAGCCTGGTTTACAGAGTGAGTTCCAGGACAGCCAGGGATATATATATATCTTCACCACCACCACCACCACCACCCCTGCAAAAAGAATAGTCATTTTAATTTAAGGTATTTAGTGACTTCTATGTGTGCAGATCTGGCATGTATGGTTGTACAACAGTCCATTGCTCAAAAAATAAAAGACAGTTGTACACGTTGAAAAGTCTGTTTTCTATCACTCTCCTTGACCCTGATGGCCACCAGCCTACTTCTGTCTCTGTGGACTTAGCTAAATATCTTGACACAATTGAGAAAGTAGATTCTACCTGGCAGATAGCTTAGACTCGTAGAACCGAGGTCTGGAATCTTCCTTTTCTGCCTGTCTATTACAATTCCTTACCCTTTCTGGGCCTCGGTTTCCTCATCTGTAAAAGGACAGTGTGAGAGCCGTCAGAGGAACATAGCAAACTGCAGAGAAATGAGGGTGCAGGGGGCAGCATGGATGCCGAGCTTACAGTAATTGTTTCCTTCTGCCTCCCTTCTCGACTTGAGATGGTGTGGGTTTCATTTGTTCTGTTTGACATTGAAATGACAGACCATAGTACTCTTCATGTCTACTGCCCCTCCCCCTGAAGGGGCACCATGCTTCTCTCCTACAGATGACTCTTATCAATGGCAGAAACAGCACCACATGGAAGTTGTGGCCAGAAGTTCTGGACCTTGGGCATGCTCACCACACTTGAAAAAGTCCAACTGTGCTGTAATGGAGGCTTCTCTATTGAATGGGACTCACAACTAACACACACAGGCCACTGTCTCAGTCCGTTCAGGCTGCTATAACAAACCACCAGAGGCGGGTAACTTATAACAATAGAAATTCGTTTTTCCACTGTTCTGGAGACTGGGCAGCCCAAGATCAAGACCTTAGCAGGCTTACTGTCTAGAGAGGACTTATGTTCTAGTATATAGGTAGCCTTATATAGTGTCCTTCTATGATGTCTACATGGCACACAGCACAGAATCAGAAGACCTAGGTCTGAAGTCTCCTTCCTCTTGATCTCATCCAGGAGACCTGTGTTCCTATGGCCTGATCACTACCCAAAGGCTCCACCTCTTAACCAATAACCTTGGGGTTTTGGATTTCAGCACAGCAACTTCGAAGGGTTAAACACACTAAGATGTCAGGATATGCAGAACATGAGTAATAAAACAAGTCCCGAAGTCTGGACAGTTATCTGTACTGCAGTGCAGCCTCACCTAGTCTGATTTGGGCATTTAGCATCTTTGTTTCTAGGCAATACTCTCTTTGTTAGACTTTTATAAAAGTTTTAGTTAAATATTTATATTTTGGGTGGCAGTTACTTTAAAAATTAGGTACTTGGTTCTTCTTTAATATTTAGACCTTGTAGAAATTTTGAAAAATATTAAAAAAAAGATAAGTAGAAGAAAATCACATGCTCATCTTTTTGTTTTATGTTTTTTGTTTCTAATACCCCTTTGGGTAATTTTCTTTTTATTTTGAGAATACTACATGGGTCTCATAATGTTGTTGCCAAGGCTGGTCTTGAACTCATGACCCTCTAGCCTTAGCCTCTCATGGAGAATTTTATTACATGAGGATTTGGGGGAAAAAAACAAAAACAAACAAATGGTGTGAAGTTGGAAGCCTTGATTCTTGTGAGGCAGAAGAACAGATGAGCAAATGGATTCTAGAGGTAGTGGACATTGTGTTGTGTAAAGGAGTTGCTCTCTGAGTCACAGGGAGCCACATTCTGCGTCAGAAGAGTCTCCGTTGGAGGTGTGGTGGTTTGAATCTACTTGGCCCATGAGAGGTGGCACTATTAAGAGGTGTGGCCTTACTGAAGGAGGTGTGGCCCTGTTAGAGGAAGTGTGTCACTGTGGATTCGAGGCTTTGAGGTCTCATAAATGTAGCAAAATTAATAAATCTCATCACGGGGTTGCTTCCCCTCAATGCTTTATGTTCCCGAATAAAACACACACACACACAATCTTTATATTCGAATATGCCTTAATCAGCACAATAGCTGGGCAACTGCCTGACCTCCATGTTGTTAGAATCTACCTCCCACTGATAACTCCGAGTTACTACTTAACTAATTTCTATGTTCCATCTTGGCTGCTCTTGATCCAAACAAGCAGTCCTCTGGACTGCATTTTCCTGGCACATTTAATGGCGGCTCCCTTCTCCCTCTTGCGTGCTATTTCATGGCTGCTACCGTCTCTCCTCTTCTGCACACACTCCTAAGGCATGGCATTTCCTCTCTCCTCTCCTTCAGGGGTCCCAGGCCCAGGAACCCTAAATTCCGCTTCTGTCTCTCCCCATTAGCTATTGGCTGCTGGCATCTTTATTTACCAATCAGAATTAACTGGGTGCAGGTTCCCAGAAGCCACATGCAGACTCTCTAGTGCAGTTTTGGGGGACCCAATCAGCATTAGAATACAAGTAGGTACAATATATATGCTCAAGTCTGGCCAGTGTGACAGAGCCTCTTCCTGACTGTGGAAGACCATTTCCTCGATGCCGAGGGACTGAGACGTAGAACTCTCGGCTCCTTCTGCAGCACCATGGTGGCCTGCACTCTGCCATCCCACCATGCCGATAATACACTAAGCCTCTGAACATGTAGGCCAGCTCCAATTAAATGTTTCTTTTATAAGAGTTGCCATGGTCATGATGTCTCTTCACAGTAGTGAAACTAAGTTAGGAGGGCTCCTGAAAAGGGAGCCACGCTGCCAGGAATCCCCAGCCTCCAGACAGACATTAGCCACGCATCCGTAGGTATCATCAGTCATGAAGTAGATACCCTAAAGCATGTCTTTTCTTGCTAGGGTATGAGGGCTAATGTTGGTTATCCACTTCGCTGCCTTGAGTGATACTTGAAATGTCTATAAAGCATATTTCTGGGATATGTCTTCTATGGAATTTCCAGAGATGATTGACATGTGGGTCTGCAAACTGTGAGGGGAAGAACCTCCCTGAACGAGGACAGCACTGTGTAATTGAGGGCCTGGAAGGAGTGGAAAGGCAAAGAGAGGGGCAGCTCATGCATAGGCTTGCTCCCCTATTCTTGAACAGGTATGGTTTTTTGTTTGTTTGTTTGTTTTTATTTTTTTCTCCTGTGCTAAGGCAATCTGACTCTTCAGCCTTTGAATGTGAACAGGCACAAGATGGTCACTGGGGCATTTCCAGCTCTTGGACTAGGGCTACACATTAGACCTCCTTGTTCTAAGGCAGTGGTTCTCAACCTGTGGGTGACAACTGCTCTAAAGCATTCAGTCTAAGCAGCTCCTGGCTTCCCTGTCTTTCTCTGATTCTATAGGTGGCTTAGTCAGGGTTTCTATTCCTGCACAAACATCATGACCAAGAAGCAAGTTGGGGAGAAAAGGGTTTATTCAGCTTACACTTCCAATTGCTGTTCATCACCAAAGGAAGTCAGGACTGGAACTCAAGCAGGTCAGGAAGCAGGAGCTGATGCAGAGGCCATGGAGGGATGTTCCTTACTGGCTTGCTTCTCCTGGCTTGCTCAGCCTGCTTTCTTATAGAACCCAAGACTACCAGCCCACAGATGGTACCACCCACAGGGGCCCTCCCCCCTTGATCACTAATTGAGAAAATGCCTTACAGCTGGATCTCATGGAGGCATTTCCTCAACTGAAGCTCCTTTCTCTGTGATAACTCCAGCTTGTGTCAAGTTGACACACAAAACCAGCCAGTACAATAGGTTAATCTACTAAGCCCTGCCTACAATTACGTGTATGTGTGTGCGCGCGAGTGTGTACACACATGCATATATACATATGTATCATCTATATTTATATATAAATATTCATATACATTTGTATATAAATATACATATAGATAGATGATTGATAAATAAAGTCAATTCTACTTTAAAGAAATCAGAGGGAAAGAAGGGCTTTGCCAGTAAGTCTGGACATTGGCAGCCATCACCGCAAGAGTCTAGTTGTTCACCTGGCGACATTTACTTCTGCCTGACCATCTTTTTCCCCACACCTTGGATGATTTTATTTCTCTGTGGAGGAGGTTTGTTTCCTTTTGAGGAGTCTGCTCTTATCATATCAATCATTTAAGCCAGCAGTTCTCGAACTGTTTGGATTTACAAACTGTTTACTCTCTTACAACAAGTCGAGACCTTCACAGACACTTTGGCTTGTGTGACTTGTGGTTATGGAACCTTGCCAGATGTGCTCACCAGCTTCCTGGGGCTGAGACAAAGTGCCTGGGATGAGTGACTTCAGAGAAGAACAGTAGTTTTAGGAAAGTTTGAGTCCATAGTCAACTTGTCCTTGAGCCTATAGTGACACAGAACATCATGGCCAAGACGTGACAGAAGAAACCTGTTCCATTCATGATGGCCTGGCAGCAAAGAGAGAGGAAGTGGCCGATATTCCAGTGTCTCCCTCAAGGTCTTCAGTGACTGGACTTCCTCTCACTGGGCCTCACTTCTACTCAGAACACTTTGACACCAAATGTGAGTGTGTGTTGGGGGGGGGGGGGTTCCACACTAACAAGCAATTATCTGACCCTCTAGACACCAGCAATTGTGGTGGTCTACGCTTGAATTCAGTTCTAACACTAGCTACCTGGAACTAGAGCAGATCTCACAAATTAAGAGCTTGGTCCCCTGTGACTCACCCCTCCTTCAGAGACAATTTCTAGCCTTTGATAATTGCACTTCTTGGGTACAAATTGGGGGTTCCCCTGGCTTCCTAGGGCTTGAACACAGAGTGATCACTACATTGTCTCCTAGCTTAATACAGAGAAGATTACGCAGGATAGAGGAGCAGCCAGGTGAGGGTGGGCAGTAGGCCTGCCGTGGTCCTGAGCCCACGAGCCTCTTTGTCCCTGGACCATGCTCCTGACACAAGCAAACATTCACCAGCCTGGAAGCTCTCTGGATTGTGCACTCTGTGGATTTTTACTCTCTCCTAGTATTACGGACTGAATGGCTTCTCATACATGGAGATGTGTCCTACCCAGACTCTAGTTTAGGGCTTCTGAAGGCAGATTAGGTTTTCCTGGAGGCTTCATCCCATAGGCCTCATTGACTAACCCCATCTCCAGCACCTAGATGGGCAGGGCTCAAAGCCCCAACTCCTAAGCATGATGCAGCTGGCTGCAGCATCCCTCTAAAGCTTATGTGTCAAGTTACTCCTTCAGTTCCTGCCCTGATTTCCCTCGATGCCTGTAAGGCAAATAAACGCTCTCTTCTCCTAAGTCACTTGTCTTCAGAGTGTTTGCTTGAAACAACAGAAAGGAAACTGAAACTCCTGGCTTATAGACACCCGGGATCTTGCCAGTGTGGAGAATGACATCACATCAGCATGGCTTCCAGCTCTGCCTTCCCAAATTAGACATCTATTCTCCAGCTCAAAGGAAGACAAGAGGTAGCTAATGAGAGCTGCAGGTTACCTCACCCAGCGAAGAGCATTTAGGTGGCAAAGCAACTCTACAATGAGAGTTGTATAAGTAATGCTTCATCTTGGGGCACAAATCCATAGGCCCCAGGAGTGCTTACCACCAGCAGTTCTAAGCCAGAGACTTGATGCTGGCCGAATCCCATCAATAAGTGCCCCTAACCCACCACTGCACACCTCCTGCACCTCTCAGGCTTACACAGAGTTGGTGCGACAACTGCGTCATAAGTCATTGCCTTTCACTCTCTCTTCCCCATTTTCCAAAGCAGATAGTTTCATTTTAACATAGTTTTAAGTCTAGATAAAACTCTTCCTGTAATTAAGGGGGTTTACAGTCTTAGCAATGGCAGAGTAGTTTATTCTCCTCAGACAATATCGATCAACTCTGGACAAAATATCTCAGAAACGTATCATTTTTCAAGTAACCTATAATAACCCAAACCAGGCAGAAACAGGAGAGTATCTGACTCCAGAGGAAGGGAATTGAGGTCTTCTTTACAGCTCTCCCCGGGCAGTACAGACTGTCTATGGCAGCTTGTGGGTGAGGGGAGCTAATGCTGGTCACAGCTATGTTGGCTCTAGGGTCCACAGATATAACTGGAGGCTGCCAGAGGCGTCTGGACAACACTACAAGAGTCAGGGATGAAATGAAGCCAGCTGCAGAGGAGGTAACCCCTCAAATAGGCACATAATTCTCTCTCAAATCCATGGCTGCCCCAACATGTATCACTAGATTACAAAGAGGAGAATGATAAGAGAGAGAATTGATCAGGAAGATGTAGCTGCACTATTTATTGGCGCGTGGACAAAACCAAAAAGCTTCTTTCTATACCTGTGAAGTAAAACTTCACATTAAGGAAGGAAGTCGAAAAAGACACAACAGAAGTTAAGAAGTATAGCAGTCCTCTTAGGATTTGCTGAAAAACAGTCTCTCTCTGTCTCTCTCTCTCTCTCTCTCTCTCTCTCTCTCTCTCTCTCTCTCTCTCACACACACACACACACACACACACACACACACACCCAGGACATAGATTTTAATAAAAAATACCATACATATATATTGAAAAATGTCAATCCTTAAATCTATAAATTCATTAATAGATTAATATCCCAATTAATTTTCTGGTGGAAATTGACACATCAGTTTTAAATGTTTAACAGGCACTAGGTGTGGTGGCACGTACCTTAAGTCCACAGGAGGCAGAAGCCAGGAATCTGTGGGTTGGAGACCAGCCTGGTTTAGCTACCTAGGGCTGCATAGCAAGACCCTATGTCAAAAAAAAAGAAAACAAAATTTTAACGGGAACATAAAGCATCTCAAATGGCCAAAATAGTTTTGCAATAGCTGGAAGACTCACAGCCTGATTTCCAGACATTTGCAAAGCTGTGGTAATCAAGGCCAGTAAGTATTGGACTAAAGGCAAGTAAGAGAATAGAGAAGTTGTAGTCAGTCGCTTTTTGACAAAGAGGCTAAGAATATTTGATAGATAAAAGGAAGTCTTTTTTTAAAAAAAAGATTTGCTTCCACTTGTGCTTGAGTGTTCTGCCTTCGTTTATATCTGTGTACCATGTGCATGCAGTACCTGTGGAAACCAGAAGAGGGCGTCAGACGCCCCTGGGAGTGGAGTTACCGGACAGTTGTGAGCTGCAATTTTGGTGCTGAGAATTGAACCCAGATTCTCTGAAAGAGTAGCCACTGCTCTTAACTGTAGAGCCATCTCTCCAGCCCTAAGGAACTCCTAACAAACGATGCTGAAGTGATTGGCTAAATGTATGAGAGAATGACTCTTGTCCCCCATCTCATAAACCTAAATTTAAATGTTGACAAATATAAAATACCTAGAAAAAAAACAAATAGTCCCATGGCCTGGTGCACACACATATGTGTGTATAGGCATGTGCACACACATACAAACAAACAAAAAAATGAATATCAAACCTTTTCAACTGAGTATCTTTATGAGATTACGTGTTTGATATTTTGAACACCCTCCTCAAAGCCTTTGTCCCATGGAAGTCAGGTTCTCCCTTCGCTTCACCTTCCCCTCCCCTCCACCTTTCCTGTTCTCCACTCCGCCCCTCCCTTCACCCTCTCCCGCGCGACCACGTGTGGCCTCATAGCACAGGTACCTACAAGTAATAGAGCCTTCTTCATTTCCATGTGTGCCTCTCCTGGTTATTGGCAGGGTACTCTCTGACTCTAATCTAAAAGAGATGTAAAAATGTGAATGTATCTCAAAAGTATCATAGTTTCAAAAAAAAAAATCTAACGTTGGGCGGTGGTGGCCCACGCCTTTAATCCCAGCACTCGGGAGGAAGAGGCAGGTGGATTTCTGAGTTCAAGGTCAGCCTGGTCTACAGAGTGAGTTCCAAGACGGCCAGGGCTACACAGAGAAACCCCGTCTCAAACAAAACAAAACAAAACAAAACAAAAAAATATCTAGCCAAAAAAATACAAACCAGTATCTGCAGGTTGGGGGTGGAGCATTCTCATAGTCTATGCAAGACCTCAGCACCAACACTAAATGGACAGTCCTGTTTAGGTGACATTTGACATTAGACATAACCTCCGGGAAAGGCATTGCCATGGTGACTCCTGTAGAGACTGACTGCAAGGGATGCCCGGAACACAGACAGGAGTGTGGTTTGACATTACAGGGTGAGGGGGTCTTCCTCCTTTTTATTCCCACTGCAAATATGTGGTATCTTAAACTTGACCAATAAAAATTTTAAGTGCTTATTTTATTTTATTTTATTTTTTGTTTATCTTCTGTTTTTCTCCCCCATGCAGTCTAAGATAAAAGGTTTTGTCAAGCTAGGAATGTGGGAAATGTTATTTCATTAACTTCTTACATACGTGCATGCATGCATGTGTCTGTGTGTCTGTGTGTCTGTGTGTGTTTCTATGTTTCTCTTTAATCCATTCAGAATGTTCTTGGAGAGGAAAACACTTGCTTTCAATGACATACAAAAAAGACTTTATTTTTTCGTTCTGCTCCTCCCCGTGCCTGCTTCCCTTTGACCAGTGGAAACTTTATAGTATAGCCCTTGGAGGGCGTCCACAGGTCTACAAAAGGCACTTGTCTCTTCCAGAACGTCACTTCTTGTTCTAAGTGACCTCATTGTGATGAATACAGCTTGAAATGGGTTCATCTTACAATTCATTATTAAAACAAAGTGTAGACCTTGAGACGGTTGAAAGGAGACAAAGCAGATAGCAGCCCGGAAGAATAGGAAAGTGCTCTTACGGGAAAGCAGGCCATCTTGTGATGCCTGTGAAGTGATGTTTGTGGATTATAGGATCTGGGGGGAAATGATGAGAGTGGCTTTAGTTGGCACCAGAAATAAAGGCCTGGAGGTAGTTGGAAGTCTATGCTGCCGGAGTTGCGTCTTATTTAAAGGGTTATCTAAATGATATATAGGCTTTTTAGTACCTACGTTATCTTCAAGCTAAACAGCTGTTTCTGAGCAAGGTGAAGAGTCGAACAGACTGATTTCAGAATTACCTGGAACGTATGAATGCTGAGAATGTAAGATAAGACTCACAAAACAAGCCATCTATTATGTTCTCTGTTTAATCTGGGGGGGAGGGAGGAGGCGGGGAGAGGGCGGTGCCTAGAGGGTGGGCAGTGCCTAGGGGTGGGCGGTGCCCTGCGTCCTTTAGGATTCCTTCTGTTAAAATTGCTGTCTGACTCAACATACAACCCCAACGAGGGGAAATCCGTTTCATTTTTCTACTTCATAATAGTTGGTTCTGTGTAACTTCTGGCCCAAAACCCGATCTGCCTCAGAAAGGACAAAGATTTGTCACCTGTGAGAACGTTAAAGAGAAGATGCTGCAGATTCTCGGGACATTTTGCCAGCAGAGGTGCGAGTGTGCATCGGTTAGTTGGTACTGACAAGGTTTCTTTGCTTAGTCTAGCTTTCCTCAGGCTCCTGAGTCTTGTAGAGCCGTCCATACACTGCCTCTTTGTAAGGCCTGCGTTTAGCAAAGATTTGTCCAAGTCAGTTTAACAAGAACCTCCCAGGGCAGAAGGAACAAAATACAAAATGGTCCCATCTCCCCACCTTGGAGGACTAAGAACAGGAGCGGAGGGAAGAGAATTAGAAAAGAAAAATTAAAGAAAATGAAGTTGGAAGGGGGTGCTGTTGGGTGAGGGGGTGGCGGAGTTAGGGTGGTGTGTGGGGGAGTGGACCTGGTCAAAATACATTGTATGCATGTATACACGTCTCAAAGAATAAATAAAATATTAATATAGAGTAGATGGATGAATGATAGAGAGATGATAGACAGACAAATAGACAGGCAGGCAGGCAGAACAAACAGTAACAGATCCTCCTGGATCCCGGGGCTGAGTTCCTTCCGTCTTCACACACATCTCTCCATCCCTGATTTGCCCCTCCAGGGAGCCAGGATGTTCCTTCCAAAGCTAAAGCCCTAACATGGCTGCTGGCCTCTGACTTTCTTTACTCAGGCCTAACATGGCTGCTGACCTCTGACTTTCTTTACTCAGGGCTAAAGCCTAACATGGCTGCTGGCCTCTGACTTTCTTTACTCAGGCCTGCTCATGTTTCCTGACTTTGCCTGAAAATCACTCTCTCAGTTGTGCTTCTTTTTTTTAAAGATTCAAATGATTTTTTTGTTAACATAAACCACTTTAAAATACATTAAAAGAAATATTCCTGTAACTTCATTTATGGTATTTCTGAATGTGCAATTGTGTCTGGTCCCTAAATTACAATCCCATTCTGACCCATTTTTCTCCTGTTTGATTATTTATGACTCCACTCTAAACAGCACGCATTCTTCCCATACTTTATTGACTTTATTGCCTGCCTCCCTCTTTTTCTCCCTCCTCCTCCTCCTTCTCCTCCTCCCACTTCCCAATTGCTTAGATTTCAGGTATGCACCACCACACCTGACTATTCTATTTATCTTCTTAATTATAGCAAAACACAAAATAATACTTATCATCGGTTATCCACTCTTAGGCAGTCTCCGTAGCTGTAAGTGCATTCATGGTATGACACAATTACCTCTATCCCCTTCTAGAACTTTTCAAGGTATTAAAGATTTTAGGACATGTTCAGGGTCACAGAATAATTGAGCAGAAAGTCCAGAGAATTCCTTCAGTTCCCTGTCCCCAAGACTGGAGAGATTGCTCAGTAGTTACAAGCACTCATTACTCTTCCAGAGGACGAAGGTTCAGCTGCCAGCACCCACGGGTGATCAGCGTCATGTGGTTATCTATGAACCATGGCCAGTACTGAACCATGCACACACCTCTCTCTCTCTCTTCCTGTGTGCTGTACAGCATTGGCCTATGGTATCAGAGCTAATCTGTCCTTGCCTGTTTGCACACTGGTGCCTTCTTTATATCGCCACTATTCTGCTTTGAGGTCATCAGCAAGTCAAATAAGCATGCTGGAGCACAAACACTATCGTACTGGGTCAGTGGAGCTGAGAAGGCTGTTGTCTTAGTTAGGGCTTTACTGCTGTGAACAGACACCATGACCAAAGCAACTCTTATAAGGACAACATTTAACTGGGGCTGGCTTACAGGTTCAGAGGTTCAGTCCATTGTCATCAAGGCGGGATCATGGCAGCATCCAGGCAGGCATGGTGCAGGAGGAGCTGAGAGTTCTACATCTTCATCTGAAGGCGGCTAGTGGAAGACTGACTTCCAAGCAGCTAGGATGGGGGTCTTAAAGACCACATTCACAATGACATGCCTACTCCGACAGGGCCACACCTTCTAATTGTGCCACTCCCTGGGCCAAGCATATACAAACCATCACAGCAGTATGTGTTAGTATGTACAGCATGAATACACTGGAGAAAAAGAGCTCATGTCTCAGCTGCACAGGGAAGGACAGTGGAAGATTTTGCCAGGTTACTCAGAATGGAGACTCATTTGAAACATAAACTTATTTCTGGCATTTTCTGTTTTTTTGGGGGGAGGGGCTATAGTTGACTTTGGGGTAATCGAAATTCTGGAAAGTAAAACTGGGTAAGGAGCTATTTGAAGCCCCCTTCCTCCAGACCCTGCCCACCACCATACCATACCACATGATGTTTAGTGATTATGCATGTTACACATGTTGAGCCCTGCCGCACTTGTGTCTGGTTCATTTCATTAGTTTCAGGGTTGCTACGTGGAGCTTGGATCGGAACTTTATCATTTTTTAAAAGTTGAATATGTATGGCTACACTACCCTGCTCACCCATTGGTGGACAGGTGAGTCTGCCTTGTCTTGTGTATTGTAATTGACACTGCTGTGAGTGTGCGTGAGCAAATAACTAAGACCCAGCTTTCTTTCTTTCTTTTTTTTTTTTTTTTCCAAGACAGGGTTTCTCTTTGTAGCCCTGGCTGTCCTGGAACTCACTCTGTAGACCAGGCTGGACTCGAAGTCAGAAATCCGCCTGCCTCTGCCTCCCAAGTGCTGGGATTAAAGGCGTGCGCCACCACTGCCCTACTGAAACCCAGCTTTCAACTCTGTGGTTATGTCCTGGGAAATGGGATAGCTGCTCCTTCCCGCAGCGCGAGTGGTCATGCTGGCTTCCTCAGTAGGCAGCAGCTTTTGATCTTCTCTCCAAAGCCATCTTAATGAATATGAGGTGTTGTCTTCGATCCTTAAGCTTTAATTAAGACCCTGGTGTCCCTTTCAAATGCTAAACAGGTACTTGGCTATTCCCTCCCCAGCGTGTATGCCACAGGAGCACGGTTTCTCTCTGATTTAAGCTAACAGGGTTGACATCCTCAGCTGTGAGGACAGCTTAGCCAGCAGGTGTGTGAGCTCTGCACGGTGAGTGTGGGTGGTTCACACAAATTCCTTGGCTTGTGAGGGATCTGTCCTTTACTTCTCCAGAAGAACTATCATAAAGCTATGTGAGCCCCTCAAAGAATAGCCTTGAGAACCCCGGTAGTATGGTTCTCACAGTATGTCTACAGGTCGTATGTTACATGAGTACGAACGGAGTGCTAGAGGTCTTAACCTCTCTGACAAATAATGAAGGGCCCCGAGTCTGTGATGCTGAAAGGTGATTCTTGTGAAAACATTATCTCACACAGTAGCGATGCATCCTAAAACCACCAAAGTTAATGAGGCCCAAGTGGCATACATTTCTCTCCTTCTAATCCTGGAAGGGGTGGCGGGTCCAGGACCCAATGGAGAGACGGCCTGTCTGTCCTTGGGCAGAACAGGAAACAACTTTATGGCCACTAGAGGGCGCCAGCACCTTTTGTTTCGATCTCTCTATAGACACACTGGGAGGCGCCCCTTTCCTGTTTCTCTGAGCTTGCTACTGTTTGGGCTCTCTTTAGGCCTTGACCATTCAAAAGGGCGATCCAATTGAAACAACGAAGGGGGCATTTCCCCCCAAGGATCTGGAATGACATCCCCAGGAAATCAGGGTCCCTGTGGGTATGGGAGGCAAGTTAAGGGGCTGAGAGGTCACCTTGAAGTCATCCTGGCTAAGAGCTAGGGCAGGGGAAATACAGCCTTTTCTTACATTTTTGAGTTTTCAAAAACAAAACACAATTTCAGACTAAGAGAAGAGTGTGCTGTTGTCAAGTTGTACTGTCTGTGCTACTTTCTGGAAAGCCAAGCTCTGTGTGGGAGGCCCTGTACAACCCTTTTCCTGTCTCTCCAGTGTAACCTGCCTCACCTATTTGGATCCTGTGAACCTCCTAAAAGCTGCCAGTTGAAGAACACTACCCCCAAAGAGATAGTACCCCCTTCTTAGGAGGTCCAGGATGTGGCCCCAGAATCTGCCTGCCCCTGAACATGTTATCTGGTCCTCAGGTAACAGACAAACCGCAAGCCAAGAAAGTTTCCATCAGATCTTGTCCCCTGAAACCATTTTGGTTTTAATATGGTAGCAACCTGACAGCCTTCATTTTCTTGCACAATCCTGAGTCCCAGGGATGGGGCACCTTCCCTCCTCACTTACCCCATGCTTTCCAGTAAGGACGCACCACCTCCCAGCACTGGTGCCCATGGTCTCACAGGGGTTCAGCACCAAAGCCTCCCTCTTAAAGAAACAAGGCCATTGGGAAAAGGAATAAACAGGTTACTTGGTACTTGTCCTACTCAGGGTTTCTATTGCTCAGATGGAACATCACCACTAGACTTTGGGGAGGAAAGGGTTTATTTCATCTTGTAAATCTCAGGTCACATACCACCATGTGTGAGGGAAGTCATGACAGGAGCCTGGAGGCAGGAAGCAGAGGTTATGGGGGAGTGCTGCTTACTGGCTTGCTCCTCATGGCTTGGGCAGCTCAGTTTTATACAACCCAGAAAGGGCGGGGCCTCCCATGTCGATCATGAATCAAGAAAATACTCCCAAAGGCTTACCCACTGGCCGGCCAATCAGGTGGGGGCATTTTCTCAATTGAGGTTCCCTCTTCTCGGATAATTCTAACTTGTGTCCGGTTGACAAAACTCTAGCTAGTACAGCGCTCTAGTTTGTTCAATGGTGTCTGATGGTGTTGAACCAACATCTCTTAGTTGGGGGTGTTAGCAAAAGGATGGAGGTGGGAATCTGACTGTGGTCAATTCACCAGGGCAGAGGCCTTGGTGCAGCCAGCCAAGTGGCTGTCCCCTGAAACATGCTGCAGTTGAATATTGGTGCCAAATATACCCACAGCATAAATCCCTGGGACATGGGACTCTGGTGTGTAAGAGATTGTACAGGTGTGGTTAAGGTAGTGTTCTCGGGGTAATGACATCAAGCTGGGAAGGGCGTCCTTGTGAGATGGAGACAGGAAGAGCTGAGAGAGGTGATAACAGAAAACAGAGGGGCTGTGGACCAGAAGCAGGTACTGTCTAGAGGCTGAGAAGGGAGAGGACAGGATCTCCTCTGGAAGGGATGAAAGCTTGTGAGCAACTTCATTAAAAGCCAGTGAGACTGATTCCAACATTAGGACCTTACATCTACAAGAGAATGAATGTTTAAAATCTCTGGATTTGTGGTCAGTTATTACAGAAGTGACAGGAAAATAGTGACCCACCTATCAGCCTCACCTCTTCACAAGACAACAAAGTGTGTACACACACACACACACACACACACACACACACACACAAACACACACACATTCATACACAGACATACACAGACATACACATACATATAGACACACATATACACACATTCATACACATACATACACAGACACACATATATACATATACAAGCATACACATAAACACGTACATACACATGTACACAGACACACACATACATATACACATTCATACATATACATACACAGAAACACATACATACATATGAATACATTCATATACATACATACACAGAGACACATACATATATACTCACATATACACATACACAAACACACATTCACATACATATCTATACATACATAAATACATGCATGCATACACACATATGCACACACACATACACAGAGTCAAAGAGAGAGAGAACACTCCATCTGTGGATTCCCTGGCTGCAAATTCAAACAATCATAAACCAAAACCACAGGAAACAAAGTGTTATCCATACTGAAAGTGAGCGGACTTTTCTCTTGTCATTCTCCCTAACCAATGCAGCATAGTAATTATAGATTTAGGGTTTATATCATGCTAGACAATAGAAATTGTCTAGAAATGACTTGAACTATTCAGGGGCATGTGCATAGTATATCTGCAAAACCCCTGCCTTTCTGCATAAGGGACTTGTTCACTTTTAGGCCACGGTGACTAAATTGAGGAGACAGATAAACATATGTCATATGGAGACTGCATAACTACTTTTCCTATTTCTGGAGACTTCCAGGCCAGATGTTTTACAGGTAGGTCACAGGCACGTCATCCTACCATGAGAGGCCCCTGTGTGAGCAGACTCATGCACAGGGCACCTTCTTGTGGCTCAGTGGTTCGGTGGAACAACTCTTGAGGTCTCCAGGGCTGCCATATTAGTAGCCATATTGGATTCTCCGCATACAGGTTCTTTGTAGAACAGGAAGGAAGGCTTGGGAGAACCTTCTACTGTAGCAACTCCAGGCCTGCCTTTCTGGCCTTCCTTATGATTCTGTCAAGAGCAGTGGTTCTCAACTTTCCTCATGCTGTGATCCTTTAATATAGTTCCCCAACCATAAAATTACTTTTGTTGCTACTTCTTAACTGTAATTTTGCTACAGTTCTGAGTACATCTGATATGCAGGATAGTCTTGGGTGTCCCCAATGGGGTCTTGACCCACAGATTGAGAACCACTGGTTAAGATCCTTTCTCACTTAATCTGTTTGCTACCAAGTCTCAGACAGTAGATTCTTCTGCTCAGATGTATCTATCACCTCATGGCATGGGTCTGGCTTGTCTAGTCTAATGCTGGAAGGTGAAACTTGTTCCTTTTGCAGCCAGGCAGGGTTGTTCAGTGAGATCCAAAGTACACACAAGTTTCCAGCTACAGCTTCAGAGTGTCACAGCCACTACAGAGCAGCTGGACTTCATTCGGCCTTAAGAGCCACAGAGGAGGAGACGGTAACTGAGCATACGTGAACATGGAGTTTGCAGGTTGGCTTCAGGAAGGACTGTCTGAGGGGATGAAGGGCAACCGTCTCCATAGATGCGGGTGAGAAAGGTGCTGGGAGTTATCTTCCAGAATCTGTTTCCCCAGGGATAACAGGTTCCTGGCTGGGGATGAGCTGCTTGGTCTCCTGATATTTCTCTCCTTCCCCCTCCCTCGGGAGCCTGGGATAAGCTGAGGGATGATCAGCCGGATGTGAGCCGGGTCTCCACACGCGTCACTTCCAGGATCTCCTGTGAGGCCTGGAGTACTGCCAAGGTGATGTGCCTCCTCCATCCCTGGGTCAGCTTCAGGTGAAGTCATCCGTTCCCTCTTCCCTCGGCACTCCGTCAGGGCCTGTTCCTGGGATTTCTGAGTCATTGCACAGTTTATAACATCACTTTAGGAACCAGAAGTATTGTGGGAATGACTCGGTAAAGGAGGTGCTTAGCCTGTGCCTTCATGTTGAAAGAGGCTCTTGAGACTGAGCCAAGAAGACTGGCCAGAAAATTCAACAGCATATAGAGAATTAAAAGGTGTGGGGGTGGGGCAGGGGTGCAGTTGCTAAGACCCGTCAATACTGCAAAATCAAGTCCTCGTCTTTAACAAGTGCTTCCACACTCTCCAGGGGATGCCATCCGTGAGTGTTCTTGCAGCTTACAGGAAAGTGTCACAGTCTTGCACGTGGCTTCATTTGAAGACCCCTCCCCTCCGCTGTACTGCAGAGATTGCCTGTATTCTACCTTCAGACAGTGTGGTGGTTTGACTAAGAATGCCCTCCTAGGCTCATGTATTTGCATATTCGGCCCAGGGAGTGGCACTGTTTCAGAAGGCTTGTTAGAGGGCTTGCTGGGCAGGCTTGGAGGTTTCAAAGCCCACACCCAGCCCAGGCTCTTTCTCTCTCTGCAAGATGAAAAGGGGAAAAGCCAGTTAGAAGAATTGAGATGCTAGGGCTGGAGAGATGACTTAGCAGTTAAGAGCACTGACTGCTCTTCCAGAGGTCCTGAGTTCAATTCCCAGCAACCACATGGTGGTTTACAACCATCTATAACAGGATCTGATGTCCTCTTCTGGTATTCATGAAGACAGCAACACTGTACTCACATATATAAAATAAATAAATAAATCTTAAAAAAAATAGTTCGGGCACAGTTTGGATGCTGATACTGTGGTAATAAACCGAAATCATGGTTGATGTGGATACAGCGAATTTTGGCTAAACGCTCACTTTTGCTTAATGCTATTGTTCCCAAGTATGTGCTCATTTAAAAGAGAGCCCTTAATACAGCCTGGGACACAGAGTAAACACAGAGGGCTAAGGCCCAGCCTGTCAACCAAGGGTCTCCTGAGTGACGCCCCTTGTCCCTTCTGCCATAAGATCACCCATGGAGGAGGATGTCTGTCCCTTCCTATTCTCAAAGCAAAAGCATTGCTTTTACAACATGAGACTTCTTGGACTGCCTCTTTAGAATACAAGGAAATCAAAACATTGTTTCCTCTCCTTCCCCAGAGCTAGACCCACATCAGACAGATCGAGATCCACTATTGTCTAACTGCAGGACCTTCGCCATAATATTTAAATTCTTGTTGTTGAATGAATGAACATGATGGTTAGGGATAGAGGATGGTTACTTTCTGAAGTTGATTATTATTGTTGTTGTTGCTGTTGTGTGTTGTGTATATGTGTGCATACTTACATGTCTCCTTTATGCCTGTATGTATGGAGGTCAGAGGTCAACACTGGCGTCCACCTCAACTGCTCTCCATGTTATTTTCTGGAACATTCTTTCCCTGAGCCTGGATCCCATTATTTTAAACAACACAGGCTGGTCAGTGAATACCTGGGGATCTGCTGGGATCTGTGTCTCTGCTCAGCCCCCAGGGCTAGGGCTATAGCTTCATACCACCATGCTTAGCTGTTAAAGGATGCTGGAAATCCAGACTCATGACCTCAGGCCTGTGCACCGGATACTTTGCCATCAACTCACCAGCCTCTCTTTCTTAGCTCACTTTAATGTCTAGAAATTGCACACTGTGGGGGGTATCAGGACAATACTTCTTGACGCTGTAACGACATGCTAACTTTATTCTGTATGATGGTTAATATCGATTGCAAGCTTGACAGGATATAGAGCCAACTTGGAGATAAACCTCTGGGCACTCCTGTGAGGGATTTGATTAGGTTAACTGAAATGGGAAGACTTACCCTAAATGTGGGGGACACCGTTCCACAGGCTGGGGTCCCAGACAAAACAGAAAGGGGAACTGGGCCAACCGTCATCTCTGGCTCCTGAGTGTGGCTGCAAGTCAGATGCCTCACCCGCCGCCCCCCCCCCCGCCTCACCCGCCCCGCCTCACCCCCCCCCCCCCGCCTCACCCGCCCCGCCTCACCCGCCCCGCCTCACCCGCCCCGCCTCACCTGCCTCGCCTTGCTGCCATGGCTTCCTTCAAACTGTGAGCCCAAATAAGCCTTTCCCGAAGCCAACTTGGTCGGGTGTTTTGATTCAGTAGGAGGGAAGTAGCTAGTAGTTGAAGATGACTTCTTTCATGGGATTTGAACTCCCAAAGCTAGCAACAGACAGTTTGAAACGATCACCAATTGGTTTCCTCCAAGGCTGGTGTCATCTGTTTCATTCCAAGATGCCCTATCCCGAGTGACCTATGAATTGTGTTGTTTGTGTGTGCTGTGAGATGACCTCAGCCCTTCCTGCATTCCAGGAAACAGGATGTAGTTGCTCTCCAATAATCTATCAAAATTACCTACTCGGCCTTCTGAAAGCTATCGTGAGCTGCTAATTACAATTGCAGCAGGCAGCCATGGTCACGTTTGCTCACGTCCTGCTTTGGAGTTAACAGAGCATCCCCTTGAGTTCTGGGCTTCCTTTCCCTCCCTCCTGAAGGAATTCACTATTGTCTGTAAATATAGCATACTCCTGCTACGGCCTTTATCTAACCGTATTTCAGGCTTAGAGTTTCTAAATATCCCTATCGCAATAGAATTCACACACGGTAACATGCACTTTTAAGTATACAGTTCAATGATTTTCATCAAGTGTGTGTGCCTGTGTAAACACCATTGAGCTCAAGATAGTGTGTTTCTCATTCTAAAGAGTCCTCCTCCCCTTGTCCCCCCCACCTTGCACCCCCTTGTCACCCCACACCCCCTCTCTGCTCTTGGCTATCAACTCCTCCATCGACCCTCAGCTCTGGGTAAGTACTGTCTTCATTCTGTCCTTCTTTAATGACTCTCTAGTCATTTTAATGATTTTAATTTCTTTTTAGATTTGTTTTATGTATGTGAGTACACTGTCGCTGTCTCCAGACACACCAGAAGAGGGCATCGGATCCCATTACAGATGGTTGTGAGCCACCATGTGGTTGCTGGGAATTGAACTCAGGACCTCTGGAAGAGCAGTCAGTTCTACTGCAACAATGAGATGGAGTTCTACATGCTTCCACTTGAAACACTGCAAAAGGTCCACGGGCAACACGTTTTGTTTGATTGAGACAGGCTCTCCTGTAGCCAAAGCTGGCCTTGAACGTGCTGTGTAGTAGAGGCTACCTGGAACTTCTTCTGATCTCCCTGCCTCCACCTCCTGAGGGCTGGAATTACAGAAATGTGCAGCCATACCTGACTAGGGGACGATCTGAATGGGAAAAGAGATAGCAATCTGTCTGCCATTCAATCAAGACACACAAAGCTTATCTCTTTGCAGACTCTCTTTCACTGGTGGGATCAATTGTTTTTGTTGTTCTCAGATGTGGCATGAACAACTGCCCTGTTCCCTTGACTCCCAAGGGACACCTGTCTGAGCCCTCTGGGTACCCCACAGGCCTATTAGATTTAAGGAACCCTTGATGGGTGCCAAGTTCTATCGCCAGGCACAGCCACTTTGAGGATTCTGGCTCTATCACACCCGTTCTGCAGACCAGAAAGGGCTGCAGCAAATAAAATTTGGAGATGAATTAATTGGTCTGCAGTAGACTTGGACTCCACCTATCATGTTTCCATAGGGGGAGGCGAGCTTGGAACACCCACATAAGTGTGCTGCCTGTGCCCTTTCTTCCTGGAAGTTCTCAATTTTCTTACCTGGTCATTTTCAACTAAATCTCTAGGTTATGGAAAAATAAAGATCTTCTCATTTGAATGGAGGAAGCCTTCTAATGGGCACATGTAAATCATGGTTAGAAATGTTTGAATAGCCAGATGGTAGAAACCAGGACTCCAGCATTTCCTGATAAACACAGGCGGTCTGCTGCTGGCAGAGGAGGTCTCCACTTTGGACAAAAGTGGAGGCAAGGGCACTTGGATGCAACTTTGTATCTAACTCGTTGTTTAACCCCTAAGAGAAGAGGCTGGGGAGAGGAGGAATGTCCGAGTTCTGGTCCAGGATGCTGTGCCTAGGCATAGCGCTTAAGAGTTTAATGTTTTCAGTGGTTCGTGTTGTCATTTTCCCCTATGACACTCGAGTGGATTTCCCCAGGGGCAGGGACATGGTGACCCCTGTGGGTCTTTCTGTTAGAAAGGCTGCAAAGAAGGTCAGGATAGGTCAGCAGTAAGTACAGAGCAACCCAGATCAGGATCGAAGAACCCGAGCTTTCATTTCTAAGTTGTAAACCCAAAAGGGTTGGCCCTGAGCTTATGCAACGTCCCTCCACAGTGTGCCAGCAGTTTGAGAAGCTCAGCTGTGCCAGCAGTTTGAGAGGCTCTGCAGGAGAGGTGAAGTGACTTTTGTTCTTCCCTCTGTAACTAAAGCTGGCCACACCCTCTGGCATCTGAGTAGGAAAAAGGCCTCAGGGTGTCCTGTGCTGGGGACACCAGGTGACTATACAGAGTCCGTGCCAGGCAGGAGATTCCAGCAGGTGCAGGACTGACGAAATATCGAAATGCCGAAATGCGCAAGCGTGGAGGGTTTTCCTGCCTGGGTGGAGCTTTCAGGTGACTCACCTCTCCCTCGGTGGGGTGAGGGAGCTGAGGGTTCTCCTCCACTCTCGCCTGCTCTTCTGCTTCCTCTAGGATAGCTAACTGTACTGGAAGCCCTTACCTTTGCTTTTATTCATACAGACTCCAGGTCTAAAAATAAGGGTCAAATGGCAAACAGACTGCTCTCCACGAGCACTAGCTTCTACTAGTTACTAAACCAAGCTACTAATCAAGGATTTTAAAACCAAAACGCAAGGGGGTGGGGTATAGTCCAGTGTCGGTTCAGCTATCGAGCATCGCTATGCTTAGTCCTTTTGCTGGCCAAGAAAATGATATGCCTTCAAACAGATCTTCAGACATATTCAAAAAATACTCTCAAATTGTTATTCATATATCATTTGTGTGCTACCTCACTTTGGGTGGGGATGGAACAAGGCACTAATAATAAAACACGTTCATGTTTATTTTGCTCTCACAGATGTTTTTGTCTTCTGTCTTCTTGCAGGTCACTGAGCTGCAGAGTCTTGAGGTGAAAGGCATCTGCTTTGGGGGACTTGTTTGAGTCTGTAAGGTCAGTTTGGGCGTGTGAAGCATCACCAAAGAGGCCTGGCCTGAAGATGTCTTGCTTAGTTGGTGGGGACATCGTCTGATGACTCCTTAGGGAGAGCACATTAACCTTCAAGGCATGTAGCAATGCAGCTTTGTTGCCTAGGGATATTTTTTAGGTCATTATGAAGGTTTTCCTTTGAACTCCTACAGTCACAAGATACAGACACCTCTTAACTGACATTATATCAGGATGCTCTGGCATCTCAGAGAAACTCAAGCGCTAAAGGCGCTTGGGCTCAGGACAAACACACACGTGTCGAAAGCACAACACATTTCTGGATCTGTGAACAGGGACTCTTGAGACCCAGCAGGAGTGGGCAAGGGTCTGCCCTGCTCAATCACACAGTGTAACCCCAGCCTGTAAGGCATCTGGAAACCAGAAACCATCCTTGTGTGTATAAGAATTGAATGTGTGACCTAGAAAACTTAATAAATGGCAGATTGATTGATTGATGCTGCCAGCACTCATTCAATACGCCAATTCAAAGTGCCAATCTAACTAAAAGACCAGCAGTTTTAAGTGTTTTTAAAGTATACACTAAAACTAAACCAGACTATAATATTAGTTAAGGGTTTGGCAAACAGAGGTGAGTAACTTCTAAGGCCAGAAACTATAGGGGAAAATAATCAAGGAAACACTGAATGAGTTTGATGTTTTTGAGTTTGTTCCTAAAAAGGAAATAAAATAAAATAAAATAAATAACATGTATGTATCTGTTTCTGTTTGTGCAGATACACACGTGTGCAGGTACCTGACTAAGCCAGGAGGGGGTGTTGAATCACTTGGAGTTGGAGTTAGAGATGGTAGTAAGCAGCCCAACGTAGGGGTAGAGAACTGAACTCTGGTCCTCTGGAAAATCTGCAAGGGCTCTTATCCACTGAACCATCTCGCCAGGCCTGGATGTGTCTCTAAACACTTTGCTCATACTATCTAAAGCATCTTCCAAACTTGTGAAGACAGCACTGTTCCCCCCCCCCCCCCGTGTGTGTATCTATCTGTCTCTGCATCTCTGTCTCTCTCTGTATCTGTCTGTGTCTCTACATCACTGTCTGTCTCTCTCTGTGTGTGTCTCTTTGTGTCTGTCTCTGTCTGTCTGTCTGTCCCCCACCCTCATCCCCACCCCCACCCCACACAGAGGGCTCGATTTAATCTACAGCCTGTGGATGCTAGGCAAGCACTCCCCTACTGGGCCAGGCCTCAGTCCTCTTCTCACCTTTAAAAGCATGGTGATTGGAGGAAGCTTGCCAGATGGTACCGGAATTGGCAGCGCCATCCTGCTCCCTCAGACCATGGGTTCCCCAAGCCCTGCTCTTACCCTCTGGGCCTCTCCTCTCTCCTGTTTACAAACTTGGGTAAAGAGGGAGGAAATGTGCTGGGTGGTGATGGCACATAGCTTCAGTCTCAGCACTGGGGAAGCAGGGGCAGGTGAATCAGTGAGTTCAAGGCAGGCCTGGTGCAGGATGCCAGGGTCACACAGAGAAACCCTATCTTGAAAAACCAAAGGGGGGGGAAACCCCAACATGTTTAACAAAAGGGGGGAAAGGGATCCACACACTCAACTCCCACAGGCAGACGACCCTGGGCTTGATCCTTGACACTGTAATGATAATGAAAATAAAGAAACAATCGTGTGATAGTAATAATAATAAATATTGTAGAGCCAGGTGATACTGATACTCTTATACATCAAAGGTGACATTATAAAATGACATAAAGGACTTTGGGAAGTAATTTGGCATGTATCATAAATTCTTATCATCTTTGATCTATTTTTTTTTACTTTAAAATTTCAAGCATCAGGAAAACACACTGTGTGATTTTAATATTTACTGAGATTTTAATATTTAATAGTTAATAGTTAAATTAAAAGAAGAAGGAGAAGAAGAAGAAGAAGAAGAAGAAGAAGAAGAAGAAGAAGAAGAAGCAGCAGCAGCAGCAGCAGCAGCAGCTGGGCAGTGGTGGCGCACGCCTTTAATCCCAGCACTTGGGAGGCAGAGGCAGGTGGATTTCTGAGTTCGAGGCCAGCCTGGTCTACAGAGTAAGTTCCAGGACAGCCAGGGCTACACAGAGAAACCCTGTCTCGAAAAACCAAAAAAGAAGAAGAAGAAGAAGAAGAAGAAGAAGAAGAAGAAGAAGAAGAAGAAGAAGAAGAAGAAGAAGAAGAAGAAGGGGTAGTAGTAACAGTGGATAGGCATGGTGGTACACACCTTTAATCCCAGTACTTGGGAGGTAGAGGCAGGTCTGTGAGTTTGGGGCCAGCCTGGTCTACATAGTGAGTTCCAACACAGTCAAGTTATATAGTGAGAACTTGTTTCAAAACAAACAAAGGATGAAATAAAATTTTAAAAACAAGACAAAGAACAGAGTAGGGACATGACCACATAGAATTGTCTGCTCTGGTCACATGCTATGTGGTCCATCACCTACTATGATGACTTTTGCCCCAAGTTACTTTCTAGGTTCCAGACTGTTCTATCCCCAGCCCCCGGTAGAGTGGTCAGATTGGTCCTGATGGGAGCTGAAGGGGTGAAGGATGACCCTGTTTTCCAGTCTTTTACAGGATTCAGGCCTGGCTGAGGGGCCAGGTCAAGCTTCGTCCTCTGAGGAAGGAAGTATGGTGGTCCTTGGCACTGACTGGAGTCTCTGAGATGCCCTGGCAAGGTGAGGTGGGAGAAGTCCTTAAGGCATGGGATCCTTTGTGGTCATACTGGCCTCTTTGACAGCCCACAGTGAGCCTGTGATGCCCCAGTAGAGAGCAAGGCAGCGGATGGACGGGGAGAGGATACCCCTGCTGCTGACCTTGTTCCATCCAGCATTTTCCCTAACATCTGCTTTGTATGGGTTTTCTTTTAAAGGCCCCTGAAATCACAAGCCAAGCGGCTCAAGGTCATATCCAGTCCCTGCTCAGCTGCTTTGTGAGCTATTCAAATGAGGGGCGTTCGGCAAAGGGCACAGTCGGGCAGCTGCCTTGTTACCAAGCAATTTCTGTGACCGTGCTAAAGCCGGCTTGGAATGCAGGCGGTCCTCAGCGGTTAACTGGAGATCAGCAGTCTTCACAGAGGGGCATTTTGTGGAGTCAAGTGACCTTCTAGATTTTCCATTTGTGTAAGCAGGAGCAAGCCCAGCCACCTCCCCAACTGCCTTTGTTAGCACAGCCTCAGGATCCCTTGGGACTGCTCTTGCCAAGGCCCTTCAGAAATGACCTGACAAGGAGGCCGGCCAAGGATACAGAGGCAGCTCCAGAGAGCAGCACTTCACTATACCACAGAAAATCAGAAATCCCAGAATCATTTCACGCTCCTTCTGCAACACCCCCCCCCCCCGGCCCCCAGAGGCCCTTGTGTCCAAGTAAAACAACACTAGGGTGCCTCCCTGGACCTGGTCCAGGAGAAAGTTGCATTCCTGGGCACCATCAGCCCCGCCACCCTTGGCTATGGTGAGCAGTCCTCAGTTGTTCCAGGGTTAGGGCAGTGCTAGCAAGACTCCATCTTCTGATTCCTCCCTAACTCTGTCAGTTGCTAACAGGCCTCACACTCCAGGTGGTCACACATCTGCAGCCATCTGCCAGGCATGATGTAAAGACTAGGCACTTGACCCAGAATTCTCAGTGAGTCTCAGGTCAGTACGTATGCCAGCTTCCAACCCCTGTAAGAATTCTAAATACTTAGTGTGTTATCTTCCTAGGTCCTGTCATCTTACTCAAACACCCACCACAGGGCAACTCATGGAGTCCTCTTAGAAGGCCATCCCTGACATGGCCACTACTCTGCTGATAGGGATCTATCCCCATGATGTCTTCTACAGGGGCTGGACCAGGTGAGGTGCCCTAACTGAGCAATCCTGACTATTGGCCAGAGCTTTGGCCTTACAAAGGAGGATAGGATTTCTCTCAATTCATTCTGAACAGGGAAAGAAAAGCATAAGAAAATGTTGTCAAGAGAGAGACTTGTGCATATGAGAAAGGAAAGGACCAGGTGGTGGTGGCGTACACCTTTCATCCCACTGTGTCGGAGGTAGAGGCAGGTAGATCTCTGTGAGTTCAAGGCCAGTCTGGTCTACAGAGGGAGTTTCAGGACAGAGCTGCATGGCGAGAAAAGAAAGAGAGAAAGCAGAAGTTGTGTGGCACGGGGCTTGGATCCCAGTTACCTGAGAGGCTGAGACAGGAGGATCATGAGTTCAAGGCTAGCCTGAGCAGCAGCTCTGTGCAGTGAGATTCTATCTTAAAAAATTAAAGAGGGCTGGAGAGATGGCTCAGGGGTCAACAACACCAGCTGCTCTTCGAGAGAATACATGTTTGACCAAAGGATGCAGGTTTGATTCCTAGCACCCACACAACAGCTCATAAGTAGGCATCTATGACTCCAGTTCCCTTGTCTGGCCTCTGAGGGCAGGAGGTGTACACATGTGGACAGACACACATATAAGCAGAACACCCCCCCCACACACACACAAAATTATTATAAACTTGTTTTAAAAGTTAATAGAACAGTCTCCAGGGGGTGTCTCAGTGCTTGGAAAGAAAAGAAATAAGCAAGAGAAGAGGAGAAGAGGGAAGGGGACAGGAGGGGAGGGGGAGGAGAGGAGAGAGGAGAGAGTGTGGAATACAGGAAGAGCAAGGAGATGCTCAGGGCAGGTGAAGGTTCTCTATCAAGTAAGAAGGAGGGAGGGAGGGAGGGAGGGAGAGAGAGAGAGAGAGAGAGAGAGAGAGAGAGAGAGAGAGAGAGAAGAAGGGGAGAGGCTGTATTTGTGTTCTTTGATGTTGTTTGAAGCTGGGCTCTGGAGCTCTTCCTGTGTTTGGGTTCCCATAAAATCCCCATAATGACTCCTGCTTCTGGAACCAATCAGACTTGAGTGAGTCTGTTCCCAGCAGCCACGCAGAGGCTCCTGATGCTGTCTGGGCCTTTCCCCTGCCTGCTGCCAGGAGCTTTCCCACCTGTGTTATCTGAAGAGCCAGTGTGGGTTTCCCTGATTTGTTCAGGAAGAACATCAGCAGGAACCCCTCAGTCCCTACACCTAGGAGCAGCATGCAGGCCTGAGGTGGGGAGACAGTTATGTGCAGAGGCTAGCCCTTATGGGGGGAACCATCCTGAAAAGCTAAGCTCTGTGGGAGCTGTGAGTCACCTGAGCACCAGGAAGTTTGCAGAAAGGGCAGAAATGCTTCCCTGGGAGACAGAAGGAAGCAGCTGGCTTCCAGGCAAATCACTGGTCAGCCAACTGGGGGGAGAAGCCCTTTTGGAAGTGTTTTGAAGTGACCTGTGTCCTCTCAGTTCACAATGCACCCTTTCCCAAGGCTCTGAACCAAAGGGAGGCCGCCAGAGAACCTTTCACCTAGGCAGGTGGGTCCCGTTCATTCCCTGGGCTCATGGAGGGTGCTTCTCAGGAACATCCCCAGGGGTGGGCCTGACTTATTTTCAGATGCAGGAGGAAGCAGAGCTTCCTGTTATCCTCTCCTGGTCTGTCAGGTCCCTGATTGCCCTCTGGGCCTTCTCCAAGGGAATAACCAACACCATGCTGAGGTCCCTGCTGAAAAACCAAAGGGAGCCCTCAAATAAGATGCCCTAAGGCAGCATGGGAGCCTGATTCTCCAGGGGCTCATCACAATCATGGGTAGAGGTAAGGAAAGGAACATACCGCCATTTATTTAGCATTTGCCAGGAGCTGAACCTAGGGCTCATTCCATTTATTTTCATATGGATATATATATTATATATTATTATATATATAATATATATAGGTATATAATATAAAAATATATACATGTGTTATTTAATTGGTGTTTGTTTATTATGATACTGGAGACAGAACCCAGGACCTCATTCATGCCAGGCAAGCCCTCACCACTGAGCCACACTTCAGCATCTTATGCTTTAGAAACTATATTCCTTTCTCTCTCTTGCTCTCTCTTTCTCTCTCTCTCTCTCTCTCTCTCTCTCTCTCTCTCTCTCTCTCTGTGTGTGTGTGTGTGTGTGTGTGTGTGTGTGTGTGTGTGTGTGTGTATGTGTGCATGCATGCCATGATGTACCTTTGGAAGTCAGAGGACAACTTGCAAGAGTTGGTTCTTTCCTATCACCTGGGTTCAGCTTGTGGGGCTCAGCAGCAAGACCCATGGAGCCATCTTGTCTGTCTCTTAGCCTCTTTATAATGGGCAACGCATGCATGCACACACACATAAAAGCTTTTTAATAGAGAAAAGATAGAAAGGCAGACAGAGAAAGTAGTGCTTAGACTTTTCCTTCTTGGTTAACAGAACAATATCCTATTGAGAGATTCCTGGTTCTCTTTGGGCACACCCTCCTCCCCACTACAAGGCAAAGACATATCTTTGAAAAGTGTCCCTTGAGAGAAGAATTTAAATAACCTGGCAGCTATAAAACCTGAGATAATATACAGTGAATACACGTAGTTCAATCTCCCGATTGAACATGCATGTGTGTGGGTGTGGGAGCGTGGGGGGGGCAGGGGATGAACTCAGGTCTTCATCCTCAGGCACTGCCTACCTTTTATAAAGACAGTGCCCGCTGTTGGGCTGGAAGTGGCCCCAGGGTTCCTCCAGCTCCCTCTTCCCAAGCTGGGACGACAGGTGTGCCTTACCACATCCAGTTTTCACGTGGCTTCTGGGGACCTAACTCAGGTGCTCATGCTAGAAAAGCTAGCACTTAACTTACTGGGTCATTCCCCAGCCCTAAACATATTTTTCAAAAGATAAAATAGCTTATTTTACTCCCAAACCCAGAAAGGAAAGACACAGCAGACAAAAATGGATGGTCCTGGTGAACTCCCCAGGGCAGAATCAGGCCTCTTTGCTTACCACTTTGTGAGCACCGATGGCTGTCAGACACACATCGTACTCACTAAATACTTGGCAAACAAATCCGACCCTGGGCTGCCTGTGGTGCCTATCAACCGGCTTCATCATCGTCTCTTCAATTTGGTTGGTTTCACTGACCCTTGAGGCCTGTGAATTTCTGGGGCCACACGAATCATGAGCACCGCTTGTTTCTAGAACTTCACAGAATTGCTTTCCCCAGTCCCTACCCAAGGCAAATCTTCCCCGAGCCTCGACATTTTCAGTTTTATAAATATCCCTTCATCCACTCAGACTCCCAGCCCAGGAGTGCCAGGGCTTCTTCCAGGTATGGTTCACCCACTGAGCCCAGCGGGTCTCTCTCTCCCTCCACCACTCGTGCGCCTCAACTTCTTTGTTCCTCCCTAAATGATTTTTCTCTCCTGACATTTTCCCAAAGACAACGTGATCTGATGGCTCCTCTTCTCTGGACACTAATTGGGCCACCATTCTTGTGGGCGACATCTTTATATTTATGACCGTTAATTTGGAAAATGGATTTAGAGGCAGAGTGCTCAAGGGTAGACTGCAATATAGGACACATGGTCCAGCTTAGTTTAATAGAGGTTGTGTTTAGGGGGCAAAGCACTAGGTAATGTTCAGTTTGAAATCTTCTGAACCAGTTAGGACATGAAAAGGGCTGGCGAGATGGCTCATGGGTAAAAGGGCTTGCTGCTAAGCCTGATGATCTGAGTTCGATCCCCGAGGCCCCAGATGGTAAAAGGAGAGAACTGAGTTCTTCAAATTGTTCTCTGATTTGACATTCATTTCATGCATTGTATGGAGAGAGAGAGAGAGAGAGAGAGAGAGAGAGAGAGAGAGAGAGAGCGAGAGAGAGCGAGAGAGAGAGAGAGAGAGAGAGAGAGAGAAATGACTAAGGTAAAAGACATCCATAGTCACTTGGGACGAGTAAAGTTGGTATTATAGAGTGTGGAGCAGTCGACACAGGCCAGGCCGACTCTGGACAAGTCACTGCCCAGGAAGACACATGAGTTGGCTTAGGAGCCTTGTGTGCTTGGCCCCAAGGAGTCAGAGTAAGGGGTATGGGGATGCAGTCTTAAGTGGGCAGTGAGGCCCCTCGAGCTGCTTCAGTATAGGAGGGGTGTGTGAGAACATTAATTGTCACTTCAATGGTATCTGGAATCATCTGGAAGAGGGGTCTCTGAGCATGCGTGGGAGGGGTGTGGTTATCTTGTGGGTGGAGCCACCTCCTGACTGAGATCCTGCTCTGTGTAAGTGGAGAGAGGGGGCATGGCACGGTGGGTGAGGAGCATATATGGTGGTAGCTGGCACAGAAACGCTTTAAGATGAGTTTTCTCTATATCCTAAAGAATTGGGGATCCCTGTGAGTTGCTACTGTTTGCTGCCAGATTTCCATCTTCTCCTCGCTCCATATGAAGACCGTCTTAAAGACTGTGGAAAGGTTTCTGCTGCCCACTCCGGAAGCTGAGGAAGAGAAGAACGCGAAGCAGCAGCAGACCACGTTCACCAGACTTCTGTGTGCTCAGCTCAGCTCTCTCCTGAGCAACCCTGATAGCCTGCCGTTCATCCCCAAGCCCTGCCTCTTCCAGCCCCCTCACAGGGGTGCCCAAGGTCACTGCTGTCCCCTGTCCAGCCTCCTTCTCTGGAGATGGAACTCAGCTTGAGGGGTTGTAAAGTAAACTGTTCTCCAATGACAGATGGCTCTCAGGTGGAAAGTTAAAGCAAGAGGAGAATAATGGGACTAGCTATTCCAACTCTCTTTTTTTTCCTTTTGGGGACATGTCATACATAATACAGAAGGAAGGAAGATTTCGCCATAAAACGTATTTTCTCAGGCAGTTGCAGCAGCTGTTCTGTGGAGTGGTCAAAGCCTGGGCTGCTGAGCTAGACAGAAAATTAGTAGATACAGTCGACAATGAGGAAGAGACCCCCTCCACTCCTTACCCTAGAGTCCCCTGTGAACCCTACAAGGATGTTCTGCGGTGGGGCACGGATTTCTCAGATGGAGTCGGGGGGGGGGGGGGCAGTAAGCAATAGGAGCTTCTCTCAGCAGGAAGTCCCAACTGGCAGGGACAATACCCATCATGTGATCTTGGAACATGGGACAGCCAATTGTTCTTAGGCAGGACTCTGGCCACTGAGGGCAAGGGCAATAACCTGTCTATGGATCTCTGAGAAAACTGCTGAGCTCTGTCCTGTGGTCCCAAGAAAGAACTGGGTCTGGCCAACTATAGGTAGGAGAGAGCAGCCTATGTTGCCAGCAGGCGTCTGACCTTGCTCCAAGATTCCACACCAGCTTGACCTTCCGTAGTTCTAGATGAGATCAACCAATGCTGACCTGGATAAGACACTGAAAAGCTAAATGGGATAAGACACAAAAAATGGCCAGCGTAATATCTAAAATGTGCTAGACATTTGGTAAATGGGAGTTACATCAGCTCAGTCAAGGGACACACCCTCTCTAGAGCACACCTTATAGCTATCTCCTTGACTTGCTTTGTTAGGAAGATATTCACATTTACTCAATGAATGTTTCAATAAAATTTCTAAAACATGACACAGTTACCAGAGAAAGAAAGAAACAAAGAAGGAAAGAAAGAAAGAACCTCTGGTAGCCATGAACTTTGTAGTTTTCAAGGTACTTTCCAAGCCTGGTGACATCCTCACAGGCCACTGATTAGAGACATACAGATGTGTTCCTTCACCGCCTCACCCCCAGATTCTAGATCTTGGCTCTTGCGTTGGGCCTTCCTGGGAATTTAATCCCAGAGACTCCATTGTGCATATTACGGCTGGCAACCTTTGCAGGGACCAGAGCTCTATGAAAAGTCCCTGAGGCCCTATTCAACATGTGTGAAGAATTACAAGATAGGGGCTGAAGAGACAGTTCAGTGGTTAGGAGATGCTTGTGCTAAAAGATGGGAGTTCCCAGCACCCACGGTAGCTGCTTCACAGCCACCTGTGACTCCAACTTCAACCTCTGATGTCTGCAGGTAGATTTGCTGAACCCTTACTGCACACCTATTATGTGCACAAAATCCTTGGCTCTGAGAGCTGACAGCTTATAATGTGTATCACAAGCTCAGTTTAAACAGAAGCCCTCAAACCTGCCCTCAATTACACAGACCAAGTCAGAATTCTTCTGTGTGTGCTGTGGAAACTCTCCTGGGGACATGAGGAAAGGTCACCCTAGATAAGGTCCAGTGACAGAACAAAGTATGATTTCACCAAATGAATCTAGCTTGGGGATAATGAGTTTACTGGGTTTATGTACAGAGCATGGGGAAGGGGGTTAACTACAGGAGTGTTGGTAACTCAAAGCAGCCTCGTTACAAGAAAGTTCTACCCCAGAGTGGATGACTGCTTCCGCATAGCTGCAAAGATGGAGTACCCCCTCCCCACCCCCTGCTCTCGGTTAACCTTCCTCATTCTATATACTCTAGTGACTTCTGAGACCATGAGAGCATATGGAGTTAGCAGAATTACATGCATTTGGGAGGCAGGCATAGGAAGCAGTGGTTGGCACCTCAGGTGAGGCTCTATCAGCCTTCCTTGCCCTTCCTTCTCGGAGGGAACGCCAACAGGTTTGGTCTTGATGGATGCTTGCAAGTAGGCACAACTACTCTGATAAAGATGGTAATGATGGCTGCTATGCTCGGAGGAAGGACAGGAGTCTACAACAGTGTGTGTGTGCACACGTGCGTACAGGTACATGTGCACAAGTATGTGTGTGTGTGCGCACACGTACGTGTGTGCGTGCACACGTGCACTTGTGGAGGTCACAGGACAACTTCAAGTGTCATTTCTCAGGCACTGTCCACTTTTAAAAAGCTAAACAAAAACAGGGTCTCTCTGTGGCTTATAACTGGCTAAGCTGGCTTGATGGTGAACCCTAGGAATGCTCTTGTCTCTACCTCCCCAAAGGTAGGGTTATAAATGTGTGTCTCCACACTTGGCTCCGTAAAAACTGGGTTCTGAGGCTTTAACTTACATCCTTGCAAACACTGACTGACTGAGGTGTCTCCTTAGCTCACACAATGACTCTTTTTTTTTAAATTTTGATTTTGTTTGTTTTAAGCTATTACCTGGGTCCGGAAAGATGGCAGCAGTTAAGAGTTCTTACCACTCTTGCAGGGAACCAGAACTGGGTTCCTAGTACCACATCAAGTGGCCCATGACTGCTTATAACTCTAGCTCTAGGGAATCTGATGTGATCTTGTGGCTTTCACCAATACCCACACACGTGCACATATATGGACACAGACACAGGTTTTAATGTTTGGACAATCACAAATAGTAAAATGTGTGATGGAACTCCTGAGTATTGGAGGTATCCTTGCCACCCCTAAGGATAATGGGATGGGCTTGTTGCTGAGGATGGACCAGGGAGGACAGGGCAGGCCCCTGTGTAGTCTCAGTCAGTGCAGAGACAATGGGAGTGGCTGAAGTCACCTCTTTCCCCAACCAGGCAGTAAGCAGCAATGTCACCAGCATGTCCGCACCACCTGACCTTCTATTGAGGGCTGGTTGGTCACCTAACAAATGTCCGCTTCTCCCTCTGGAACTGAGAGCAAGTACTGCACATAGGGACCTCTGCATAAAGAATTATTGGAGGAAGAAGGGAAGGGCAGTGAGAGGGCAGAGGAGGGACTGAGGTGAGCCTTTGGCAGTGGTAGGAACTGAACCCAGGGCTCTGCAGCTGAGTCACAGCCTAGCCCTGAGCATCTGATACACTTTCCGTTTTCTGGGGAAACGAAAGATTTGCTTTCTTTTTCTCTCCCAGTAATAAAAATTAGATACCACTCAAGGCCCAGATTGTAGGGCAGGCTGTGGCTTGCTGGAGAACCACCTGCCTCCCTCCAGATTCATTCTCAGGCCTGAAAAAAGAAAGAAGAAAAGAAAACGAAAGAGTCAAAAGGAAAAAGATCTTTCTCCCTGTTCGTTAATTTCCCTCCCTTCCCTCTCTTCCCTCCCTCCTTTCTTCCAAGCCCGATTCTTTCCCCCACTCCCTCTCTGCCCCTCATTTGTCCCCCCATCCTTTCTCACTTTCCTTTCCACAATGGATTTCTGTTGCAAAGGTAAGTAACTGTCAAAGTCAAACAATTTATGCTAAAGTGAGGAAATAGAGCCAGATGTGGTGGCGCACACCTGTCACCCCAGCACTCAGGAGGCAGAGGCAGGGGGATTGCTGCAAGTTCCTGAACAACATAGCAAAGCTTCATCTCAAAAAATTTTTTAGTTAAAAGTCAATGAATAATAAAGTATGTACTATATAGGAGTTCCTCCCGTGGGGGAGGTGACAAAATGGGTGGATAATTTTAGGAAGAGGTGGGCACGAGTGAGTCCTGACAGGAATCTAGACCACACCTGGGCAGAGAACAGCAAGAATACAGCAGGTACCCAGGGAATTAGGAAGCAGAATCAGGTCATGCTTCAGGGAGCTCAGACAGGGCTAACCTTAAACTAAATGACAGCGTTTAGGGGCCAGTAAGATGGCTCAGGGCACAAAGTTGATTGCCAACAAATCTGATGACCTGAGGACCTGAGTTCAATCCTTGGAACCCACATGATGGAAGACAAGAATCGCTCCCCTCCCCAATTGTCCTCTGACCTCCACATGTATGCCTGCACAGAAATAAATAAGTGTAATGGAAATGTTTAGCCTGTATGCATCCAGAACTGATCACAGAGTTAAAAGTAGGATCTAGAAAGTATTGAAATGCATGTCAGAAAATTGTTAAGGAGATGACACTCATTTTTAAGTTAAAAAATAGAGAAAAGGAACGAGAACAAGGCCTTTTCTTGGTGGTTCTTTTCTTGGTGGTTCACATTTTGGTCATATTTGTACACAGCATTTTCCTCTTCTTTTTCTTTTTCTCAAAGTCTCATGTACTCCAGAAACTCACTATGTATCGGAGGATGACTTTGAATTTCTAATCCTGTTTTCATCACGCAGTGTCAGGATATAGACCAGCAGGCGTTCACCCAGTGAGCCAGGGCCCCCACGTCTCCTTGCCTGCTCTCTTTGTTTTAAAAGATGATATGGAGTCCCTTTAGTGGCCACTCTGACTCTTTCCTCAGGACAAGAACCACCAGATGTTGTCACCTGCCAGCCTGGGTACACAGAGACAGTTCTTGGCTTTTTTTTTTTTTTTTCATTCCTCTACTCTCCAGAGCTCAAAGCAGTAACCTCTCCTCACCAGTCACGATCTTTCCGCCCGTTGGGAGGCTTCTGCTCTCCCCACACCCATGCCCCTCCCACTTTCCTCCCCAAATTCTTTTGGAGTAAATCTTATCTTCCTCTTCTTCTCCCCACTTTTTTTTTTTTTTTTTTTTTTATCTTGCCTTTTTTACTCTCTCATTCTGAATTCCTTCACATTTTGGCATATTGAGCCTGGCTTATGTGATTACTGTTAGTTAGCTTTGTGACGCTCTCACAAAGACGGAGACTGTCAAATTAAAAAGAAAGGTTTGGTTGATGTCATAGTTTAGGGCCTTTCAGCTCATGGTCAGTCGGCCCTGTTGGTTTGGTGTCTGAAGTAGCCAACCACATGTGCACTGGAGCACATGCAGAGGGAACTGCTTATCTTCTGGTGGCCAGAAAGTCCCCTACCCCCAGGGTGTTAGTGATAGAAAGACCAACCTTTTATATTAAAAAGTATATTGTAGGTTTTTACAAGTATACATTTGCATCCAAACGAACTGTCCAGTGTTAGCGGACGGGTATCCTAGCAACTCCACAGTGGCTTCTTTCCCGGTGGTCCAATTTCCTCCCACTGGATCCCACCTCTTACAGACTCTGCCACCTCCCGGTAGTGCCATGATAAAGATCCAGCCTTAACACATGTGGGGACCATCATGTGCCATGGCAGCTGCTCACCCGATGAGCTGGATAGCCTCTATTTTAAGTGGTGAGTGTATTAAGACTCTGCTTTATCAGACAAACTAAGAACTGTCCGAGAGGTGGGGTTGTATCTCTTCCTGTACCTGCCATAACCTACAGCACAGAGGTAGGCTTAAACAAGGCAGTCAGTAACTACTTAGCAAGTTAATAAAACCATTCTGAAGTGTTTTTTCGTGTGTGTGTGTGTGTGTGTGTGTGTGTGTGTGTGTGTGTGTGTGTGTATGGTTTATGTTATGTGTGTATGGATGTGCATACAGAGGCCAAACACTGGGTGTCTTCCTCAAAAGCAGGGTTTTGCTCCGGCCCGTGGGGTCATCAACATGGACCTAAGGAGGGGACTGATGAATGAAGGACAAGAGACACGAGAAATGAGAGCAAGTCTGTATTCTGATCAAGCTCTGAATGACTTTGTTCTGTACAAGTTTATACAACGAAAGGCGGGGAGGCCGCAGGAATGGGAGGGAATTCCATGAAGCAATCTGCTGTAAAGGAAATTCCTTGAACAGATAAGATACATTGTCATAGCAACTATCTTTACTGCTTAACTGCTGGGCACATCTCTTTACTGTAATTGCTCATCCATAAGGAAATGGGCCTGGTTTCTGGGAAGCCTTCAGTTACTTCTCAGGAGCAGGGACTTAGGTCTATAATCACTCCAAGCCTAACTCTAATATAAAATGGCAATACCTAGGTGCATAAGAAAAATCCTAACTCTGTTGGTTCCTGGCAGGGTTTCTTGCTGAATCCAGAGTTCATTGATTTAGCTAGAGATGACCAAACTGCTCCATGGGTTCCCCCGTCCAGCTTCTTATGTGGATGCTGGGAACCCAGACTTAGGACTTCATGCTGGTGTGGCATGCGCTTTGCTGACTGAGGTATCTAACTGGCCCCTGAGATGTTTTCCTGTGTCCAGGCTGATGACAGTCTCCTCCTAGACACTCCAGGGAACTCTCAGCTTTGTGGCTATCGACCTCCAAGCCCTGGCCAATACAACAGAACCCTTCTCAGTGTAACCTGGCTGCCTTGCAGTCTTATACACTTTACTTTATTCATTTCATAACTGTACTCTGAGAAAAGGAAGCTGGGGATCTTGGTGCCCAAACGGAGACCAGAGTTCCCAGGCCCCTTTGACACATGTAGGTGTATAGAAATGACTGCTTCCTCAGAGAGGCCTTACTGAGAAGCAACTTCTCTCTGTTTGTCCCTTCTGCTTCCTGGACGTCAGACATGATGACTGGAGCTTTGTTGGTTCTCTGGGGCCTTAGAAATGGAAAGCACAGAAGACAGTGTAACCAGATAGTACTGTGGTGTCTGGCCCACTGGGTGCTGCACCAGCCCTGAGCTGATGACTTCCAGACTTCCTATGCAGAGGAGGAAATGCACTTGCTGCTTGCTTTGGCTTCTGCTTCTCTGTGTCTCCATTACTTGCTGTTAGGCTTAATACAGCAAGCCTTTCTGAAGACTGGTTGAAAATGGTGTTAATGAGCCAGGCATGGTGGAGCATGTCTTTAATTCCAGCACTCGAGGCAGAGATCTCTGAAATCAAGGCCAGCCTGGTCTACAGGGTAAGTTCCTGGACAGTTGGGGCTACACGGAGAAACCCTGTCTAGAAAAAAAAAAATGAAAGGAAGGAAGGAAGGAAGGAAGGAAGGAAGGAAGGAAGGAAGGAAGGAAGGAAAGAGGGAGGGAGGGAGGGAGGGAGGGAGGGAAGGAGGGAAGAACAGAGGAATATGGTGCTATTGAAAGAGTCTTCTGGCCAGGTGGTGGTGGCACACACCTTTAATCCCAGCACTTGGGAGGCAGAGGCAGGCAGATTTCTGAGTTTGAGGCCAGCCTGGTCTACAGAGTGAGTTCCAGGACAGCCAGAGAAACCCTGTCTCGGAAAAAAAAAAAAAAAAAAAAAGAGTCTTCTGAACTCACCCTTCATTCTCTAGAAAAAAAATCATCCCAACCCAGAAAATGGGTTTTTCAGTGCTGGGTCTTGTACCTACTGTCTAAAGGGAAGTGAATTATATGGTACATATTTTATTCTGTTTCATTTTTGATACAACACGTGAACTTAAGATCTCTGCAAGTTTCATTTTGTGTGTGTGTGTGTGTGTGTGTGTGTGTTTGCTCTTCCTCAAAGGCACAGAACATGTGTGACTGTACAGGTTATGTGACCCCCAGCTCCTAATTTGCAGCAAGTGGCCTTGTCAAGGATATGCTTTGAGACATTTCTAAAGTAAGTAGTGAAGACTCTGCTGACCTCCATCAGCGTATCGATGGACTCGGTAATCATAATCACCAACACTGTATCTTTTAAACATTTCCAAGCAGTATTGTTATAAAGTCCAGGCTGGCTTCAAACTCACAACTTTTCTGCTTCAGCAATCCAGTGCTGGGATTATAGGTGTGTGCCAACACTCCTGGCTAACAGCACCTTCCATTTTATTTACTTATTTTGAATTTTAAAGCCATGATATCATTTACACATTTAAAATAGTAGATGACTTTATGTCATTTTAAACTGAAAAAAAGGGGGATTATGAAGGTTGAACTCTTTAATTCTATTGCCATTTGGGTACTGAATACTTCTGTCACATTGACTCACTTAAACCAAGGTTATTTTGTTTGGTTTGTTTGTTTGTTTGGTTGGTTGTCTTTTTTTTTTGTTTGTTTGTTTGTTTGTTTACTGTTTTGGGGAGATGGTTTTGTCTTAGCTACTTTTCTGTTGCTGTGATAAAACACCATGACCAAGACAGTGTATAGAAGAAACCTTTAACATGGCTTATGGTTTGGAAGGGTTAGAGTCTGTGATGGTGGATGAAGAACCAGCTGAGAGCTCACATCTTGATCCACAGCTCCCAGGCAGAGAAAGCACTGGGAATCACAGGAATCTTTTGAAACCTCAAGGCCTTGTGACATGCTTGGAATAAGGCCACACCTCCTACTCCTTCTCAAACAGTTCCATTAACCAGTGCCAAACATTAAAATGTATGGGCCTATGGGGACCATTATCATTCAAACCACCACAAGTTTGTAACCTAAAATAATATTACCTTTTAAGAGACCATGCTAGCTGGTCTCAGGGGTGTACACTTCAATCCCACAGTTGGGAAGCAGCGGCAGGCAGAACTCTGAGTCTGAGGCCAGCCTGGTTTATACAGGGAGTTCCAGGACACAGCCAGAGTGAGACCCTGTCTCTACACTCCACAGACCCAAAGAAGCTAAACAAGAAGGAAGGCCCAGGCAAGGATGCTTGACTCTCACTTAGACGGAGAATAAAATAGTTGTAGAAGGCAGATGGAGGGAGGGAACTGGGTGGGAGAGAGGATGGGAGGTTCTGGCATGGGGGTGGGTCTGGATCAGGTATGGGGAGACACAGGGGAGATGGCCAGATGGCCATGAGAATGAAGGAATCTGCTGCTGGCAGGGGTGGGGTCATCTCAAATACATGCCAGAGACCTGGGATAGGGGAAGCTCCAAAGAAGCAATGGGGGTGACCTTAGCTGAGACTCACAGCAGTGAGGACACAGAACCTGAAGAGGCCACCTCCTGTAGCCAGGCAAGAACTCCAGTGGAGTGATACAGACACCAACCCACCCACAAAACTTTCAACCCGAAATTTATCCTGCCTACAAGAAAAGCAGAAACGGGTATTGGAGCAGAAGCTGAGGGAATGGCCAACCAATAACCTGCTCAACTTGAGACCCATCCATGGGCTAACACCAATCCCTGACACTATTAATGATACTTTATTATGCTTGCAGACAGGAGCCTAGCATGGCTGTCCTCTGAGAGGCTTCACCCAGCAGCTGACTCAGACAGATGCAGATGCCAACAGCCAAACATTGAATGGCGCTTGGAGACGCCTATGAAAGAATTGGGGGAAGGATTGAGGGCCCCGGATGGGATAGGAATTCCACAAGAAGACCAACAGAATCAACTAACCTGAACCCTTGGGGACTTTCAGAGACTGAACCACCAACCAAGGAGCATACACGGGCTGGATCTAGGCCTCCCTCCCCCTTGCACATTTCTAGCAGATGTTTAGCTCAGTCTTCATGTGGGTTCCAAACATCGGGAGCAGGAGCTGTCCCTAAAGCTGTTGCCTGTCTGTGGGATCCATTTCCCTAACTCATCTGTCTTGTCTGGCCTCGGTGGGAGAAGAAGCACTTAGCCCTGCAAAGACTTGATATGCCAGGGTGGGGTGATACCCAGGGGGGCCTCCAGTCTCTCAGAGGAGAGAGGGTGATGGGGGAAGGAGGCTGTGGGAGGGGGGACCAGAAGAGGGGGACAGCAATTGGGACATAAAGTGAATTTCAAAAAAAGTAAAAATAAAATAAAATAAAAATAAAAATAAAAATAAAATATGCCATGGCCATTGCTGGCTACAGCAACTATTGTCCTTGGGCAAGATTCCGCTTTCACTGAGGTGACTTCTGCAAGAAAAAGTGTGTAGTGTCCAAACAATGTCATCAGCAGGTGGCCTGAGATTCAATAAGAGGCAACCACCAGGTCCTTGGTGAGGAGGACCAAGCAGTACAGGAAAGGACTGGAGTGATGGAGCATCAGGGAGACACTGGCTGGAGCCCATGTGAGCTTGGATGATGTCCTCAGGAAAATTCTCCCATTCCTCCAGGTGGCATTGAGCCACCCTGCCCTCATTGTCCATACAGCCTCTAATGCCACATGTGTCCCAGGAGAGGTCACCGCCTCTTAAGAGAACAGGGACACCCTCTGTCTTAGTCAGGGTTTCTATTCCTGCACAAACATCATGACCAAGAAGCAAGTTGGGGAGGAAAGGGTTTATTTGGCTTACACTTCCACATTGCTGTTCATCACCAAAGGAAGTCAGGACTGGAACTCAAGCAGGTCAAGGAGCAGGAGCTGATGCAGAGACCATGGAGGAATGCTGCTTACTGGCTTGCTTGCTTCTCCTGGCTTTCTCAGCTGGCTTTCTTATAGAACCCAAGACTCCAGCCCACAGATGGTTCCACTCACAAGGGGCCCTCCCCCCTTGATCACTAATGAGAAAATGCCTTACCTCTGGATCTCATGGAGGCATTTTCTCAACTGAAACTCCTTTCTCTGTGATAACTTCAGCTTGTGTCAAGTTGACACACAAAACTAGCCAGTACAATTGACCCCTTGTCAACCTGACACACAAACACATCACCAATAAGCCTCGACCCTTACTTCCTTATTCATCCCCAAGATCTAAATAACTTTACAAGTCCCACAGTCTTTACAAATTCTTACATATTAACATTTTGGTCCCTTTTAAACATCCAATCTCTTAAAATTCAGAGTCTTTTAACTGTGGGCTCCACTAAAATATCTTCTTTCTTCAGGAGGGAATATAGATCAGGGCAAAGTCACAATCAAAAGCAAAATCAAACTCCAACTGTCCGATGTCTGGGATCTACTCACGATCTTCTGAATTCATCCAAAGGCTTGAGTCACTTCTCCAGCTCTGCCCTTTGTAGCACACACCTTGTCTTCTAGGCTCCAGATGCCTGTACTCCACTGCTGCTGCTGTTCTTGGTGGTCATCTCATGGCACTGGCATCTCCAAAACACTGCTGTCTTCCAATGCAACTAGGCTTCACCAATAGCCTCTCATAGGCTCTCTTCATGGTGCCAAGCCTCACCTCCTTTGCATGACACCTTTAATCCTGGGCTATCAATGCAACTGAGGCTGCACCTTCACCAATGGCCTTCCGAGGCTTCTCACAGTGCCCGAGCCTCAACTCCTTTGCATGACTCCTTCAGTCCTGGAATTGCAACTGAGGCTGCACCTTCACCAATGACCTTCCATGGCCTCTCACAGTGTCCAGGCCTCAGCTGCTCTTCATGACTCCTTCATGCCTT
>CM052711.1:13893401-13998138 GCA_028551405.1 Uromys caudimaculatus | reverse complement strand
GGGTGACTCTTACACATTACCAAGTCCAGCCACAGCACAAGGCACAACCCTGGCTATCTCTGGAATGCAGCCTCTGTGCTCTCAGAAAACACTTCTCAGAAGATTTCACCCCAATGATGCTAGTCTCCTCTCAATCACTGCCAATTTCCCAGTTCCAGCCAACCAGCATCAATAGTCCCAGCAATGCAATGGTTTTGCTTTAGTAGTTCTGGTATCTTGTAACTCACAGCTGATCCTTCAGCCCCAGCTAACCAAAACCATAGAATCTTCACAGTCAAAATAGCAATGGCCCTGATAAGAGTCTTTAATCTTCCCTCTGAAATTTCACAAGCCAGACCTCCATCTTCTGCATAGTTCTCAACCTTATCTTTCAAGCTCCTATACAACATACGGCAGAGCAGTCCAAAGTTCCAAAGTCCTTCCACAGTCCTCCCCAAAACATGGTCAGGTTGTCACAGGAATACCCCACTCCTGGTACCAATTTGTCTTAGTCAGGGTTTCTATTCCTGCACAAACATTATGACCAAGATGCAAGTTGAGGAGGAAAGGGTTTATTGAGCCTACACTTCCATGCTGCTGTTCATCACCAAAGGAAGTCAGGACTGGAACTCAAGCAGGGCAGGAAGCAGGAGCTGAAGCAGAGGCCATGGAGGAATGCTGCTTACTGGCTTGCTTGCTTCCCCTGGCTTGCTCAGCCTGCTTTCTTATAGAACCCAAGACTACCAGCCCACAGATGGTACCACCCACAAGGGACCCTCCCCCCTTGATCACTAATTGAGAAAATGCCTTACCTCTGGATCTCATGGAGGCATTTTCTCAACTGAAACTCCTTTCTCTGTGATAACTCCAGCTTGTGCCAAGTTGACACACAAAACTAGCCAGTACACCCTCTTTTTATGCTCCTCACACCAGAGTCCCAGAAAAGATGGCTAATAGCTACTCAAGCTCCCCTGGGTGGATATTATTTCTCATCAGTGCCTGGACCACATTCCTAAGCAAGCTACCTTCTCCTGACATTTAAGATTACATAAAGGAGACCAGATCATAGCTCAGTTGGAATTCTTTCCTAGAATTAAGGAATCCCTAGGCTTGAGTCTCAGCACCTCACAAAACTGAGTATGGTGGATGGTACTTATCTGTAGTCCCAGCATTTGGAAAGCAGAGACAGGAGGATTACAAAGTTAGGGTCATCCTTGGCTACAGGGTCAGTTTGTGGTTTTCCTGGACTAGACTCTGTAATGCATAATCATTATGGTCCATTTTCAGTCTGAGGTGCACTTAGAGTTCATCAGAAAGTCACAGATAGCAGGAGGTACTAGGCCCCTGTCTTTCCTAGGAGGCAGCTGAACCTGTTTCCAGGCTCATTACAGGATTGAAAAGTCACAGGCAGTCAGTCTACTTTGAGACTGAGCCCAATATCAGGAAAGGAGGGAATCTCAAACCCCAGTGTAGACATTAGATAAGGTTTTTACATCTCGAACCGATAACCTAGGGAATCTGGAGGGGACAATAGCAGAGAGACTGTCATCCTGAACAACTCGGCTGATGAGGAATTCAAGGGCAGAGAAATGCAATTAGAAATATAACAATAACAGTTTTGTACCAAATTGCCAGTTTGGTGGTTTTTATCTTCTCTCTAGGCCGATGCCCAAATTAATAAGACTTTAAAATAAATTGCTTGATTCCAACAGTTAGTCTCCAGTGCTCTTATTATAAAGTCAAGATCTTTATATTGTTTCTCACAACCCTGTTCATAGATTTACAGACAGACAGACAGACAGACGGACTGAATGAATAAATGAATGAATTACATCATACACAAAGCCAAGTATAGGGTCTCACTTTTTTTTTTTTTAGGTTTTTGCTTGTTTTGTTTCTCAAAACAGTTTCTCTATATAGCCCTGGAAGTCCTAGAACTCCCACTGTAGACTAGGCTGGCCTTGAACTCAGAGATCCACCTTCCACTGCCTCCTGAGTGCTGGAATTAAAGGCATGCACCACCACTGCCCAGCTTGGGTCTTACATTTTTTTTTTTTTTTCTAAGGGTCTTACATTTTTTAAAACCCAGCATTTAGGAGGAATGAGGTTTGTCAGAAGTTCAGGGCCTGCCTGGCTTACATAGTGAGTTTCTGGCTACCAGAGCTATAGAATTAGATTTTGTCTCAAACCACAAAATAAATAAACAGCTTTACCTAAAGGACTTGGTGATAGAATACATGCTGTGTATGCGGGCCTGGGGTTCCCCCACCAAAATTAAAATCAGATGAAAATCACATTTATTGTGGAGTGGTTTTTAAATACCAGGCAAACATTTACAAAGGAAGCTAATCTCTCATTACTAATGCCAGCATCCAAAGTCCTGGAGATGTCAGTGTGTGTCCCCAGAGTGACACAAACAAGTGCTATGTTTGAGTCTTGAAAACTTGTATGTAAAGCCAGGCATGGTGGTACACGCCTTTAATCCCAGCACTAGAGAGGCAGAGACTCTCTGTGAGTTTGAGGACAGCCTGGTCTACAAAACAAGTTCCAGGACAGCCAGGGCTATACCATGAAACCTTGTCTCAAAAAACAAAAAAAAAGAAAAACCCTGAATTTAGCCTCTCATCAGTAGGAAGCTGTGTGTGTGTGTGTGTGTGTGTGTGTGTGTGTGTGTGTGTGTGTGTGTGTGTGTGTGCAAACACCTTTATGCAATAAGCCATCTTGTCCATCCCAACTCTATTTAAAAGGAAAAAAATGGGTGAACTTCACATAACATCATAACATAAACTTAATCATTTATTTCGTTTTGTGGAGTTGAGGACCAAACCCAAGGCCTTGCACATAGGCAAGCAAACCTCCCCCTTGGTCTACATACACAGCCCAAGCTGACCATTTTGGAGTGAATGACTTATGGTGCTTAGTAGTTCATGATGCTGTAAGAACTATACCTAGTTCCTGAATTTATCCACCACTACACAGCAACACTCGTTCCTTATTAAACCGTGTCTTCATTCCCAGTGTCTGCAGCCTCTGACACTCACCCATCTGAGTTATGCCTCTCTGGGTTTATCTATTCTAAATATTTCACATAAGTGGACTCAAACAAGATGTAGCCTTAGATACTTCTTTTATATGGCATGCTTTCAAGACCATTTCAGGTTATAGCATGTATCAGATCTTCCATTTTAAGACTGACATATCTCCCACCATGCAAAGCACAGTCCTGGGTGTGTCTCTGAGGGTGTAGCCATGCATCGGATCTGCAGAGCTAATTGATGGTCTGCAGAGCTAATCGATGGTCTGTCTCATCCACCTTCGGATTGAGAATTTGAATAGACAGTTGGTAGGCGCTGCAACTATGGAAGGTAGGGATGTGGGTCACAGGGTCTTTGCATGGCCCCTTCCTCTTTGTTCAACTTGAGGTGAGACACTCCAGTTTAGAACACTCTTCTACCATGATGCTCTGTCTTACACAGGCCTCGAATAATGGTGGCAGCTGCGCATGGACTGACTTCTAAAGCTCAGAGCCTGTCGTGGTTTGAACGAGAATGGCATCCATAGGCTCATATGTAATTATGTCCCTAGTTAGTGAAACTGAGTGCAAAGAATTAGGAGGTGTGGCCTTGTTGGGAGAGGTGTGGCCTTGTTGGGGGAGGTGTGGCCTTGTTGGGGGAGGTGTGTCACTGGCAATGGGCTTTGAGGTTTCAAAGGCCCTTTGTCAATCTCCTCCCCCCAGGCACCCTCCATCCCCGCTCCTGTAGTTCAGAATGTAAAGTTCTCATCTACTGCTTCAGCCCCTGCCTGTCTGCTTCCTGCCGTGATGATCATGGACTGACACTCTAAAAATTGTAAGCTGGCCCCTAATTAAATGCTTTCTTTCATAAGAGCTGCCTTGGTCATGGTGTCTCTTCACAGTAATAGAACAGTGACTAAAACAGAGCCCAAATAAACCTTCCCTCTTTTTACATTGTTTTCTCGGGTATTTAAATGAGGACAAAGATGACTAATATACCAAATATGTGTAATGCAATTTGTTTTTCCAGCTAAGCCTGGTTGAGTGTTTGGGTTGAGCCCTATACTTTTAGTAAGATCTCTGTAAAGGAAATATGTAAAGATCTAGGCGTTTATTGACAAAGTCTCATGGCTAGAAGCAGCGGTTCATCTGAACTTGCAGTATTAGGCTACACTAGAGAATATATAATGCCTTCAAGTGCCCTACATTATAAATGTTACAACTAAGAAAGGCTGGTTATAATTACACGTCACAGAGTCAGGTATAGGGCTGTAACCTATCATCCCAGCACTTAGGAGGCAGGAAGATCACCCACAAGTTCAAGGTCAGCCTGGTCTACACAGTAAGTTTCGGATCAGTCAGGACATAGTAAGGCCCTATTCCAAAAGCAGAATGATTACCCTGCATCTGTGCTTTACAGTCTTCTCTAAGACAATCAGCTGGGCTGTAGCTCAATGCTAGAGCCCTTCCTTGCAGGTATCAAGTCCTAGGTCCAATTCCCAGGCAGGAAAAACAAACTATAAAACCAATTAGGACAGGAGACATACCCATGTCTCAGAATTGTCCCGAATGTCAGTGGGAAGCAGTCACATGATCTGTACAGAAGGAGGAAGAGTCTCAAAGCAAACTCTACATAGTCTACAAATCTAGCCCTGTCTCTTTACACAGTCATTGATGAAAGACGGACTGTGGCAAACGGCTGCAAGGCTGTGTCCACAGGAACACAGGTCTGCAGGGATTGGGGTGCTTTCTTACCCCAACTCTCCACTGTCACGGTTTCCAGCCTACTCTACAAAGCATTTGACTAGCCATTTACATTTCTTCTCTGAGGATCCTGTGGCCTGCAAGGTAGCTTTCCTGGCCATGGTGGCCATGGTGCAGGCAGGGAATGTTTGATGGGGAGGCAGGCAGCACAGCCTTGTGCTCCATGGAGACGCTGTGGCAAGGAGAAAGTAACATGAACTAGTTCTAATCACACCCAAAGCCTGGGCAAAGGCTCCCTGCTGTGCATTCTCTTTGCAGTGGAAACAACTGTCTCCCAAACAGTGGCCGCCAAGACCTGAGTGTCTCCGCTGGCTGTCCCTGATCCAGGGGAACAGGAGGACTTCCTTCTTACTTTCTTCACACCCAGAAATAACACAGCCACATTTCTGTCATGCCTATGGTTCCAGTGACTTTAGAGAGCAGCCCTAGAGATCAGAGCCCTTTCAAGAACGTCCTTTCAAACCCTACAAAGGCGGCTCCTGACTTCACCAGACATCGAGGATTTTGAACGCATACCCTGTGGTTTCCTGTTCATCTCATCCCTATGAAGGTGGTGGCTTATCACAACAGCGTCGAGATGGGAAATACAATTTTATGCAAGCCAAGACCAAAGCCCAGGAGCTGGGGGTGGGGGCGGGGCTGAGGAGAGGAGGGGGAATGGGAAGGTCAAGGCTGACATGCTGCAGGCCAGAGAAGCAGCCTTCGCTCTTTTCCGGCCCTAAGAATAAAACCTCCCTGATAGGGCTGCGTTCTTCTTCCCTATTATGGACATGTGGTTTGGACCCGGAGAACAATTGTTCCCTATAAACAGAGGTGGGCAGCCCAGCTTTCCTTCCTTTGAGAGTCATACAGTCTGATGTGGCCCTCGACACCCCCCAACTACAGATTACACTTTGTTTGAATTAATAAAACCTTGTTGGGTTTATGGCTGGTTTTAGAGCTCAGTCCCTTATTTGGCTTTGAAAAAGGACAAGTCTCTGCTGATTCATAGCTCCCCTATTGTACTGGACACATGAAGGAGATAAGGACACCCGGAGGCTGGGAACAAGGGGACCAAAGACTCAGACGACAAAGTGAAGAGGTGGAAGCCATTGAAGCCACTCTGTGCCTGTCCCTGTGTGCCTAGGCACAAACGCTCATTAATTGACACTTCTGTTGATAAGAAGGGGCTTCTGGAGATCGTGAGTTTATCCAGGTACATGGTGTTAATGTAGAGACAGGCCCAGTGGGGAGGGATATCACACAAAGATGGGGTAAGCAGCAACTCTTCATATACCCCAGGGATCACTGTCCCCTCTGAACCTCAGCTTCCTCACTTACAAAGCCAGACGAAGAACACAGAGGAAGGGGGTGGTCAGTGGAACACAGCGGTGCAGATGCAGAAAGGGGGCCTTTGGAGGAGGTGGCAAGTGGTCCCTCAGGGTTACAGTTAACAGGGCAGAGTCACCACAGGCTAGATTCAGTCATACTGGCTTTCTAATCTGATTCCACACTCTATCAAAACACCCAGTTTCTGATAGGTCAATTAGTCTGACTCACAGATGAGAGAGAACCCTATCACTGATACCAATGAGACATTTCAGCCTCTGGAGGACCTGTGCTCTGAGCACTCTTAGTTGATGGGGGAACACGGAGGAAATTTGGTTGAGAATCAATGGGACTGATGGTGCTAATTAAATGAGATGATCTATTAGCTGCTTATGCCACAGTCATTTCCCCCACACCACAACACACCAAGCAGCATTGCTGTCCTGTTGCTTACATTTGTTGAGTGTCTGTTCACGCTTCCCTCCTAAGCATACTTCTTAACAGTGCTCAAATTTTTATTCTAGAATCTTGGTCACGCTCACTGACCCATGGGTATCTATGAGACTGGTGCTACCACTTGCAAGTTCTGTTCTACTCCAACTATAATTTTTTAAAAAAAGATAATTATCCCATACCCTAGACAAACCATCAGGAAAGGCAGATGTGGGACCTCATCTGACTCACTTAGATCTCCAGAATCTTGCTGGAAGTACAAAGGCGGCGCACTCTCCTTCAGTCAGGCCTCTGTAGTTTGTAGATTTGAAGCAGCCGACTTGCCTCTCTGAGGATGTAGCTGAGGAAGGAAGGACCCAGAAAACCATGGGCAATAGGCACAGAGTTCTGATCAAGCTGCTCACTAAGCTCACTTCTTCTAGACAAATGCTTCCCAAAGAGAAGGGAGAGAGAATCTGCCATCCACCTGTCTTCGAGCCTGTGGACTTAGACCAAGTGTAGACCTCATAACCTAAGTTTCACCTTGGTAGAATTGACTCCTCTGCTCTTTCAGGTCTCTAGCTGCTTCGATTCATGCCCTAGGGCTTCTTAACCTTTGCAGTTATGGGGGCCAACTCCTGCTAATAAGTTTTCTCTATTTTCCTGAAGATCTGCCTGCTTCTCTACTGAGTCCAAATGTACAGCTAGCCCCTGGAGACCCACACAGGATGGGCCAGAAAAGGTGAAAGCTTGCTGGTTGCTGGGGCTCTGTCCTGCAGATGTCTGCAGATGGGAGACAGTTGGACCCTTCCACAGTTCTTGTGGGCTGTTGCCCTGGCTTGCAGGGGTTCAGCGGGAACCTGAGGAGGGGGAAAAGAATGGGGGACAGGAGACTCGAAGTAGGAGAGCAAGTCTATATTCTGATCAAGCTCTCGAGTTTTATTTCAGGGCAGCAGTTTAAAAAGACAGGCAGGCAGGAAGGTTACACATGGCCCAAGGCCAATCTACTACCTTAACCAGTTTTCAGGAAATACCAGACGTTCTTTTAATTGCTGGGACCTGAGACCACAGACGCCCTGTCCTTTCTAACCTTGCACCTTAACTGAATAAGCTTCACAGAACAGCGGGTAATTTCATGGGTTTGGCTCCCAACATCTCCTCCCTTTTTAGAATTTTTATGAGGCCATTGAATAGTTATGGATGATCGCACTATGAAGATGAATGGGCATTAACCAGAGGGGGGAAGTATTGACCTGATCCTCCGAGCACTTTATATGTCATCAGTGTCTTTTGGGAAGGAGAGGTTAGCCTTTGTCAATTTCTGTAGGTATCTCCACAGAGTATGATCAAAGGAAGGGCAGACACCAACCCCTGGCAATCAGGTTTGCTTCATGGGGGACTCAGAAATGGGCATTTGGGTCCTCCCCCTGTGGTACTTAGTCTCGCACCCCTTGCAGGTGCCCACGCCAAGGCAGGCGAGCATAAATCTGAGTTTTATGCAGCTCCCAAAGGAGACACATCATTGTAGGGCTCAGCCAGGCCTCTATCAGCCAAATCAAGTTTATGACAATGGACTTGCAGAGGTTTGGATGCCAGGGAGTCAATCTGTTGTTCTAAATGCCTATCTACATCCTCTTGAATACTCAAAACATTAGTAACATTTTTTTTGCTAAATGATTAACAAAGGTAGCTGTCTTAACTTCTTGTGTCAAAGCAATTGTAGAAGCAGTGATACTAGCTATTAATGTAATTAAAGCTGCTATATCAGCGATAATCAAGCTCACTACCCTCTTGCTTCTGCTTAAAGTCTGACTCACTTCTTCCAGTACTTGCAAGCCCTTTTCAAAATACCAAGGTCCTGTAAAACTCACAGTCAATAAAACAAAAGCTAGTTGATAGACCACTATAACCGACATGCCAGATTTCAGCACACAACACAATTTTAAAAAGTACAATCAATACAACTTACATTAAATACTGTAGAAGAAACAAAATTTTAACATGACCAATTAATAAAAGATTAGGAACTTTAACACATGCACTAACATTTGTTCAGAGTCCAGATCCTGTCCCAACTTTACCTCTTGCTAACATAACATCATAGAGAACTTCAGCTAACTTCCAAATATGTTTCTGAAAATGTCCAGAACCAGCCGTCCCAATGAAGACTGTCATTTCCAATATTGGATTGATTTCTATACCAGTCCATGATTGAGTCAGAATAACTGGTCTCATTAAAGGAAAGAGAAAAGTCATTATAACTTCTCTTTCTGACTAATTTTTTGAAGCAGTTTCCACAGTCTCCATGTTCTCTGTCCCACAAGGTCTAAAATCTTGAGGCAAGGCAGCTTGTCCAGTCTGAGATATAGGCAAGCAAAGGTAGGTCAGGAACAGATGTCCAATACAGGTTTCCTGTCACCATTGTCAGGTCACTCAGCAAGCTCACGGTCAGCTTCATTCTTTGTCCCAGCATCGTCATCACCAATCACTCTGGCAGCCAGCATGCTCCTTTAGCATCCTGTAGAAAGAACACAAGCATGCCCTCTTCCCCATATTAAATACCTGATCGGGACCATGCCATATGCCTGTAAGTGGATCCTTCCATTTCACCTAGACATAAATATGCTTAGTTATAGGGTGCCATAGACACTCAGCAGAGAGTTCCTTGGCATCCAAATTTTAAAATTTTAAAATAAAAAGCATGACTTAAATAATTTTGTGGTGTACAGGGATATAACTCCCCCTTTTTATTTTATGAAGATATTATTTTTAAGTTCAACAATACCTTGTCCTTGAGAATTACAAGGAGTCCAAATAATATGGAAATATTAAATTGTAGACAGAAAGTCTCAAATGCATGACTGTAATAGCCAGTTCCATTATCTGTTTTAATGTGATTGGGAACACCAAGCATAGAAAAACAATGCAGGCAATGACTAATTATATTTTTAGTTGCCTTTCCTGTTAAAGCAGTTGCAACTAGAAAGCCTGAAAAGGTGTCAATAGTCACATGTACATGTTTTAATTTTCCAGAATCAGAAATATGAGTAATATCGATTTGCCATAATTGGTTAGGTATAAGTCCTCAAGGATTAACACCATTATGTGGTACAGGTAGAAACTGAGGACATTCAGGACAAGTCTTTACAATTTGACATCCACATTTTCTAGAAATACCAAATTATTGTCTCAAGCTATTACTATTTTGATGATGTAAGGAATGAGATTGTTTGGCCAATTGTTCTTGTGTAAGGCCTATAACCTTCTTGGTGTACAAATCTGCTGTGGCATTGCCCTCACTAAGGGGTCTGAGCAATCTAGTATGAGCTCTTAAATGTCCTATAAAATAAGGAACTGTACGTTCTCTTAAATTGAGTTGTATTTGCATAATAATTGCAAACTTTGAGAATTAGCAATATCTAAAAAAGGAACAGTTTCAAGTAATTGTAAACCATGAGCTATATATTGACTATCAGTATATAAATTAAAAGCTTGATTTTTTTAGCATTTCAAAAACAGCAGCTACAGCTCGTAGTTCAATTACTTGTGCTGAAGCAGGGGGAAACTCAAGAGAATGAACATGTGACCCAATCACATGTGCTGCCTTCCCATTAAATGAACCATCTGTAAATACAGTAAGTGCATTTCCTATGAGCTGCATGTGTAAATTTACAGGAAATACAAAAGCATGTGTCTTAGTCAGGGTTTCTATTCCTACACAAACATCATGACCAAGATGTAAGCTGGGGAGGAAAGGGTTTATTAAGCTTACACTTCCAATTGCTGTTCATCTTGAAAGGAAGTCAGGACTGGAACTCAAGCAGGTCAAGGAGCAGGAGCTTATGCAGAGGCCATGGAGGAATGCTGCTTACTGGCTTGCTTCTTCTCTTGGCTTACTCAGCCTGCTTTCTTATAGAAGCCAAGACTACCAGCCCACAGATGGTACCACCCACAAGGGCCCCCCCTTAATCACTAATTGAGAAAATGCCTTAGCGCTGGATCTCATGGAGGCATTTTCTCAACTGAAACTCCTTTCTCTGTGATAACTTCAGCTTGTGTCAAGTTGACACACAAAACTAGCCAGTACAGCTTGCATAGAGGCAAATTGCAACAACTTATCTTTTGGATAATGATTATCAATTTTCCCTGAAAAGTTTGCGCATACAATAGGCCAAATATCAGTATTTTGCAATAACCAATTTAATTGCTCCTTGGAATAAGGAATAAATATTTCATCAGGTTCTTTCCCAAAATATTTTCTTGATTCTATTCTACAATTCTGTATTAACACAGCAACAGCTTCATAATAGGGTGTTAAAACTTTACTTGGAGATGAAAAAAGATGAATCTATGTTAATGGTCTCTTTTGCCAAAGAACTGCTGTGGGCATGTGAGTTGTAGCAAGGATGCAAACAGCCAACAAATGATCATAGTCTATATAATGTATCTGTTGTTGGCTAATAGCTTCCTCTACTTTCTGTAAAACTATCAGTCCCACATCAGTTAATTGTTGAGGGGAATTAGGATTTGCATCTCCCTTGAGAATATCAAACAGAAGTTTAAGTTCTCCTGTGGTAAGCTTAAGATGAGGTCTTAGCCAATTAATATCTCCTAACAACTTTTGAAAATCATTTAAAGTAAGTAAATTATCCTTTTTTACTTGAATTTTCTGTGCCACAATTTGTCTAGGATATAATCGATGTCCCAAATATTGAAAAAAGATATTGCCCTTGAATCTTTTCTGGAGCAACAACCACTCCCCAATATTTTAAAGCTTGTTGCATAAGAGCAAAGGCTTATAGTAAAACCCCCTCAGAGGACTCAGCTAATAAAATATCATCCATAAAATGACTAATATACACAGAAGGATACAAGGTCCTGACCTCTTGTATTGAAGCAGCAAGAAATTTTTGACACAAGGTAGGAATGTTAGCCATTCCTTGAGGCAAAACTTTCCAATGATATTGTTTCATGGGTTCTTTAAAATTATAAGCAAGTTCACTAAATGCAAACCTCCCACAGTCACCAGGATGCAAAGAAACAGTATAAAAACAATTCTCTAAATCCATAATAATTCTATAAGTATTTCCTGGAATGTCAGCTAGAGTAGGCAGCCAGGCTGTAATGCCTCTGCAACATCCATAGCCTTTCAACAATCTCCACCTCCGGATTTTTTCTTAATTACAAATATGTGTGAGTTAGAATCCTGAGCCTGTGATTGAACTGCAAACTGCAGCCAATGGAACACTGGCAGTTTAACTATAATCTTCAAGTTTCCCTTGCAACACCAGAGCACAACCATAACTTTGGAAAGCAAAACTCAACCTTCAACAAACAATCCAGTCTCTCCAAAGTCAAGTGATTCACCCCCATGCTACAAAGTTTGGGTTGCTAATTCATGCACATGAACGCATGATGGTGCAGCCTCTAATACCTCACCAAAGAGACACTGCCCTAAATCCTATCTTTTATAAGTCTGGCTTCTACGATAAGAATTACATAAAATATTACCCAATTTAAACGTATCTTTAGAGAACTGTTTCCCTGGGTTGGCTCATGCCACGTGTTGCTGTCTAGAATGACTCCAATCCTGAGTTACCAGTTTTAAGCCAACTTTCTGTTACCGAAGTTACAAATTTTTAATCATACCCAATAACCTATAAGCCAATAATCTATAACCAAGACATGCAGAACATATTTATACTTTTAAAACCAGTCAGAAACAAAAATGAAGTAGCTACACATTTACTTATTTAGACCAGACAAAATTTAACTTTTTCTAGTTGTAATTTCAATAGAGGAGCACCTTGTCACCTACTGAACCCAATAATCATGATCACAGAGATTTTTCTAGGAAAAGCAGCCATCAGCTCCCTTACCATAGAAGCCAAGAAGCTGCTGGCCCCTTTAAGAGCACCTTGTGCAGACAATTAGCCTCTGGCAGGGCTTCTCCAGCTGTGCTTGACTCCTAGCTACAGGTGCAGGGCTCCAAAGTCCAATTGAAACTACTTTTTTCTTTTCTCCGCCCCCTTTTTTTTTAAAACATGAAACACAGAACAACATTTAAGCAACGAAACAATAGCAAACATAAACTGACAGACACAGACAGATTGGTACACCAAGAACATACAATACACAGAGAGGAAAGAGACTTAGATGTCCCAAAGGGACTCGGATATCCGACCTAAGAGACCCAGAACTAGAACTAAGCATTTCTCCTGTAGGAACCAGAGAGGAGGCAGGACATCTCCCGACCTCCTTCCGTCCTAGGAGAGCTCTGAAACAGCTTACATTCATTTTCCTTTCCCGGATAGTCGGGGAGGATTGCTTTTCTCAAACCCATTCTCTCATGTCTAGGGTGTAAACTATCTCTAGTCAGGGTCCAAAGACTAAAAGCACCTATGAGAATTACCTTTGCTTCTCTAGATTTTAGCATAACTCTAAACACATACATAAAACTCATTTTACCATTACCTTGTCCTTCTACAAGGTTTATTCACCGCTGGCTCGTCTTTTTTCATCAATAGTTCCTTCTTGAGGAAACCAAGGACAGACATCAATTAACAAATCCAAAAAACTTAATAAGATCCTGTTTTCTTTACCCGACTTCCTCGTACCTTGAGGGACTCCTTGAGACCCTGTAAGAATAAGTCATGCTTACTCAATTCATGTCCCATATTATCGTTGCTCTATCTTACCTCAAAGGATCAGACTCACAGATGGGCAATCTGCAGCGAACACAATGTGCGGATCTCCTTACACGACCTTGGGGGAAGTGCGGCGATCATATGGGTGGGGGGACATCCCTGGGTGAGCAACATTCAGTCGGACCCCCTGTACCCAGGCCCCTGTCTGGGTGCCAATTGCCCCAGCCTGCAGGGGTACTGCGGGAACCTGGGGAGGGGGCAAAAGAATGGGGGACAGGAGACACAAAGAAGGAGAGCAAGTCTATATTCTGATCAAGCTCTCAAGGTTTATTTCAGGACAGCAGCTTAAAAAGACAAGCAGGCGGGAAGGTTACACATGGCCCAAGGCCAACCCATTACCTTAACCAGTTTTCAGGAAATACCAGACATTCTTTCAATTCCTGGGACCCGAGACCACAGATGCCCTGTCCTTTCTAACCTTGCACCTTAACTGACTAAGCTTCACAGAACAGCGGGTAATTTCATAGGTTTGGCTCTTGGCATCTCATGGGTTTGGCTCCTGACAGGCTGTGTATGTGTTGGTCAGTGAGCTCCATGGGCTTCCAGACAGGAGAAGTCCAGGACCAGTAGCCAACATGTCTGGGTTGTGCTTAGAAAGGCAGAGTAGAGTTGGGATCACTTTGCCACAAGAGCTGGACTCAAAGTCTGGTAGGCAGAAGATTATAGCCTTGTGGGTATCCATGTCCCTATCCCCAGAGCCTGGCTGTATTTGTCAGCTTTCAATTGGTGTGAAAAAATACCTGAGATCAATTTAGAGGAAGAAGGATTTATTTAGACTCATGGTTTCAAAGGTTTTAGTCCATTTTCTGGCCGTGCTTTGTGTCTATGTGAGGCAGAATGTCACCGCAAAAGCCTGGGATTGAATTAAGTATTCTGTTCACCTCATGATAGCCAAAGAGAAAGAGAAAGAAACAAAGAGTTTCATTTTATACTAAAAACTCACTTTAAGCTTTAAAAAAAGAAAAAAGAAAAAAACAAAAATCAAAAACCCAAAAACCAAAAAACAACAAAAACACCAGGTAACTAAGGACAATTGTCTTTGGCTACAGGGTTCAGGTACCTCAAGGGACATGCCCTGCAGTGGCCTGACTTCTCACTGGGTTAAAATTTCCACTACTTCCCCAGAATGCCACAGGCTAAACACAAAGCCCTCAACAAGAAATCTTTGAAGAGACAGACAAAATCCAACTACCGCAACATCAGGAAGCCCTTTGCAGAAGTGCGTAAGGGCTTGAGACACAGCAGATTGTCCCAGATTACCTACGTGGGCCAGATACAATCAAGGTCTTATAAAAGGATCAGATTCTGGGTCAGAGAAGGAGTTATGTGGTGCAGGGAAAGGGGGGCAGAAAACAGAAGAGGTCACAGGCCAAGGGTTGCCTATGGCTCCTGGAAGGCGAATGAGGTCAGGAGTTCTCCTCCCAGTCCCTGTCTGGAAGCCTCAGTGAACGGCCACAGAGCACCAAAACAGATCAGAGACGAATTTGCCTTGTTTAAGCTGATCAGTGTGTGGAATTTGTTAGGGGGCTACAGGGGACTAACATGCAAAGGTATGCTGGAAGGAATTCAAGGCAGCTGAAACACATGACTTCCTTGAACTGAGGCTGGACCCTAACGCTAGCACACATCACACCCACAGCATTTTTTCCCTAAAGAAGCCATAATTTCCAGGGAAGACTGGCCTCTGCCAGAAGTCCTTCCCACTTCAGGAAGTGGCCCAGACTATGTCAGAGCTTCAGTGATCCTTGAGCTACCACCAACATATCTGTGTTAGCCTGTGCTTGTGGCTGCCATGTTAAAGAAATTCTTGTATGAATATCACTGTCTCACCCTGTGAGATGTCTTCTATGTCAGCTATGCTCAAGGAGTACCTGATGTGCCAGCCGGCTATCACAAAACACTTAAGGTAGGGAAGGTTCGTTATGGCTCCTGGTTTCAGAGGTCTAAGTCCAGCGTTACTTGGCCTTGTTAACTTTGGTCTATGGCAGGACGGGGACACCTTGGCAGGAGTTCATGTTAGGAGACTAGACTGCTCACCTTATAGCAGCTATCTGACGTCTAATGATCTAATTAGCTCCCACCCATTGCTTATTTTAGGGGGTGAAATCTATATGCGTGTGGGTTTATTATACTCTAAGTTTTGGGAAACAATTTGTTAGAGAAAGAAACCTTAGAGCCACAGCTCTTAACCATTGATCGGCCTTCTGAGTGTGTATTATCTACCTCCGGGCTGCATCTTCCCTGAAGATCGTCACTCTCACCTCTTAGGTAGGTGTAATGATCAGGAGCAGCCTGTCCAACCACTCCACCGTCCACCTGTTATGGACATTGTGACTTCCTTGTGACTCCGTTTCATTCTGTGCTGTGACTTAAGTCTAAAAAACCCTCCGCAGCAGGCCCTTGGTGCAACAACCGTGGACTAGAATCCATGTGTCTAGCAGGAGGAACAGATTCACGCGTAGCATCCACCTCCCCTCGAGACCAGGAGGGGCTCCCTTAGATTTCTCCCCTGTGCATGGCAAGGGTGGCAGGTCCCACACACTCTTTCTGCAGCTCCTGTCTCAGGCTCTGTCCAAGTTTATTTGTGTTTTGTTTTGAGACAGGGTCTTTCTATGTAGTCCAGGCTGTCCTGAAACTCAATTTGTAGACCAGGTTGGCCTTGAACTCACAGAGTTCAAGAGCTTGCTTCTACCTCCTGAGTGCTGGGATTAAAGACACACGCCACTATGCCCAGCAGCTGTTAAGTGGTTTAACTGCCTGAACCCTGGATGAAATTTAAATACATTGAAGGTCCAAACAGAAACACATCAAGATACGTCTTTCCCATTTTTACTGCCTCGATCTGACCTCTAATGATCTAATCAGACCCCTCCCCCAGTGCTTTTGCAGGAGCTGAAATGTGTATGCATGTGTACTAAGTACTAAGTTGTAGGAAACAGACTATGTGCTAGAGAAAGACACTTCAGATCCACAGCTTTCCCACCTTTAGAGAGAGAGCCTACACAAATGTTTTAAAAAGCTGCTTTAATTAATTTGGCTATGCGCAGCATCGGTGGTCTTTCTCCTCAAACCCATGGAATTAAGAAGCCCTGGGGTTAAGCACGCATGGGCTACACTACCCTGCTTTTCAAGAGTTTTGGGAATTCAAACCCAGATCCTGAGACTTTCCCGGCAAGCACTTCACCCACTGAGGTCTTCTTTCTCTATTGCCTTTTCTTGGGAACAATTAAAAAAAACTTCTCATGAAAAGAAGACCACAGTAAAAGTCTCATACAAATGCAGAACTTTAGAAAAGAATCCAATGTCTGACTATCCTACTGGAATTTCTGAGGTGGCAGAGTCAATGTGAGTGCTGAGGACTGGGCCTTATGTTAGTTTTTTTTTTTTTTTTCTGTTTCTATGATAAAATATCATAATCAAAAACAACTTTAAAAAAGAAAGTTTTGGAGGGCCGAAAGGTCTGGAGGGTTAGAGTCCAAATTGGCAAAAATAGGAGGGTCTGAGCTCACATTTCACCTAGACAAAGGAAGCAGAGAGAGCAAACAGGAAACAGGGTGAGGATATAAACCTTCAAAGCCCACCCCAGAGATGACTTTCTCCAGCAAGGCCATAACTAACGTCCCCCAAAAGGGGGACCAAGTGTTCAGATACAGAAACCTACAGAGGACATTTCTCATTCAAACCACAAGAGGCCTGGATAGTTCTAAATAGAACCTAGGCTTGGTGAGCTGCAGGCTGTCATTCATGACAGCCCAGACAGTTTCTGTTCCTCAATATCTGTAGGGGAGTGGCTCTAGGACCCCTCTCCCCAGCAAGAGCACCAATCTCCACAGGTGCTTAAGCCCTTATATATCATTGCATAATATTTACACATCACCTATACATCCTCCTGTAAGCACTGTGGAGGCAGAGGCAAGAGGATCTCTGTGAGTTCAAGGCCAGTCTGGCCTATATAGTGAGTTCAAGGCCATCCAGGGTGACATAGCAAGATTTTGCTCAAATGCAACATAAAACAAAACAAACCCAGCACATATAGGTTGTATCGTGTTTGAAGAAGTTCAAACATATTCACTTCCTCACTTTCAAAAATCTTTTCATGAGCCAGTGAGATGGCCCAGCAGGTTAAGGCACCAACCTGATGACCTGAATTCAATTCCCAGTTTCCACGTGATGGAAGAGGAGACTGGACTGCTGTACACTGCTCTCTGACCGTCACGGGCACTCATGGTAAATAAGAAGATAAATAAATAAATACATGAAATTTAAAATAAAGATCTTCTCTTCTACACACCTTTACTGTTACTGATTTAGACATTGCAGTCCAGCAACAGAGGACTAGTTGGGCCCCTAAGAATAAAATTCATGGTTTTGACAGTTTGTTGACTCAAAGTCATATAAAAAGCCACCTTCTTACACAGATTGAAGTTTTCTGTAGTCACAGAGAGATTTCTCAAGATGAAGAATAAAACATGCTATTTAACAATGGCTTGACTGATTCCTTTTTTTGAGGGGGCAGTAGGGTTGAGACATTGTCTCTTGAGACAGAACTCACTGTGTATAGTTCCAGCTGGCCTCGAACTTGTGATTCTCAGCCTCAGCTCCCAAGTGCAGGTATTACAGATGTGACCCATCACAGTAGCCTTGTCGCTGCTTAAAGCATAGAGCTTCATTCATGCCCACGGTAGAGGCTGTACACATCACTACAGGCCTGCTGCAATAAGGATAGAAGACAGGGTGCTTCAAATATGTATCCCAGCTCAGCAGATATTCTGATAGTCTGCCCAGGTCTAGCCCCATATCACAGAAAAACAGATAACAGCATCTGGTCAGTTAGAAACACCCCAATAATAGGGCTAACTGCTGTCTTGGGGCTGGCAGGCTGTAGTTGAGCGGGGTCACAAGTTCTGATAGTGTCAAGTCATTTGTCCCTGAGAAAACCCACTTTCAGTGTGCTTTACTACCCACGCTGGGGGCAGTACAAGGAGCTTCTGTAAGGGGAACCCATCCAGATCTGGGTGTTGTACTTTACTTTTTTTAAGTTTGAGCATAGAATGTTCTGAAAAACAGAGCACATGTCCATTTGAAAGCTCTTACCTTTGACTGACCCTAACCAAGGCTTCTAATGAAGAAGCTACAGACAAAACTTGAGGCTGACCTGCTGGGGTCCAGCACTCCCACCTTTAGAAGCTGGAGCCGGAAGTTATCCTGACGGGAGCTGGGATCTAGGTCTGCATCAGCTGTGACCTTGCTCAGGTTCTCTCACCTTTAAGGCCTCTGCTTCCTCATCTTGGAAACAAAAGCCATCTCAGGTGATTGTTTCAGGTCCCTCTTGCTCTGCAACTCTGTGAATTCATCGACCAGAGGGATTCCTTCTGTGTGTCTTGGAAGATATCCAATTCAGGATTACTTATTCTGAAAGGCAGCCATTCCTTTGTTTGCTGGCCTTGGGGAACCCAGTCATTTTATGATGTTATGGGAGGGGGTGACAAGGAGTGCCTAGCAGGGGTGTCCTCTGCCTCTGGCTGCGTCATTGGCACCAATTCAGCCTCTCTGGTGGAGGCCATCCCACCCTTGTTATGTGGTCAGACCTGCCACCTCCAGGGAAGTACACACAAGACAATAGCTCCCTTTGACAGGGAAAAGGCCTTTTGGTTGAGGTAGGCAGTCTCCAAGCTCTGTAATAGAGATCTGCTGATGACTGCTTTAAACTGTGGCTTATTTTCATTAACTCAAATGGAAGGTTGTGTTAGCTGTTTGTTACTGTAACAAATACTTGAAGTCCTCAATTTATGAAGGGAGAAGGCTTTCTTTGGCTTACAGCTTCAGAGATCCAGCATGCTCATGCCTCCTAGACTTCTGTGGGAGAGTCAGATCCTAGCAGAGGGTTGTAGTGAAGCAAAAGTGAGCACTTCATGGTCAGCGACTGAGAGAAAGGGGAAAGGTTCCCACAGTCTCCTGGTGCAGGCTCCCAAAGGTCTCCTGCTAGCCCTACCTCTTCATAGCCTCAACCACTCCCAATTGCGCCATGACTGGGGCCAAGCTTTGAGGAGACAGGTCTTTGTGGGGCATTCCAGATCCAAACTGTAGCAAACTACCGACCTCATGGTGTTCCTAAGAAGAGTAAACTAGTTCAGCTGGTCATGGTGATGTGTGCCTATAACCCCAGGACCAGAGAGGAGGTAGAGGCAGGAAGATTAAGCGTTCAAGACTAGCCTAGGCTGCACAGAGAGTTTGAGGCTAGCCTAAGCTACAGGAGATCCTACTTTAAAAAACAAAGAAGGAAACTAGTTCCTATAGACCACTGAGAGGTATCTGATTCAAAAGAATTTCTGATAAATGCCAGTTCTCAAGTACTATATTGGTTGTTTTTTCATTATATCTATTAATCTATATCTTTATATATATCTCTATATCTATGACAGAAGAAATGAAGACAGGATCTATTTTAGCTCAGTTTGGGGGTACAGCTAATCATGGGGGTGGGGAATCATGGCAGCAGGAGCTGGAAGCAGCTTGTTACATTGTATCCATAACCAGCAAGCTAAAGAGATGGATGCTGGCTCTCCACTCACTTTCTTGCTTACATTCAGTCTTGGTCCCCAGGCGGTGGGGTAGTGTGGCCTATATCCAGGGTGAGTCCTTTTTCCCTTCCTTTCTAGAAACACTCTCAAAGACACACCCAGAGACGTGTTTCCATGTGATTCTAAACCCCTGTCAGGTTGACAGAGTAACCGTCACAAGCATTTGAGGCGAATGCCAACTGTTCCCTTCTCCCTGACATCTCTCCCTCCTTTCTCCAGACAGGCCCCATCTTTCCCGGATCTTAAGGGTCACAGCCTTGAGATGCATAGTCAGTTCTTGGAAAATGAACTGTAATCTATTTCATTCATTTTGAAGTTGCTTTAGTTATCCATGGCTCAGATGTGGGCTGGTGTAAAATCTCACCACCTTGTTTTTACCAGACAACTATTGTTACGTTGGAGCAAATTCAAGCCATATATGTTGTGATGATAATTCTACTCTTTCCTTTTAAAATAAAAATTCTCTATAAAAAGTAATGTAATATTCTCTGAAATTTTTACAGTGTGCTCTCGCCATCTTTGATTACCCCGATTGCTCTCTTTAATTTACTCTCCTGTATAAGGTAAGATTTTATAATGAGCGGGATATTTATTGATCTGTGTATTCTCTGAGGACTCACGGGCCTTATGTTCTTTGAGTAGTTTCTAATTAGAGACTTGTGCTTCTGCTAACAGGAACTGTCACTCAGTGGCAGAGTGTTTGCCTAGCATGAACAAGACTGTAGATGCCATCAAGAACAGAGGGGCAGGGCTTGTAGGGGCAGGGCTTGTGTGGTTATCATTTTCTTTTCCTTTTTTTTTTTTTTTTTGGTTTTTCCAGACAAGTGTCGCTGTGTAGTCCTGGCTGTCCTGGAACCCACTCTGTAGACCAGACTGGTCTCAAACTCAGAGATCCAACTGCCTCTGCCTCCTGAGTGCTAGGATCAAAGGTGTTTGCCACCACCAGCCGGCTTGGTTATCATTTTAAAAATCACATTTGTCTTGATTAAAGACCATGTTCTGTTGTCTGCTTAATTATTTCCCTAGTGACAATAATATTCTAGAAATGCTCAGAACTGTCTTTGTCATTTCTTATGAAGCGTCAGTACCTACGGAAGGACATCCAGACTCACAAGCTTTGAATCATCACAATAAGATGGCTGGGTGTAGGGCCACACGCCTGGAATGCCAGCAGTCAGGAGTGAGAGGCAGGAGGACCAGGAGTTCAAGGCCAGCCTAGGTTATATGAACAAAACAAACAAATGTTAAGTGGACTACAAGCCGCCGTCCCTCTTGAGAACTAGCACGATGTCATGTTCTCTGAGTTCCCGGCTAAAACCAGCTCCGGGCCTCGCCTTCCCAGGGAGCCACCATCCCGACTTCCTTACCCAGATCCTGCGTGCCCTGTCCCTTGAGCAATAGATTTAGGTTTTAGGGAGTGGGGCATGTTTGCTTGGTTTCCTTTTTGAGACAGGGTCCCACTGCATAGCCCAGGCTGGTCACAAACATGGGATCTTCCTGCTTCAACCCACCAGGTACTGAAACTACAGGGGTGCGCCACCATGCTTCTGTGTCCACAGTCACTGATTATGGCTGCTGACTTTCCCCAAAGGTTGTAGCTTAGTTTTCAATGGCCTTGTTTCTTCTTGCTTCTAATTTATATTTTAAATCTTTAATTCTACATTTAATTTATATTAAATTCTGTTTAAGTCTCTTAAATCCAAAATCACTTTCCCTTTTTGTTTCTGTTGTTTTGCTGCCAGTGTGAGTTACTTTTAAAAAATGACTATTACAAAACACCCGACAGAAGCAACGTAAGGGAGGAAGGGCTCATTTCGGTTCACGGTTCAAGGGATACAATTTATTGTGGCCAGAAAACTGCTTGGCAGCTGAAACAGCTGGGTCTATGGCAGAGGGGCTTGGAATGTGGAAAAGATTGCCCACTACAACTCCAAAGCCCATCTCCTAGGGACTCAGTCAGCCAGCTAGGTTCCATGACCTCTGACCTCCCAAACACCAGTGCCAGCTGGGCACCAGGTATCTAACCCATGAGCGAGTGGGGGATGTCCTGCTTTCAAACTGTAACACCATCCATCGTTGGGTTTTCTGTCTACTTGATGGGTCCATGTGCTCACTGAGCTTTACGCTGAGGAGAATGAGAGAGGTGGCCTTCTACTGCCCGAGTTCTGATTCCCTCACATGGGCGTGCTGCGCTCAGCCCCCCTTTCTCCTCACACTGGGGCCTCACGTTTGCTATGCGTTATCTCTTCATTTTGCTCACATTTGGCAACTCCACCCAATTGTACTCGTTGGAAACTCTTCCTCTTATTCTCGTTTTAGTCCCTTGGTTTCCTGAGGAGGGAAGGCTGGAGGGCAAAGCCACGGGGCTCTGTCTGCAGTGACTCTGGAGCTGTGTCAGGAGTCAGTCCTCCAGTTTGGATAGCACACACAGTTCCTGTAGGGAGGCAGAACCTTCACATTGTTGACCAAATTTAGCTTGTTGCCCTGGAGCCTTCACTTTGGCCAAAGTCAGCCAAGTTATTCACTTCCCCATTTTACCCTTTTCCTCCACAATGGCTGTTTCTGATTTCTTTTTGGTCACAGTGGGAAATGCTAAAAAAACAAAAACCATACAAGTAAAGCAAAATCCATACATTTAAAGCTGGGGAGAGATCAGAGACAAAGAATCTGACTCCATTAAACTCCAAGCTGCAGAAAATGTTTCTAGCAACAAGAAAGGCAATGCAGACGCATAGCACATCCGTCACCGGCTTAGCTTCTTCTGCATCTCAGCATCTCTGCTCTTCCACCAAGCGTATCTACAAACAATTGCCCTTTAGAACGCAACAGCAGCTGCCTTTAGCCACAGGAGTGATTTGCTTCATTTTGTATCCACTCAAGTGCACACCATGAGTCATGTGAGGTTCAAAAATCCAGCAGGATCAAGGTGTGTTCATGCCCCAACTAGTGGGGCAAAGCGGGGTGGGGCAGAGACACGCTCCAGTGTGAGTGTCAGACAGGTCTGGGGGAAGCCGGGGAAGCTCTACCTTGGGTGATGACTCAGAGCCTGGAAACAATGACTTCAGCACAGACGGTGACCTGGAAATCAATCTAGTCAGCTGTCTGGGTTGGAAGAGAGATTCCAAGCCTGAGGGAAGTAGCCCAGTAGCTCCCATCCTGCCCCTCCTCCAACACACTTGGGCTTGTTTGAGGGTTGGGGTGATGATTTCATTCTGAATCTCTGAGTTCAGTCTCAGGGGCTGCTGTGGTGGCCACAATCGCTGGGTTGATCTCACTTACTCTTCTCAACGATCCCTGAGGCACATGTTACTGTTTTCATTTTATCACTGAGTAAATATGTATGTCCACGGTGGCATGTGGCATGTGAATCTGTGTCATCTTCTTATGTCCTTCTACCTCAGATCCCGTCGTAAGGATGGTGACCTCATCTCCCAGTGGCTGTGATCGTGGCTGCTAATGCTTTGTACCCACCCCTCTTCAGAAGAGTGGTCCTGGCTAAATGGGAATAACTTCTCCCTGGAGGTAATTCTCTCTCCTCCCTGTAACCAGAAGCCTAGGGTTATTAATACTCAGAGACTCCATGAGGCTGGGAGTGGTTAGCGGGTAAAGTGCGTCTGTATGAAAGCATGGAGCTGTGTTTGAATCCACAGAGCCCTTGAGAAGCTGGGTGCGGCCCTCAGTACACTGGTCTGTAATCCCAGTGCTCTGGCAGGCGGGTGAGAGGCGGAGACAGGAGAATCCCTGGAAGCTCATTGGCCAGCTAGCTTGGCACCTGCAACAAGAGACACAAGCAAGACTCTGGCTCCTCCTCCCTGCCTGCAGGTCCGTCAGGTAGTGGAATTCACAGTCTGATAGCTCTTGTTTCTGACTTGTCTCTGACTGAGACTCCATCTTCACGCCCTTCTGTTGTTTTGTCTGCCCCTTTTCGCTTTGTTTCTCAGAAGTCCTTGTTGTTCAGCGATGTGCAAGTTCTGCTTCCTGTGAAGTCTACCCACAACAGCTGAGGAGTGAACACAGGCTTTAATTCCAGGCCGATTGAGTTCAAACAAGTCTCCACAGCTGTTCATCTCTCGGAGTCTGACTGTTCTCATCAGTTTTAAAACAATGGAATATTACTCAATAGTTTTCATCCCTTCTTTTCAATAAACCTGAGCATTCACCTCTGTTAGGACTTGAGACTACACAGTGTCTGTTTCTGGTGTGTGGTGTTTCCCAGGCTGAGGCTAGAAGGTGGTAAAATCAACTTTAGACCAGTGGTTCTCAACCTCCCTAAAGCCGCGACCCCTTAATACAGTTCCTCATGTCGTGGTGCTCCCCCAACCATAAGATTATTTTTGTTGCTACTTTATAACTGTAATTTTGCTACCAATATGAATCGTAATGTAAATGTCTGTGCTTTCTGAAGGTCTTAGGTGACCATTTGACCCTCAAAGGGGTCATAACCTGTAGTCTGAGAACCGCTGCTTTAGAGAATTGGAGAATTGGGAAAGAAGTGAAATAGAACGGAGTGGAAAGCAAGGCACCGTTGGAGTGCCTCCCACTTAATACAAGGTTACTCTCGCACTGCTGTGACGACATCTGGCAGGAACAACTTAAAAGAGGAAAGGCTGATTTTGATTTTGGCTCATGGTTTCAGTTGTGGTAGAGAAGCTATTCATGTCAAGGCAAATCAGGATCAGAAAGCGAGAGGAATCAGGACCAAGCATAACCTTCAGTGACCCACTTCCACCAGCTAGACCCTACCTCCAGAAGCTCCCGGAACCTCCCTGAATAGTACCACCAGCAATCATTTCAGATTTCTTCCCTCCCCCCTCCCCCTCTCCCTCCCTCCCTCTCCCTTTCCCTCCCTCCCCCTTCTTCTCTCCTTTCCTTCCTCCCTCCCTCCTTTCTACAGTGCTAGAGATGGAGCCCACACATGCTAGATCAGAGCTCTACCACTGAGCTACACCTTAGCCCCAAACTTCTATTTCTGTACAGTGAACCTGTTTCATGTCTATCTCCACAGAGGCTTGATAGAAGGCCCGTGGATATGCCGAGTAATGGTGTAAAAGTGTCTTTTTGACTACCTGCCAATAAAAGGGGTTTAAAGGCTATTTGTCTGTGGGAATGAGAGGCAGTGTGGGGTGTCTTATTTTATAATTTATTTTGATTTTGTGCTCGCAGAAGACTTCTCGTGATAGAGTTTACTTGCATTTCTGTTTGTATTCATTTAAGTAACCTTCTGATGAAAATGAGTTTGTGAGCGCTAGGGTGCCCTTGAGAATACTTTTCCTTTAAAGGTGGGATAGGGAGTTGGCAAACCTTGTGTTCTACTTATGAAACCACTCAGAGATTCAGAATTACGTCTCAGAGAAGTTAAGAAGGCTTTGCTGCTTCTTAAAATACAAATTATACAGTAGCTGCATTGTAGCTGACAGGATTTAAAACCTGGGATACCCAACCCCTAAGGTCAAGGTCAAGGACAGTGGTCTCTTGTAACCTCTTAACTTGCCTTGAGAGTAATTCAGCACAGTAGCAACTTAATTCTTTGTCTGAATGAACAGATAAAAGGATGGATGAGTGGGTGTTGGGTAGGTGGACAGATAAGAGGGTGGGTAGGTGAATGAGTGAGTGGTAGGGTCATTTGGGTACCACTAGCATCTGTTCATGACATTTTATCCCTGTTAGAGGAGTTTGGCTCTGTATATATGAAAGAGGGCACTCTGTTTTTAAACAAAAGAATCAAACTTTTCTTTGCTAGCAGTGAAGGATTCACAGTTCAAAGACATTTATGGCTAACAGGCTTCAGCAATCATCTTTTCTAATGCCCTTTTATGGTGAGCGTTCAGATGATTATTTAATGATTATTCCATTTTTTAAAACAGGCCCAACTCCATTTCACTTCTTATGTATTCATTTATTTATGTATATATGTTTTGCTGAGCTGAGAATGGAGCCCACAGCCTTGGGCACTTTAGGCAAAGTCTTTGTTTGCCACTGACATGCACCCTGGGGCCTGTAAATCATCCTAGTCTAATTTATTCAACCTTTTCATCCCTCAGCTTCATGGCCTATAAAATGGAGATGAAAATATTGTCTACTTCTTGGATTAGCATTATAATTAAACATTTAATACATGTCCATGACATAAAGTGTTGAGAATAGCATCTGGCACTTTATATGCTTTTAAATAACTATCATATCAATGTGATTATTACTACTTAATGGCAAAAACTTGGAATTAATAATTGAATTGCAAATCAATTCCTTAACAATGGAATTTTTAATGTTTTTCTTATCTTAGCTTTACTAAGGAATGGTAGTTTAAATGGCACTCTGCTGGGAGCTAGCTCTCTTTTTCTCCCTCCCTGACCTCTTCCCTTCTTTCTGAGACAAGGTCTCTTGTAGCCCAGGTTGTCCTTGAGTTTGCAATGCAGCCAAGGTCGATCTTAACTCTTATCTTCCAGCCTCTACTCTCCCAGTGAGAACTACAGCTTTCTGATTTTGCCTAACCGAGGACTCTACTCTGGGCTCTTCTGCAGCATCCACAGGATAGGGCCATGCAGGGGGGTCCCTGGAGAAATGGCGCCCCAGTCTTCCTCCCTTCTTACCGTCTATCATGCCTTGAATGGTCCATTCCCGTTATGTCATTTATTGGTCTGCTTCCTTTGGAAGAGCTGTTTATTTCTGACACCAGCATGTGGGCACTCAGGCTTTCTTCAGATGGGTTCCCATTCTCCACATGCTGTGGGCTGGTTGTCATGTCACCTTGGGATGAGAGGATTTGGATGGGAAGTTTCAAGCAGTGCCCCCCCCCACCCCCCCCAGGGAACGCTGTTCTGAAGCTGCGTCTTCAGGATGCTTGCCCCGGGATCCTGTAATAGCTGACGAGGCTGGGCTCTGAACCAGGTGAGGAAGAACACCAGCATCAGCCTTCATCTTCTGAGTTCTTCCCTAGCAGGAGCACAAGGCCTTTCAGCAGGGTGAAGGTCATTTGGGGAGAAGCTCCTCCTTTCTCCCTGCCCTCTCATACATGTTCCGGCTTAACACAATCTAGTGCACAAAACAGATACGGTTAAGGTTTATTTATGTTGCTTTTTTTTTCCTTTTGAGACAGGTCTGATATTCCAAACTAGTCTTCCACTCACAATCCTGCCTCATCCTCCTAAGTCCTGGGGGTCTAGCCTGTACCAATAAGCCAGGCACAAAATAGATACCTTTAATGGCAACCCAAGATCTTCTCTTCTGCTGGGAGGACCGGGGATCACGATAAAGGGAGGTGTGAGTGGGTGATAAGAAGTAAAGCAAGTGATCACAGCACCAGAAAGGCAAAGGCAGATGGGTTTCTGTGAGTTCCGGGCCGGCCAGGGGTCCATTGTGAGTGAGATCCTATGTAAGGAGGAGTAGCAGGAAAAGGAAGAAGATGGGAGAGGAGGAGGAGGGAGAGAGAGATGAGGAGGGAGAAGGGCATGAGAGGAGGGAGAAGAGGGAGAGAAGGAGGGGGAGAAAATCTATGTAGACGTCAGAACCAGTTGGCTTTGGTTGCGGTGTTTATCATAGCAACAAAAGCCACCTAGAACACACAGCTATCAGTAAACTTCCCAACACGCCCAAAAATGCCATTCTGGTTTATCCCCTGCATTCTGAGCCCCTCTCGTCCTATACTCCAGCCTCACTAAGTCCCTGCCCCTCTGAGTAAACGCTCTTGCACACAATGTGCCCTTGCTATTAGACTTCTTCTGTTGCTGCCAAATGCCTCTTCATCCTTTAAGGCCCAGGAGAACCCTGGCCTGATGTGTCTTCACCTCTTCTCTTAGCCCAAGGTCTGCCCACACCAGTGAGTCCCCAGTACTTAGACAGCTATGAGATCACACACCAGACTAAATGGTGATTCTTTTTAAGCTCAGCTCCCTTCTGAGTGTGTGAGTTCTCTGAAGACAATACCACCCTTCTTCATTGCCTTTTTTTTTTTTCCTGCCTGGAAAACCCGGTAATGGTTTGATGGATAAGTGAGTGGTATTAATAACACCCAGAGCTAAAAACAAGATGCTCATAAATTGGGCATAGGCTGGACTGGTGGCAGCGGCTCTGAGTACCTGAAGCTTTGTCTGAGGACAGTTTGCAAGCAATAGAGATATAATCTCTGCCTTCACATCATTGCGAGGGGAAGGAGAAATGGAGGCAGGAGGAACTTCCTCTTCCTGCCAGAGATAGCTTCTGTGTTGTGTTAGAATGTTGCAAGGTGACATATTTCAAACTTCTGCCCTTAAAGACTCAGGATGGAAACAACCTTCCTTTCCCATTCCAAAAGCCTTAAGGGACCTGAGCATGTGACATCCACCCCTACCCCTAACACTTTGGGGGTAGAAGCAGAAGAATGGGGAGTTGAAGATTCGCAGCCACCCTGGACCATGTGAAAGCCCCGCCTCCAGAAACAAAATCAACAAAAACTGGAAATGATAGATCCTGCTTTCCTTTCCTCTTCCTAGACTTCCTGTTGAAGCCCCTTCAAAAACCAGGCCTGCTGTACCAAAACCCCGAGGCAAATGCTCCACAGAAATACATGGAAATCACACACCCATGGTCTTGTTCTCACCATTTATTGCTGTCCTCCAGGGTCCTCAGATGTCACACAAGCACAGCTATGCGGAGAAGGGTGCTAAGGCTGCATCTCACACCACCATCATTTAAGATTTCTGTCAATGACAGGGTGTCTTAGTCAGGGTCACTACTGCTGGGATGAAACACCAAGACCAAAAGCAAGCTGGGGAGGAAAGGGTTGCTTTGACTTACACTTCCACATCATTCTTCATCCTTGAAGGAAGTTAGGACAGGAACTCAAACAGAGCAGGAACCTGGAGACAGGAGCTGATGCAGAGGTCGTGGAGGGGTACTGCTTACCGGCTTGCTCCTGTTGCCCTGGCTGGCCAACAAGCCTGGAGACCTGCCTGTTGCTGCCTTCCCAGTGCTGGGATTACAAACGAGAACCATCATCTCTGATTTTTTCGTCTTTTCTGTTTTTGTTTTTGTTTTTTTTTTAAATGTGGGTTCTAGGGATCAAACTCACATGCTTGTGAAGTAAGCATTTAATGGACTAAGCTATCTTCCTAGGCCTAAAGTGCTGTGTGTAGTTTTTGCTACCCTGCTTTAAGCTCCAGATGGACTCGCTACCAGCCCTGCCCAGGTTCTGTTAGGTCCACGGATGAAACACACACACACACAAACTTAGTTTTCACCTTACCTTACGGCTCAATTGCTGGGTGCTTCTAGTCTCCCAAGGCTACCGTGCCCTTCCCAAAACTCTTAGCTCAGCGCCCTAAATCTGCTCTCAACTTTAGTTGCTCAATTACCTTCACCTTGTTCACAACCCCAAACTGCCCACATGGCTGATCACCTTTTCTCCCTCCCAAGCAAGGCCCAAATCCTCCTCTCTCCCCTGTGTCTGCTAGCTTGCCTCAGGGGACGTGAAAGTCCCACCTATTCTGCCCAGCTCATTGGCCCTTAGCATCTTTATTGATGGGTCAAGAACCAAATGGGGGGTCCCAGATGGAGGAGTTGGAGAAAGGTCTGAAGGAGCTGAGGGAATTTGCAGCCCCATGGAGGGAGCAAGAGCGTCAATGGGCCTGACACACACACACACACACCCAGGTCGTCCTGGAGTTTGGACCACCAACCAAAGAATACACATCTATGGACCCATGGTTTGGACCGCATATATGGCAGAGGATGACCTCGATGGCCATCCAGGAGAGAGGAGAGGCCCTTGGGCCTGAGGGTGTTAGAAGCCCCAGTAAAGGGGAATGTCAAGGTGGGAATATGGGGATGGGTGGGCAGGTGGGTGGGAGGTGGAATTCCCTCATAGAGGCGGGAATGGGGAGGGGATCGGGGGTTTCCAAAGAGAAGACCCAGAAAAGGGGAAACATTGGAAATGTAAATAAAGTATCAAAAAAAAAAAAAAGATAATGAATATAAAATATGCAAAATTAAAAAAAAGAACCAAATGGGGAACAGGACCTTAGCATCAGACCCTGAAGTAAAGTCCTGACAGGACCTTTCAGCAGGGGTATTTAAATGTGTAAGTTCACGCTGAGATTTACAAAGCAGACCTCAGTTAATTCTATCTCTTCTAGTCCAGCTGCTTCTAGACAGCAAAGAGGTGATATATTTGTTATCCCTCCCTCAAAGAATGGTTGTCCCCAGGTTTTTGCAACAAGTCAATCCACCTATGCAATCTGTTGCTCAGATGCTTGAGACAGTCAGTTGGAAACGAGATAACCATGTCAATGTCCATATGGAAATGGGGGGTTCCTATAATGACCTTGGATTTCACTGCACAAATATTTCCAATCAGCTTGAGCTTCCTTTCCCCCTTGAGGGTCCCTTCCCAGGTGTCAAGCCACAAGTCAAAATAAGCATCCCCCTTGGTTACTAGCTGGCTGTTACTGGGACACAGTAGGACCTCTCACATCTGCATTACCTGTCACCATGAACTGTACCACATAAGGCTCAGAGCCACAGTGCCAAGAGACTGAGGACAGAAACTGAACCCTAGCAAGCCTGCCTTTTTATAAGTTGACTAACTTAGGTATTTAGTCACAATGAAGGAAAGCTGACTAATACAACCATAAAATACCCACTGAAAGAGGAGCCCATAGGAAACCCATTAGTAGACACGGCCGACAATGGCCCCTCAGCCAGCACTTAGGTACCTCTCCACCCTGGGCATGCAGATGCAAATGGCATAAGGTAGAAAGATGGAGAAGACAAAGAGAGTTGCGAAGGCCAGGGGGTGGGTTTAGTAAATACTGAGTACTTAGATGAATAAAGAATGAGCTATTGTGATGTAGGGTGTGCTCAGAAAGGCATCTCACCAGGGCTGGGGGCAGGGCTGGGGAAGTGAAAGCTCTCTTCCTCATAGCAACCTGGAAGCAGAAAGTTTGCTGTTTGCCTGTGCTCTCTTGCATTCTGTCACCTGTCACAATGGCAAAGGGCAGCACACCTGTGTGTGCATAAGTATGTATGTTTAAATACATGTTTTCCTGTTAGTGCGCGCGCGCGCGCGCACGCGCGGGTGTGTGTGTGTGCGCGCTCGTGGGCTCGCGTACACACTTGTGCACATGGATACATGTACATATGGAGGCCAAAGTGGATCCTTGGGTTGGGTGGAACAGAGCTGTTCTCAGCCAGCACCCAAGGATGGACACAGGGCTATATAAGGCCTCACAGGTCTGGGATCTGGGATACCACCAGCTCATGGGAGCGACTTTCTCTCTTTCTCTCTCCATGGTTTGCACTTCCACTCAGCACATCGGTTTCACGTTTTCCTGTCTCTCCAATTGCCTTTGTTCATTCTTGGCCTTTCCCTTAGAGCTCTCACTCAGGCCTCATGGGCTCCAACTGTTCCTCACTGGGTCTCTATGGCAAGGATTCGGAAGTTCCATTAGAAGAATCCAACCGTACTTCTCATGTTTTCATGCCAAGGTACTAGCCAGCCTGGGGATAGCATTCTTGTTCACCGTGGTCTAGTCACCCATGGGCTCAGAATGGTCCATGCAGGGAGCCTGGCCCACATGTTCTCTTGGCAGAGTTTGTGGGCTGCCCACCGGCATCTATGGTGTAACTAAATATATGCATAACTGTCTGGGGCTTGTTATACTTGGGAGTTTCTGCAGCGAAAACAGAAAGGATTGGCTAGACAGGCTCACAGGTCACCTCCTTCAACCAGTACTGTCCACCTGGAGGTAAGATGGTGTCTGCCTAAGAATAGGAGTCCTTGAGTGCCTAAGAAACTCATTCTAGAGGCAACCTCCCACCGGGTGTTTGCTGTGCAGGAGGCAGGCTTTATACTAGCATTAATTCTTGAATCTTTTTTAGAACTTGGTGCTAGAGGGTTGAAGGTCTACTCTTTAAGAAAGCATAACCTTTGGAGTGTTTAACGTACACGGTTTCACAGCTCCTCCTGTTTCTTGCCAGGGGTACACAGCTAGACCAAGGAGAAGGGCCCAAGGTTATCCTCTGTGGAAGTTCTGTCCACTTCTACCGGATCAGCACTGGCTGAAAAGTGGGCCTGGTATTTTCTGGATGTGCTCGTGCCCCCATTAGACTGGGAGGCAAAGACTGTATTCTCTGTGTTGACCACGGGCCTGACACACAGTTTACATTCAACAGTGGACCACCCAAATGAATGCTTCTTGCCATCCCCAGATCAAGGGGGAAAGTGAGCCAAATAAGGATCCTGGGGACAGGATTGAGAGAAAGGACAAAGCAAAGCTACTCTGCTGGTTTTGGCCCAGGCCTGGGAGTCCATGGGGTGACCTCCCTTAGGGACAATGCTTGGCCTCAGCCATGCCTTGGGCCCATGAGGTTTTGGAAAGCAAGGGTTGTGGAGCGAGAGAAGGGCAGATGAGACCTTTGCCCTAGCCATGAGTAGTTGTGGAACATTCTTCCTGCTTTCTGCAGCTGGCAAGCCAGCTCCTTCCCTGGTGTGCTGGGTCCTTGGTTCTTCTGCATAGCCACTGATGGCCTGATTAGGTTTTGTTTCTCATTTAACAAGCATGTATAGGCTTATTCAGCATGGAGCTAGAAGTCTAAGGGTGGAGAGGTAATTAAACTAGGGTCCTTGCCTTTGAAAAGCCCTAGAAGAGATGCGGCATCAACTGTTTTATACAGTGTCACAAATAACAGACTTACATACGAAGTGAAATACTGACATGGTGTTAGTCCACGAAATACAAAATCAATATCAATAAATGACTCAACATTCGTGATGGCTAATCTTGGTTGTCAACTTGGCACACTGAGAAGAAAATAAATCTTTCCTTTATCAGACTGGTCCGTGGGCATGTATGCGAGGCATTTTTTTGATTGCTAATGGAGGTAGGAGGGCCCAGTCCACTATGGGCGGTACCATCCCTAGATAGGTGGGTTTAAAAAATAATAATTCTGTTTTCCCTTCCTAGCCCATGCTCCCGGAATGACGGCTCTGAGACTAATTATTCAAATGCCTTGGCCATAAGCTGTGGCTCATTCCCCAACTAGCTCATAACTTACTGCTCCCAGTCACACTATTCTGTGTCTTCTACCTCTACTCAGCAACACGTCTCCAAGTCTGGGACCAATCTCCTCTTTATTCTATACTGAGTTCAGCTACGTGGGTGTTTTATTTCTCTCCCCGGTGTTCCCAGTGAGTCTCCTCCATTCTAACCTGAATTCATCTATTTGCTGGTTAGTTACCTCTCCTTCAGTCCCGGCTTCTTCTGCCTCAGCGTTCTCCTGGGCATCTGATTTCTTTCAGTCAGCTTAGATATGGAAAGCTTTCTGCATGCTGTGATGGTCAAGAGTGTGCTCTTCTCCCTCATGAGCAGAGGTCCGGGGTACAACAGCGTCACCCAGTGTATGCCTGTTCACTTCTATATAGATAGTACAATTTTTTTCTCAATTCAAATCAAGCTGCTATGCATATTTTTGCATTTGTATTTGTTTTATTTTTCTTTCTTTCTTTCTTTCTTTTTTTACCAGTCCTGGAGAGTGAGCCCAGAACCTTTCACCTGCTAAACAAGCACTCCTGAGTTCTATTCCCTGGACACTTTTCTTGTTTTCAATAACACTTAAAAGTTATTGTTCTTTTGTGTGTGTGTTCTTTGTTTTGTTTATGGCAGTGACTCACTTTGTAGCCTAGGCTGGCCTTGAACTTGAGAGCCTTCTGCCTCTGCCTTCTGCTAGCTGAGATTATAACTATGTACCACACGCCCGCTTCTGTGTGAACGCAGCCTGAGTTTAGATCCCCAGCACTCACAAACATAGCCAGGAGTGCTGGCTTGAACCTTTAATTCTAGTACTGGAGGCAGGGGCTATGGAAGGAGGTGGGTCCGTGAAACTCACTGACCAGCCAGGCTAACCATACCGGGGTAGTGAGAGACCTTGTCTGAAAAAAATAAGAAAGAAGAAAGAAGATCTATATTGACCCTTGACTCCTAATGCACATGTGTACATCCATCCATCCATAGGACATCTACATATGTTTACATACCACACACACACGGGGAGGGGGGAGAGAAAGAGAGAAAGAGAGAGAGAGAGAGAGAGAGAGAGAGAGAGAGGGGCTTCTGCTTTGTTGCTTTTCTTTTTGAGACAAGGTCTTGTGTATAAGAGGCTGGCCTTGAACTTGAATCTCTGACCCTGCTACCTCCACCTCCAGTGCAGTGTGTTACAGCCAGCAGCCACCAGCAGGTTTATGTGGCTCTAGAGTTCAAACCCAGCTGTGACTGCTAGGCGCTTTACCAGCTGAGCCAGCCACCGATGTGTTCTTGTGGAAGTTTCAGTTTTCACATTTAAAGATCTTTTTTTTTTTTTCTTCATTTTATTATATGTGTATGGGTGTTTTGCCTGAATATGTGTGTGTTCACACACATGCTCAGTGCCTGCCTGTGGAGGCCAGAAAGGGGTTTGGGTTCCGTGGGACTAGAGTTACAGATGGCTGTGAGCCACCATGTGGGTGCTGGTAATTGAACCCAGGTCCTCTGGAAGAGCAGCTGGTGCTTCTAACTGCTGAGCCATCTCTCCAGCTCTGATTTTAAAGTAACTCTTGACAGCAGGTGATGTTAGTTTTTCTATTTCCTTCTTTGTCAAAGCTGTTTTGTCTCTTCTAAATTCTCGTGTTTCCCTATGATGCTTATAAAATAAAAAACAAAACAAAAACTACTGGAATACTGTGCTTACATTGCATCTATTAGTAAATTTGAAAAGAACTAGCATCAAGAATATTGAGTCGGGGAAAAGAGATGGCTCAGCTAACCACTGGCTGAGCACTGAGCGCTCTTCCAGAGGTCCTGAGTTCAATTCCCAGCGACCACATGGTGGCTCACAACCATCTGTGATGGGATCTGATGCCCTCTTCTGGTGTGTCTGAAGACAGCTGCAGTGTACTCATAGACATAAAATAAACAAATCTGAGAGAGAAAGATAGAGAGAGAGAGAGAGAATATTGAGTCCTCTAATCTATGAACATGGTCTCTCTCTCCATTTACTCAGGTTTTTTTTTTTTTCCCTCAGCACTGTTCTGTTTTTCCTCCCAGATCTTATAGGATGTTTCTTCATGTTTACCCCTAAGTATTTGACAGTCTTTGGCATTATTACAAAGGTACTGTTATTTTAAAGATTTAAAATGTCTGAGAGGCGTACAATTGGCAGTGTTTATCACTCCTACTTCTCTCAGCCTTGCTGCTGTGGCGTGATCACATGGTCAAGTCCTAACTTCAGTGCCTCAGAATGAGATTACAACAGAAAGGTGGCTCTTTTAAATGGCAGTTAGGGTTAAAGTAGGTGTGGTGGTTTCAATATGCTTGTCCCAGGCAGTGGCACCATTAGGTGTGGCCTTGTTGGAGGATATATGTCCCTAGGGGTGGGCTTTGAGACCCTCATCCTAGCCACCTAGAAGACAAGTCTTCTAGCGGCCTATAGATTCCACCTTAATGATAGTGGACTGAACCTCTGAAACTGTAAGCCAGCCCCAATTAAATGTTGTCCTTTTAAGAATTGCTTTGGTCATGGTGTCTGTTCACAGCAGTAAACCCTAACTAAGACACTAGGTGTGGTGTATTCTAATCCAATAGGACAGGAGTCCTTACAAGAAGAGGAAATCACAGCATTGGTGTGCACAAAGAAAGGTCATGTGATGATCTAGGAAAGAGAGTCGTCTGTAAGCCAAGGAGAGAGGCTTAAGAAGAAACTAACCTGCTCTTACCGTAATCTCACACTTCCACCCTCAAGAACTATGCAGAAAATAAATCTTTGTTGTTTCAGTTAACTGGGCCGTGACTCTTTCTTAGTAACAATAGAAATATAACACATTTTCTAAATTTACTTAGATTCCTGGTAGCTTTTTATAAATTCCACTAGATTTTTTTTCTGCCGACGTGCATATTGTGTTTTACATAGTTTTACTCCTTTCACCTTACTTATTTTATTTATTTTCCTTGTGTGACAACACTGACCAGGACATCAAGGGTGTCCCATAGTTAAAACTGGCTTTGCATTTGCAATGTATCTGAAATGGGAGTGCTGGGATTATAGGCACATGCTGCCTCATTCAAGTACAACGTGAACAAGAGTGGTGAGCAGAGACACCTAACCTCCTTACTGTAGAGCACATCTGCAGTCCTTCATTGTTAAAGGGTGATGTTAGCTAAAGATTTTACACCACCGCTTTTTTTTTTTTTTTTTTTTTTTACATATTAATTTTATAGCATTGATGGGTAAAAATTCCATCCCAAAATCAAGCAAGTAGGGGTCCCAGAAAAGTTAGGATCTAACTACCTAGTTGTAAAGAACTGATGTAAGGAGTAGCAACAAGTATGGGGCCTAAGAGTAATCCATACTGGCATTGATCAAGCTTTATCAGCTGTGGTACCAGAGCGCATGCGTTGCTCAAATGCCTTGCCTCTTTGGATTTTAATTTCTCGTGTAAATGCAGCCTGTAACAACACCTACCTGACAGTGTTGTCATAAGGTTGACAATATGCAAATTGTGTTTTTTTCTCTTGTGTGTGTGTGTGTGTGTGTGTGTGTGTGTGTGTGTGTGTGTAGGTAGGTAGGGAGGGGTTGCTGAGACAGGATCTCAGGTAGCCCAAGATGGTTTTAAACGGTTGATGTAGCTAATAGTGACTTTGAACTCCTTATCCTCCTGCCTCCACCACTTCAGTGTTGGATTACAGGTCTGTGTCACTAGGCCAACAAGCCTGGTTTATGCATCGCAGGGCATGTGCATGTTAGGAAGGCATTCTATCATCCATACTATGTCCTCAGTCCGATACTATGTCCCCAGTCCTGTATAAATATTCAACATGTGCCTGAACCAGTGTCTGGAAATAGCAAACACTATGTTGAAATGTTACATTGCTTTGTGGGAGCCAGCTAGATTCTATGGTAGGGTGTAAAGCCTACCACGCTGACTTCTGACTTGGGGACTTTCACCAGCCAAACCCTCTCAGTGTCATGGTTAGGACTATCTTCTAGTCTCCCTTGCATCCAAGCCAGAAGTTCTCTACACGTCCTATCTGACAGCAGCTAGTTGGCCAAGGATTACTCAGGCTAAGGGCACGTTCCAGAAGCCTTCATTTCTCAGCTAGGGAAGGTTAATTGAATCACCTATGGGAGATGATAGCAACCAGGAACAGCTTCTCAGGGGCCGGCAAGGTAGAGTTTTGTGTTTTGTGTGAGCTTTGCTATGCTCTTCAGTTGCTTCTACTGAGGCATTTGTCACAGTCCTGGGCATCTCCTAGGGCAATCACCTCTCAGGTTAGACTTCAGAGCTTGAGTCTTCTGGGTTGGATAACTCCTCTTCTTGCCACTAGGGATCAAAGGAGAGCATCTAAATAGAGGTGGCTTCTTTGTCTCAGGTTAAAGGTGAGAGAGGAATCAGGTCCAAGCCTTTCAGGGCCTGTTAAAAAAAAAACAAAACAAACAAACACAAAAAACAAAACCAGAAAGGACTTGTCTGAGTCCAGGAATTCTTGGCTGGAAGGGCTCTTGGTTTCGAATTTGCTTGAGCCTTTTCCTGACCAAGCAACAGGTTGCTTTGCTCACTTCAACGGTATTGTTACATAAACAAGTAAGCCAGTCTGCTTGCTACAGGCAGGCAGGTTTCCCGTCTGCATTTTGGCTAATCAGGATATCTGGGCGGATTCAAGCTTTGGATTCTTAAATCTGCTAAGCCTCACAGCTGTGTTTCCCTGTTTCCACTAAACGCTGGAGTTTAAGATTTAGGGAATTATGCAAAACACACTTGCAGTGCTGGGTGGGACTTAAGTGTGTAAGTATGGGGGCAGGGAGTGTCCCTCCCTAGTGTTGCCTGGTTTCCCTCCCCCCACCCCCCATTTATTTGAGGGTGGAGTAGAACCCTTGAAAATGCAGGACAGTAAATTCACAGGAGACTGAGCAAGTGGTTTAAGACATTGATCGGGCGTCAGCCCCAGGACTATGCTTTTTCTTAAAATAACTTTGAGAGTTGAGTGCAAAAATATTCAAACGGCACAGTCTCTGTGTGCATTTATAGATAAGTGCTTAAGGTAAAGCTCCTTCACGAGTCTAGCAGTTACCCTACAAACCCCTCAGCAGTGCACAGCCCGACCAGTCTTCCAAAATTCCACCCTGATGCATTAAAATCTGCAGCTGTGCAAGGAAGTGTCCTGAAGCATATGCACTATACCTTGTAAAAGTTGCCTATTGTAGCGTACAAGTACACACGCTGTTTATGCAGAATATTACCCCTCTTTCAATGCTAAAAAATTCCCCACTAGCAGTTTTGTTTAGCACAAATACTCAAAACTTCATTAAAAACAGTTTTCATAAGTAGCTTCATAAAACTAGACTCCAGCAAACCTTGGTCGAAGGGTGGAAAATAAATCGTATATCTTTAACCCGCAGAAGTTAAAGCCTCTCTCTCTCTCTCTCTCTCTCTCTCTCTCTCTCTCTCTCTCTCTCTTTTTTGTTAGCTAACAATGGAAACTTTTTTTTTTTTAAGTATTTCCCTCCCTCGGTTTGCCAAGCAATAAAAAAAAAAAAAAAGAAGAAAAGAAAAACTTGTTCCGCTGAGTTCAACCCCAGACAGGCTCACAACTTCCTTCCTGCTTTCCTCCCCCAAGCCCCCGCCTTTCTGCCTCCTCCCTCAACCCCCAACTTTTTTTTTTTTTTTTTTTTTTTTTAAATCTTACATTGAACAAACACTGAAGTAGCCGGGAGCAGACGCTGACAGCGGTAGTGTCTCCAACCAAGCACCGAGCAGCGCAGGGTCGGCCTAGCTGTGTCCCCTCCGGGATCGCCTAGTCTCTGTGCCGGTACATTCAGCCTCGTTGCACCCCACTTTTTTTGTCTTCCATAAGTTGTTGCGGAAACCCTTTGGAAGCTTTTTTTTTTTTTTTTTTTTTTAACTTTAAGCCACCTGATCTGTACGAGCCCGGAGTCCCCGGGGCATGTCGCTTGCACGGGACCTGGGAGTCTGAGCAATTGCAGGTAAGCGTGGCGGCTCCTTCCTGGCCCCTGTCTCTGAACCCTCTTTCCGCTCCATCTGTGCTGGGGTTCCTCTGGGTGTTCTGGGGTCCGAGCACAGCCCAGAAGGGAGGGCTAGAACGACGGAGAAGGGAGGCTGATTTGGGACGGTAGCATGGCGTGGCTTTGGGGACAGAGGAGGCGATTCGATTTTCCCACCGCCTTCCGGGCTGCTGCGCCGCGCCACCTCCCCGGCGCGCTGCGGGTGTCTAGGGCTCGGCTTGCCGGGCGGCTCCGCTGGCGCCAGGCGAGGCTGCCGGGGATGCGCGAGGCCCTGCCTTCGGCCGGCCGCGCTGCTCCCGGGCTTAGCATGCCGGACTGGGGAGGGCTGCAGATTCTTGGGCCTGCACAATTAAAAAGCCTCCGGGCTGCAGCGGTGCAAGCAAGCCCAGAGTTCCTCCGAGGGGTGTGGGTCCCGGAGACTACAGGGGCAGCCGGGTCCTCGCTCCTCGCTAACAGGATGCGCGCAGGGCTGAGTAGCTGCGGCCATGCACCCCCTCCCAAACACACACACACACACACACACACACACACACACACACACACACACACACACACACACACACACACACACTCGCTGCGGGGTGTGAGGGGACAGTAGGGAGCCTCCAGGATTGATTCCGGTACTGGATACTGCAGAGTTTGGTCCCTGGCGCGCACGCGTGCCCACATCCACAAAACACACTTGTTTGGAGACAAGACATCAAGGCTTGTGCTGAAAAGTGCCTGGGCTGCCCCCGCCCCCAACCCCGCGCTCTCCCGGGCCTTTCATAGGCCAAGAGACACAGCCCTGAGCCCAGGATCAGAAAGAAAACGGCGAGCACACAAGCCCTCTTCCAGGTCTCGGCTTCAGCAGCGGTTTGGAGAAGGCAGGTCCGGGTCAGGTTCCCTGTGACTTGGTCTCTGATGTCCTGAGAGGGTGGAGCAGGGCTGCCTGTCATCCTCGACAGCCGGTGTTTGCTCTGGCCAAGGGAACCTGGCCAGCCTCGCGGAGGGAACCAGCGAGTTGCACCTCCTCCCTCGGCCATCCGCGTGGCTACCAAGACTAATTTCAGAATTTGGGATTCTAAGTGTTCTTGGAACGTACCACAAGCTGGGGGAGGTGGACCACGGCCGGAAAATACGAGCAGAAGCCATCGAGGCAGCCCGGCATGCCTCCTCACTGAGCATCACAGCCCCTGTAGGCTAGACATCCAGGGGCACCCCGTCCCCAGCAGACTGGGGTCCCGGGACTCCCTCTGCTCTCTGCGGGTGGGCTCTCGCCAGCCTCCCTTGATGCCTTCAGGAATTCTGACTTTTCTCCTTGTGTCTCCACAGCCGCGAAATCGTTTATGGAGCTTGGGGCGGGGGCTAAGCCCGCGATCTTGCCCCGTGCCTGCCGCCTAGGCCATGCTTCTCCATCGGCGCGTGGAGCTGAGGCCGCCGGGCCGCCGGGACTAAACCGGGAGCCGCGGGAGGAGGAGGCGCCGGCGGTGGAGCGGGACGGAGAGCCGCGGCGGCGGGCGGACCCAGTACTATGGCTGTGTATTGCTATGCCCTCAATAGCCTGGTGATCATGAACAGCACCAACGAGCTCAAGAGTGGCGGCTCCCGGCCCAGCGGCAGCGAGACGCCTCAGCCCTCCGGGAGGGCCGCGCTGAGCCCCGGCAGTGTCTTCAGCCCTGGGAGAGGCGCCTCCTTTCTCTTCCCCCCAGCAGAGTCGCTGTCGCTGGAGGAGCCCGGGAGTCCTGGGGGTTGGCGCAGCGGTCGGCGCAGGCTGAATAGTAGCAGCGGCAGCGGAGGTGGCGGCAGCAGCAGCAGCAATAGCAGCAGCAGCAGTGGCGTGGGCAGTCCCAGTTGGGCTGGCCGCCTGCGAGGGGATGCGCAGCAGGTGGTGGCGGCCCGCATCCTCTCCCCACCTGGGCCAGAGGAGGCCCAGAGGAAGCTGCGGATTCTGCAGCGCGAATTGCAAAATGTGCAGGTGAACCAGAAAGTGGGCATGTTCGAGGCGCAAATCCAGGCACAGAGCTCTGCCATTCAAGCGCCCCGAAGCCCGCGTTTGGGTAGGGCTCGTTCGCCCTCCCCGTGTCCCTTCCGAAGCAGCAGTCAGCCCCCCGGAAGGGTCTTGGCTCCGTGCTCCCCAAGTGAGGAACGGAGAACAAAGTCCTGGGGAGAACAATGTACAGAGACCCCAGGTGCCAACTCCGGGAGGAGAAGCAGACTCAGCACACACCCCTCGAAGGACAAGGAGGGAGTGGTCCCTCTTTTAGGCCCAGCCAGCCAGACCAGGTTAGGGACTCAGAGTCCATCTACTTCAGTGAGAATGGAAAGAGGTACCCCGGCTAGTCCCTGCTGTGGCTCACCCACACCCATGGAAATTGACAAGAGGGTTGCTCCCTCACTGGAGCGCTTTGGAACTAGCTTAACGTTGGCCACCAAAGTGGCAGCTTCAGCCGCATCTGCTGGACCACACCCTGGACATGATTCTGCCCTCATGGAGACAGCCTGTGAGCTAGGGGGCATGCGCCCCTGGGAGGCCCAGACGGAGAGACAGGGGCAGTGTCTGGGCAGGGAGACCAGCTCAGCCCCAGAGCCTGTCCGGACCTATGTTAGAGAACCCCCTAGAAGGGTGGAAAGAGGAATTCATTCTGTTGGCGAGCAGGGCTCCTGGACACCTGAAGTCATCAAAAGACCAGAAGAGAGGACTGTGAATGCCCAAAGCTCAGAACCCTCGGAGGACCCGAGGTGGTCTAGACTGCATGGAGACCTGGGTTCCACAGGGCCTGAGAAGGGAGGAAGTGGGATGCCAGGGATCCGAGGACCCCAGCAGACCCTGGACAGTGTGAGAGAAGGGTCCCCAGCACTGGGCTTGCTTGGGGGCAGCCAGGCAGCACAGCCGGGGAGCAGGGATGTGGAGGCAGGAATTCGTTGTGGCAGAATGCTGGAACCTTTGCCACCCGGGGAAGTAGCAACAAATTTGAAAGAACCCCAGTGCCTCCCCGGGGACAGGATAGGGACGCAGCCTGCGAGTTCCCTAGTTTGGCCCAGTGCCATGGAGGAAGCTCCCCTGATCTGGACGTGTGACACAGGGGTACAGTTGAAGGGGACTTGGGGAAGCCAGCTGCGAGACGGAGATGCTCACCCTAGCTGCCAAGAGATGCCCCCAGATCAGAAGGACAAGACCTCCTTACAAGAGGCCTGCAGTCCCAGCAACATCCCGGCCATCCCTGCAGTCATCATTACAGATATGGGTGCTCAGGAGGATGGAGGGTTAGAGGAGATCCAAGGAAGCCCTCGGGGTCCCCTGCCTCTGAGGAAGCTGTCGTCCTCCTCAGCCTCCTCCACTGGCTTCTCCTCTTCCTATGAGGACTCGGAGGAGGACATCTCCAGTGACCCTGAGCGCACTCTAGACCCCAACTCAGCCTTTTTGCATACCCTGGACCAGCAGAAGCCCAGAGTGGTGAGTGTTGTCGAGCAGTTTTTAGAATTCATGCTTTCAGCAGACCTTGGATGCTCCGTGTGTTCTCCTGGCTTTCTAACTTCTTGCTGAGCGGTAAACACCCTGAGCCGGGCTCTGATGTAGTCACAACTATTATTTCTCTACAGGCAGGTTTGTTGTGGGCACAGTCTACCAAGCACTCTGTAGACTGGGCAGTGAGTCTAAGCCGATCTTACTGTAATGTCCTTAAAGATGGGTTTGAAGGAACATAAGATTCGTGTACATCAACCCTAATAAACCTTCCTAATTTCCAAAGATGGTGACCAGAGGTGCTCCATGTAGCTTTTACTCCACCGAGTGAAACATTTAATTTTCTGGTTTATTCAGGTTGACAAGGATATCTATTGGCTTAACTCAGCCTCTACTCCTAGGCAGAAATGTGAGCGGTACGCTTCTGTGACAGGCCCCTGACCTCTGCAGATGTGGTTGTGTGGTTGATCTATGGTTAGAGCAACTCAGGAGCTTCACACGTAGGTTAGGCAGAGTTGGCAGGATCATTGTCAGTCAACGTAACTAATATGCAGTGTGACGTTTGGGATAAGCGGAAGAGTAGCTTTTGAGCCAAGTAGATACGTTCTTTTGTACAAGAATGCTTCATTTGAGTTGAGTTGTCTGAGTTAGGCACATTGTGTCTCCTTAGGAGTATAAGTTGGGATAGGCCCATTTCTGGTACATTTTTACATGTATGCTTGAGTTTGTTACACTAACTCTTGGTCTGTCTGTGGCAATGACAGATGTTCGTTCTTACTATGTGGTTAATCTCATTTTTGGACTGCAGTCAGTCTCTTTTAGAAGGTAATTTTTGAAGCTAGCTCTTCTAAAACGGGATGGCCGTTCTCTTGCCTCTCCATGGAGGATGGGGAATTTCCTTACCTGGCAGGCAAGAGGTGTAGAGCTTCCTTGTGGGGAGAGCCGCGTGGTATTTTAGTGGGTAGCCTTCTGGTTTCATCTTGAATGTGAGATTCCACCCATTTGTACCCCAATCCCTTTCTCCATCCTTGCTGCATGCATTACATTTCCACTCAACACACGTCACTAATAAAATGTGGACTCTAAAACACAATCCTTTCCAGCCTCTACTTCAGAAATCACAGTCCAGTTTTGAAGGTCAGCAATTTCTTTCTCTGAAACTCTGTTTTCTGCTGGTGATCTAGAGAGACACATGTGTTTGCAAACAGGAGTCCTAATCAACCTGTCATTTGGGGGCCAGGACAGGGCTCCAGGCATCTTATCTTGCACCTGCTGCCAGGCACCAGCACATCACCTTTAGAGAAAGGGCAGGCAGGCAGTCTTCCTGCAGGGGACAGTAGTCACAGGGCAGATGGGAAATGTGTCTCTTTGAAGGTGAGACTCAATGTCTCTGCCCTCTGCTCAGCAGATACTAGTAAGTAAGAGAGGTTCTTCTCCCCATTTTGAAACCCCAAAGCACGGCTGGTACACCCAAATAGCTCTGAGTTGTTATGCAGTTTCCACTGGCCCTTTCTGTGGGTGGCTAAGCAGCTCTTGCCCACTGCTTGCTAAAACAGTCCATACATACATGTTTGAAAAGAAAGTCTTGTTTGGGAATGAGTTAAAGGGGCGATAAATGATAACAGGTAACAGGTAAGCTGTTTTTTTCTTCTTTTGTCAGATTAAAACCAGATGAGTAAACAGGGAGGAACTGGTAAGAGAGGCTCAGAGGTGAGACGCTGTTCCACTCTACCTCCCACCTTTGAACAGGTTCGCATGTGAAGCAGAGAGAGAGACAGAGACAGAGACAGAGAGACAGAGAGAGATACAGAGACAGAGAGACAGAGAGACGGAGAGACGGAGAGACTAGAGACAAAGAGAAAGAGACAAGACTATATGTGCACATGTGCGCATGCGAACTGTGGTCAGATGAGTGTGGGTAACCAACTGGAAATTATGGAATCCTAGGGACTTTTGGGCTTTGGTCGAGAACTTGCATTATGAGCAGAGGTCTCTTCTTAGGCTAATCGTGATGGTGGAGCTTATCTGGAACACCAAACCATCTACTCATGGATCAAAAATCACACACACACACACACACACACACACTGCTGTTTTGTGTGCAGAAGGCCAGACATCTTGATGGACCTGGGAGGCCTGTGGGCTGTCCTTTTGATGTTTAGTAGATGAAGTCTAAAGTGGCCCTGCTTGTGCTTCCTCTAAACCCTTCTGAGTTCTCGGACTTGCTTCTGTGTGTACTGCCCTACATCTGGGCACATTCACACTTGCCCTCTTTCCCTCACACATGCTTGCTCATGCTGTCCCTCACCTTCACACACACAAACACGTGCCTACACATGCTCACACTCAACTCCTGCCCCCCACTCACACCCATTCACTCAGACAAATAGGATGGACGTGGCTTGTTCACACCACTAGCCCCGGCCCTCCGAGCCAAACTAGACCCGAAGGATTTTTACAGCTGCCTCGCCTTCCCACTGCCTCATGCGTGACTGAGTGTGCAGGCAGGGTGGGACAGCATATCTACGTCTTAAGGGTCAGACACTGGTGATTTGCTTGGAAGGAACAATCATGCATCCGTCTGCAAGAGCTGAAATTCAGGTCCATTCACACTTCCTGTTCCCTGAGCTCTGAACAGAGCCACATGGCACTGAGCAAGGGTGATGTCCCCTCTCTTCTTCCCCATAACAGAAAACATTTATTTCTTATCCTCCTAAATCGTTCTATTCGAGAGCCGGGGGCGTTGAGATTCCAGGTAGAGAGTGTGCCATTACAACGCAGAAGCCTCTTACCTTATAAAATAGACTGGATTGATTTGTTCCAAAATTCTACTATCAATAATGTGTATGCACAAAAATGCAACAAGGTGCCAACAAGATGGCTCAGCAGGTAAAAGTGCTTGCTACCAGGCTGACGACCGGAGTTTGATACCCAGAACCTACATAGTAGGAGAGAATTGGTTCCAGCAAGTCATCTATGGCGGGTACACCTACATACCTACTCTCCCCCATATGTATATATGTGTGTGTGTGTGTGTGTGTGTGCGCGCGCACAAACACATGCATGCATGAATGCATGCAAAAATTCATAAATTAAAATATAAAAAAAGTATATAAAAACCCAAAGCAGTGGTCTAGTACCTGTAGACTATATAAGGAAGCAGACTATCGGAGAGCCTCTGCCTCCTGATGTTTACTACTTTTAAGGGCCACTGGAATTTTGTTTCTTGGGTCTTTATTTGGGGTGATGGTGGTTATTGAGCAGTTTTGCTTCTTTTTAGTGAAAAATGAATTTGTAAACATAGCAAAATTTAACCTCTTTGAGATGGTTGTGTGTGTGGCAATTTTATGTTTGATTATCTAGTAGTGAGCACTTTTAAGTGGAAACTTAAAAAGAAGGTTTGTGTGTGTGTGTGTGTGTGTGTGTGTGTGTGTGTGTGTGTGTAAACATAACTGTGTGGAAGTGCTTCCAGAGGTCAGAGCATGTGGGGATCCCTAGAGCGGCTGAGATTGTCTGATTTGGGTATTGAGAAAGGAACGCCAGGTCTGCAGGAACACCAAGCGCATCTCTCCAGCAGCCTCTGGAAACTTTAGATGAGGATGTTGAAGGCTCAGGTTGTGGGGTTCAGATGGCACTTTCTGTTTCCCAAAGATGGGGAGTGACCCCCCCTCTCTCAGACACGGGGGATTCTGGATCTAGGGGCCCTGGAGCCATTTATCTGAGGTTCTGGGGATTAATCTGACAAAACACAACAACAACAATAACAACAACACCCCAAGATTTAAAAACAACAGGACCTGGGACACACATGGAAGGGCCCTGGCACATTTTCTCTTTCTCTGTTGTGCATAATTTGAGGGTGATTCAAGGGGGTCCATCTCACCCCAATTTTCTGCAGATACTTAATTCTAGACACTCATAGCTCCATACTTGGTGGGTGTGAAGCATGCGTCAGCGTGTTTGGAGGTGTGACAAGGATCCTTTGGCATGGGCCTTGGCATTAAGATCCAAACCAGGCACCTTTAAATGTGTGTTTTTATTGAAGCCAGTTGACTGATGGTCCTGTCTCTCTTCCTCCCTTTACCAGAAGATCGGCTCTTTGTAACTTCACATTGAAAAGAAAAAACAAAACAAAACAAAACAAATAAACACCAACCAATCAACAAACCAAATGACCAAAAGCACCATCAGAACAAGCCATCAGCACCGTAACTGAGGTTTTCCTCTTAATCACTCAGATCTTAGGGACCGATAGGATGCCATAACTTTAACCCCAAAGGATGTGTTCCGGCTTCAAATAAAAAGATCCTTTACCCACCCCCCACCGCTCCTCAGGTGTATACCTTTGGCTTTGTGACACAGAGCCAAAATGTCCCTTCAGAGCATTGTCCTATTGGAGATGAAAGTTTTCTTTCATTACATGGATAAGGAGGAAGATATCACTTTTGGTGAGAACGCTTACGCTCTGCAAAAATACATTTTGAGACATACCTGGCCTTTAGGTTTTAGTAAGAAAATAGTAAGCCTATCAGCTTTTGATTGCAAGGAAATGGATTTCAAGTATGACATAACTCATCCTAAGAGTTCTGTTTGCAAGAGCTGAACTGCTACCAAGTCACCTTTCTGGCTTTGTTGGTACATGCTTGCTGAATGTAGTTACAGATTAGATTCATTTTAATAGTTTATTTAAATTCCTAGGGGTATTGATAACATTGTTTAGACTTGTTTTATTTTACCTGGTATCAACTTAGTCACCTAAAGGTAAATTGTTTTTTAAAGAATTTAATAGAAAGAATTTTATCTTGTGGAAAAACCTCTGTAGATTTTAGATAATCAGCAGGTGATTCAGAATTAACTCAGGAATTCTTTTAAATTGCCCTGTGAAGCCAGGTGTGATGGTGTATGCCTGTAATGTCAGCACACCCCCCCACTCAGGCTGATCCTAAAGGATTTCCCATGTGAAGCCAGCCTGGACTGTATAGCTAACTCCTATCCCAAAGATAAGCAAATAAATAAATTGCTCTGTGGTCACATTATCAGTGTGAATGAATCTATGGGGTTGGTTATAGGAGCAGACAGCTTGGCATTGAAGATATGTACATTGTGCTCTAGGCTCCATGAGAAACACGGTTTGCTGTGTGTGTGTGTGTGTGTGTGTGTGTGTGTGTGTGTGGTGTGACTCCTTTATTTTCTTATGAATCAGAGGAAAGCATTGCTTCCTACCAACTGTAAACTCTTTGGTTTTACTAAAAGTTTGCTAGAGTGTCACCTGCCCCTTTAGGATTTCCCAGGACCTTGAGAGTGTGGTAAGGCCATATACTCTTAACTCCCAGACCCAACTAATCCTGGGTCTGCAGGTGGTTTCAAGAGCATGAGCAGAACATTGAGTTTTTCCTTAAGAACCGTAGGACTGTGGACGGCCATCTTGGAAGTCTGGAAGAATCAGCTACCTTGGTCTCCAGGTTAGAGTTGTCAGCCCTGACTGGTGTAGTTCTGTCTCCGGCCTCAAGCTGAGATCCTCCTATTTATCTTGTGGTCTTCTCACCGGGCCTTCCCCTCCATCCTGTCTTACCGGTGGCCACAGTAGCTCCAGCCCATTTTTCAGGAGAACTATTAGTATAAAGACAGCTTAAGTCTCCTTTGCTGGAAGACAAGACACGTAAGCATATGTGATCTCATTTTATATTTTTATATCAAAATTAGCAAAATGTTTTCTCCTGGTTCCATAATGAACATTGTCTATATATCCCGAAGATTGTACAGTCAGGGAAGCTATAGAGTTCTTTTTCTCCAAGGTCACATCTTATAGAAGAAGAACCATGGCCTGGTACAAGTTCAACGTTGTCATAGGACCCATGTTCACATCCAGAAATGAACTTCTTTTTAAAAATTTTTTAAATTTTATTTTATTTTTTACTTATTCACTTTACATCCCACTCACTGCCCCTTCCCTGTCACCCCCTCCTACAATCCTCTCCCCCCTCCCCCCTCCCCCTCCCCTTCTCCTCTAAGCAGATGGGGCCTCCTCTAGGTATCCCCCCCACCCTGGCACTTCAAGTCTTTTCAAGGCTAGGCGCTTCCTCTCTTACTGAGGCCAGACAAGGCAGCCCAGCTAGAAGAACACCTCTCACATACAGGTAACAGCTTTTGGGACAACCCCTGCTCCAGTTGTTCGGGACCCACATGAAGACCAAGCTGCACATCTGCTACATATGTGCGGAGAGGCCTAGGTCCAGTCTGTATATTCTTTAGTTGGTGGTTCAGACCCTGAGAGCCCCAAGGGTCCATGTTAGCTGATGCTGTTGGTCTTCCTGTGGGGTTCCTATCACTTTTGGGGACCCATAATCCTTCCTCTTATTCTTCCATAAGAATCCCCAAACTCCATCCACTGTTTGGCTGTGGGTGTCTGTATCTGTCTGAGTCAGCTGCTGCTGGGTGGAGCCTCTCAGAGGACAATGCTCCTGTCTGTAAGCATAACAGTATCATTAATAGTGTCAGGGATCAGAGCTTGCCCATGGGATGGATCTCAAGTTGGGCCGGTTTCACATAGCGCCTCAAGTGGGTAGGTCCTTTAAAGGTTCAACTCTGTTTAAAAGGCTGGTTTAGTGGGTAAGGCACTCACCAGGCAAGCCTGAAGACCTGAGTTCAATCCCTGGAACCTTCATAAAGGCAGGAGGAGAGAACCGACCATACACAGCTGTCATCTGGCTTCCACATAGTGCTGTGCCACACACGAGCGGTCATACATTAAAATGAAAAATAAAGTATTTGTTAAATGAGAGAGGGAGGAAAAAAGTATCTAAGATCTATCCATAGGAGAAGTGTTGACCTGTCTTGAAAATGCATGAAGGGAAAAGCTCACAACGAAGGCAAGTCCATTGCTGATTTCCTGACCCCTGATGCTTCAGGGACGAGCAAGCTGGACTTGGTTTGGGATACCTGGACCACACATGGTCTGTGAACCACTGGAGAACTAGTGAGAGCCGGGGTAGGTGGCCTCATGGGTGGTGAGAGCTCCACCCCACAGTGTTGATAAAGTGTCCTGTGTAGTGTCACAGAGTAGTGGCTCAGTAAAAAAGAGACAGCATTGTTGGAAGATTGTTAGTGCTGTGGAGGCCGGGGAAACTGGGTTCTGGGGAAGAAAGTCTCCTTAGCATCTCTAAGACCTCACCGTCCACGCTCAGCCTGACACAGTCCTGCAGAAGGGTTTGCCTCCAGCTGAAAGGCTAGAATCAAATATTTTCCAAAGACCGAAATTCTCCAGCTGCTGTGCACTTGGTGTCCTTCGGTGTGGCTTCAATGTCTATTTAGAATAAGGCTGGTGTTAGCTTCTACCTCAGTCCTAGTACCCACATGCAGGGTTGGGAATTTCTTTGAGGGTTTGGGCTCTAAAGAGAAGGTCTGTAGACCTTGGTCCACAGAAGAGCCTGCTGTACATGGTTGTCAGGGAACGAGGTCAGCTCTACACATTTGTATAGTGGATGGTTCAGGGGAGACTCCTCTGACAGTTTCTACTTAAAGGCAGGAACTTCCAGGGTTTGTGCAAGAAGGTCTGGTTCAGGATATTCATTTCCTTGGTCAGCAACCTTCGGACAAATTTCTCAATAATTCTAAGAAGAATTCATGGTCAGAAATCATAGTTTTTCCCTTATTGATATTTTTGGACAGTATATTAATTTGATATCATGTGATAGAAGCCCAGTCAACAAAAGCTATCTCTCTCTTCAGGACACTAGCCAGCACAACTTAATTTTTTTTTTTTTCTTGAAATTTTGATTTCTCTCATTTTAGACCAGCTGTCAAGTTTTCTGAGTAACGGTGACAGGGAATGTGCTTGCCCAACATGCTAAAAGTTCTGTGTTCCATTCCCAGCACTACACATACACACACACACGGCAGGGGGAGGGGCTCAGCAGATGCTTGCCTGAACTTAATCCTTAATCCTGGGGCCCATGGGAAAGTGTAAGAGAACTTCACGAAGCTGCCCTCCGACCTCCACATGTGTGCCATGACACGTGTGCATTGTGCATAAATAAAATGAAAATAAGTAAAGGAAGTTTTGTAATAGCCAAGAAGTTGGGGCTATGTAGGAGATTAGCAGCAGAACCAATCTCTTTAGTGTCAGGATGGGAATTTAGGACTTCAGGTGAGTTATGCAAGCATTCAACCACAGGGCTAGGTCTGCAGACATTTTTTTTTTTTTTTTTTTTTTTTTTTTTTAAATTTTGAGGCAAAGTCTCGCTAAGTTGCCCTGGTTGGTTTTGGATCCATTTTATAGCCCAGGCAGGCCTTGAATTTGAGATCCTCTTATTTCAGTCTCTCTAGTAGCCGTGATTATAGGCCGGAACTGTAATGTATTATGTATGGCAGCGCTAGTGAGCCCTGGTTACTATTCATTCTTACATATGAGTTCATCTGGGGTGGGAGGAGGGTATGTTTTTATTTCCCCATCTCTGAATGAGCGGGGACTGGTTCAGGCATGCTGGGTGGTGGAGGTTAAGTGTCACCCTCCTCCTGGAAGTCTCTGAAGCTTGCTGTTAGCCTGTTTATCTTTCTTTTCACTCTTGTGGTAAGATTTGGATAGAAAGGGAAAATGAAATGGTAGAGAATGACAAGCACAGACGTGGAGATTATTCCCGCTGACCTCTGACCAAGATTGGGGCGGGCCTAACCCAGAGATGGTACAGGTTGATGCAATGCGCGGGGCTGGTCCTCTCCCTCTCCCCTACTTTATAGAGCTGGGCCTAAGGCGCACCGTGGGAGGGCATGCATGAGGTGCTTTTACCCTTCGCTTTGGGCTTGGCATGCAGTTTCCTCTCATTAACTGTCTTAAAGGGTTCTCCGCAACCTGCCCTCTCTTCCTCCAACCTATTTAATCAGGACAAAATAAATGATTATACTGCTTTCCCAAGACGCCACTCTGCATTGTATATGGCTAGTGCTTAACATTTTTGTGTCCCAATGTGGAATGTTCAGCCTGCTTCAGTGGTGGGGGGTAGATGTGTGGGTGTGGGTCTAGAGGGGTGTGAGTCAATTGCCTGGTGCCTGGCCATCTACCCCACTGGATCTGCAGTCTCTCTTTGGTATGCCGTGAGTGAGTTGGTTAGTAGGACCCGGGCAATCACAAGGGAGGTCACTGCACCCCCACCCTCACCCCCTGGGCAGCTCCAAGCAAGTGTTTTTCCAATTTCTGCTGACATTCTTTCCAGGCTCAGTTCAATTTGTTTTCCTCCTTGCTATGGCGATTGATGACGGGGTTGTGAGATGTATAATTGGGCAGCCTCTCCTTTAAGTGTTTCTTCCCCGGTTCTGTGGGAGCTGATGTTTGCCTAATCCCCTGCTGATATACACGTCTCCTGAGCTAGCCATCTAAGTGGCAGATTTAGTAACGTAGACCTCCCCCACTGTGGAGACAGGGTACTGGCGGGGGGGTGGGGTGGGAGGGGGACAGGAACATGGGAGTATTACTTCTGTAACCCTTATCTCACCTGAATCTGGTAGCAGGAAGCTGGAGAAAGGCCTGTGTGCTACAGTGATTTACAGTTTAATCTCCTAACAATGCCAGATGGAAAATCCAGCCGCTTGCCAGTGGCTGAGGAAGTGGCCAGGAGATTTTGTCAGGGTCAGGTAATTCTGAGACACAGATCACTGAGCTGAGGGTAGGGAAAACACTCTGTCGTTGTGTGTCTAAGCTGGAGTGACTGGGGAGGCACTGTCAGGGTTGAGCACCTGTTACGAAGGCCCGTAAGGTGGTTGCACAGTGTGACCTATGACAGCTGCATCTGTAGGAGGTGGCTGAACCATTCTCCCCTTCTTGTTTTTGTTTGCTTGCTTGTCTGCTTTTGAGATGGTGTCTTGTAGCCCAGGCTAGTCCTCCTTCCTCCACCTCCTAAATGCTGGAATTACAGGTATGAACCACAGCATCCTGGCTTCTTTTCTTCCTCCTCCTCTTCCTCTTCCTCCTCCTCTTCCTTTTCCTCCTCCTCCTCCTCCTCTTTCTCCTCCTCTTCCTTCTCACTTTCTCCTCCTCCTCTTTTTCTTCCTCCTCTTCCTCCCCCTCTTTCTCCTCTTCTTCCTCCTCTTTCTTCTCTTCTTCCTCTTTCTCCTCTTTCTCCTCTTCCTCTTCCTCCCCTTCCTCCTCTTCCTCCTCCTCCTTCACCTTTCTCATTTGTCATCTCAGTCACTACAGTAAGAAACACTTTCTAGTACTGTCTTGCTAAGTCCAAGCAATTTGGAAACTCCTTGTCAGTGGTCCTCTGAGAACTGAGTAAGCCCTAGGACTGGTTTGGTAAACTGGAAACACTAGTGGTTCCTGGCCTCAAAGAAGGTATAAATTCTTTCCTCCCTAAATTAGTTTTAATTTTGATTACTATGACACTACTTTTATAGCTGTCTCAAAAGAGGAATGGACCAGGGCGAGCACTGAGCCAGTACGAGCATTCTTACTGGGTGTTACTTAGTGAGAACTTTCAAGGCTTCGTCAGAGACATTCGTTCTGTCCACAGCAGGGCTGGTTCTGACACGGGCATAGTGGGGAGCAAGGAATATGGAATGAATAGACACACTGTTTCCTCTTCCGCTGGACTATAGTCTCCTGCCTGAGCACTCGTCCTGGCCAGAAACCCCAGGGTACACTGCTACCTCAGGCTAGGATCTGCTCATTGGTGGGACATGAATATTAGGGACGCAGCAGAAGGCAGAAGGCTGTAGGAAGTGAGACATCACAAAGCAGGGCTCTACCATTCCCAAGACAGGGCTTAACGGATGAGGTGGGACTGCAGTCTCCTTAGGATCTGGGATACTTAATGTAGCCCTGACTGTCCTGCAACTTGCTCCATAGACCAAGCTGGCTGCAGACTCAGAGATCCACCTGTCTCTGCCTCCTGAGTGCTGGGATTAAAGGGTGGCTTGAGTGTTCAGGTGCTGGGTACCTCTTCTGTATAGTTGTCTTGGCTTATGTCTGGCAATTTCTGCATCTTCTCTCATGAATCTGGGTCTTCTCCCCAGTGGCTGCCCAAACAGTTGGCATTTACGTGGCATTCCTGCCGGCTGGTACCTATCCTGAAGAGACTGGTTTCATTGATCTCGCCTCTGTCCTTGACGATCTGCTCTCTGATATACAGTGATGCCAACAGACATGCTTGTGATTTGCAGAACTCAAGAACAATTTGAATTGCCATTGGCCAAGCACGTTCATTAAGTATGAGTTAATGAGTAATGAATCAATGTGGGCGTATAAAACTCGGGAAGTTTGGTTAGATTTAGACAGCCACCATTGTATACGGAGCATGGGGTAAAGGGTTGATGAATTTGTTGTCTCTGTTGGAAGTTTCAAGCAGAGACTGTCCAGGATTCAAAGGCTCCTTGAGGCCCTCTTCCCTAGGACTGGCTGGGTGTCCACACAAAATGGCACCTCAGCTGATGGAAGCTGTGGAGTTTGGGTTGTTCTCTTATACCTGGGAGGCTAAAGTGGAGTCCAAGCCTTTCCATACCTTATGTTAGTTGATCGGGACACTGTCTGGAAGGAGAGAGGGAACTTCTGCTCAACACATATCACAAAGCCTCAACCTAAAAAGAAGCACGCGGGAGGTGGTTAGGGCTGACCAGGTGGGAAGCAACAGGCCATTCTCTGGATTGAAGCAAACTAAACTCTCTCACTTACTTATCATGTGATCTCAGAGAAAGGCCTTAAGCATTTTCAATACCTCAGTTCCATCATCCATAAAATGGGATGAACAGTTCCCAAGTAAGGTTCTTGAGTCCTTTGTGAGGGTACATTTGAAGTGCCTAGCAGACCATCTGGCCACAAAATGGTGACCATATGCCTCAGCAGCAGCCAAGACACCAACTCTCAGCCTTAGACTGGCCTTTCAACTACCATCATCTGATTCCCTTTGAAAGTGAAGCAGGATGCCCAGGGATTATTTCTGATTTGAGCACTTCTCCCCTCTAAGAAATAAAGGGTTCAGGAAGGAGCTCTGATGCTGATATTTATAAAAGACCCGTGCTGGAGCAGGCAGGCTCTGTGGCACAGAGGAAAGTGGTCTTTCAGAGAAATCAGAGCTAGAGCCAGCCAGACCTGAAAGTACACTCTCTCTCTGTCTTGCTTTGCTGAGACTTTGGGGGTCTGATTCTGTTTCCGCACCTCCACTAAGAGGATAATGGCCTTCTCATGGGATGTGGAGTGAAAGGGTGGGACTCAAGACAATGCAGAATGGGCCCAGGGATAGAGGGATTCCTTCTGTCACTCCATCACTGAACTGCTTCAGATGGGTCCCCAGCTCGCCATCACCAAGTGTGTCCTGCATCACACCTGGTATCTCGGGCGCAAGACAAGGTAGACAGTAGGCTTTCCCTTGTCAAGGAGGTCTCTGACTTGTAGGAGAGGCCTCATTTTGTTACTAGGACTCAGAATGTGACGGTTCACAAACAGTCCTCTGTATTCAGCTTCTAGCACAAGGTATCTGGTTACTGGCCCTGGGGACTAACCTGTTTATTCTGTCTTGGAGATGGAAACTGGCTGACATCGCACTGGCACAGAAAGCCCAGAGTTTGGGGGTGTGGGAGGCCCACCCCTTACTTCCTCTCCCCAAAATCTTTTGCATTCTTCTTGTCTTTCAGAGTCTCCGTAGTTCGTGAGCACAAATGACTAAGGTATAGGTGTGCTGTAGTGGTGTGTGTGTGTGTGTGTGTGTGTGTGTGTGTGTGTGTGTGTGTGTATCTGTGTATGTCATGTACAGATTAACTGGCTTTTTTACATGTTTGTTAAAATAGGCCCTTCTGAGTTGCAGGTGCTTTCTTTAAAGACTGGCCAATGCTCGACACCTATACATTTCATTAGGATTTGGGACCAGGAGATTATGGTCTGTGTAGCCCACTTTGTGCTACTCTGCTTTGCTTCTTCCAGGACGTCCTAAATTCCCAGGCTGCTCTTTGCCATCAGCAATGGTCTGGGATGGTGGAGAAGGGAGACAGACACCTGTGATACTAACCCTTAGGAGGTCAAGAGAACCTTGTAAAAGTCTATGGGGCCCTATCTGTTCAGGAGGCACTGAACTCATTGTTTGGGTGCTGTGTGTCTCAGGCCTAGCTTGTGTGTACATCTCTGCTCTCTCTAAGCTCCTTCTGTCATGGGCAGGATGGCTTGGCCTGATGTCCTGGAGGAAGAGAGACCATAAAAGAGCTTGTTAGCATTACAGGAAGGTGATTAGTTTTAATTTCAAGTGCAAGCCTTCTGGAGCAGTATCTGGGATACTGTTTACTTTGTGGTATCGCACACTTCATTAACAGTCAGATCTCTCCAGAAAGCCATCTCCTGCCTCACAGTTTTCTGGGTTTAGCTACACCAACTCCCATAAGGCTAGAGCTGGAGTGTGGCTCAATAGCAAAGTGCTTGCCCAGCATGTCGGAAGCCTGGGTTCATCCACAGCCTCGAAGGAAAACATTCTTGCTGATGTTCCAGCCTGACCTACATCTCCTGGTCTGTTACGGTTGACCTCAAATACCAAGGTGTTTTGGGATGACAGGAGGGACTTCTGGAAGTTTCGGTGATGATGGTGAACCCTAAGGACTCATGGGTTAGTGCCCTGAATGGTCCCCGTGGTAGGTTGCTGGAAACCACTCTTTTGGCTGTAACTTGGGAACATGTGACACTGATTTTGGAAATATTTTAGGAACGTTAGAAAACAGTTCATTGTGACCTTGGAATGTAAGCCCTGAATATAGATTTAAAAAGCTGATGGTGGACTGGGGAGATGGCGCAGGTGTTGAGATGTTTGCCTTATAAGCGTAAGTACAGGAATTTCATCCCCAGCGATCACTCGGGAAGTCAGGCACGATGATGCATGCTGGGAGTCCTATGCTGAGAAGGGTAAGTCCTCAGGTAGGTCTCTGGGGATTGTTGGCCAGTCAATCTAGCCTCGGTGGGCACCAAGCCAAGTAACAGACCCTGTCTCAAACAACAAAGTATATGGCACCTGGGAATGATACCCAAGGTTGCCCTCTGACCTGCACATGCTTATGTTCTTATGCACGTGTGTGTGTGTGCGCACGCGCGCGCACACACACACACACACACACACACACACACACACCCCCCAATGACACATAAAGATGGGATGGAGGCAACCTGGACTTGCATTTCTTATGGAACTCACAGGTAGTTATAATTTCCCTACAACATTAGTAATAACGGTGTGATGAGCCACTAAAGGTGCTGAGCAGCCTCAGTATGCACACTGACAATAAACACAGACGGTAGCAACTGTGGCCTGAGAGTAGTTTTGTATGTTAGCACATTGTGTAAATTACTTTGCTTGATTTTCACAAGGCAAGTCTTACCTGCCCCCTTTAGGATCAGACAGATGCAACTGTGGGTTCCGAGCTCATAGCTAGGGTTTGAACACACTCGCTGTGTCGTCTTTGTCATCTGGAGGCAGCCGCCTGGAAGTCAGAGGAAGGCAGCAGGGCTCTGCAAGTGAGCCCTGAGCTACTCAGGAAGGCGGCGGTGGGAAGACCTAGTGTTAAGTGTGTTGGATACGGGGAGGGATGGTTGGAGTAGGGGAGATGCTGGAGAAAACAGGGCTGATTGTTGCTTAGGTAATCCTGTATCTAAGGGAAAAACAGCGTGTGTTCATGGCTGCTCCCAGAAGCATTTGAGTCTGGCTCAGGGTCATCTTTCTGTTCCTGGAGGTGGAACACACGGAGGACTTTTCCTTCCAAGTGAATGTGTCTTTGTTTAATAATATGGACTCAGTGGATGCAGCTGTAGCAAAGGTGACCTAGGGACGCTGTCCTGCAGCCCCCAGATGATGGGAAGGAAAAGGTGACAAGAACAGGTCCTAGCTCCTGGCTGCTCAGACAGAGCCAGGCCAGGCCCTGAGTGGCTGACAGTGGCATCTCCATTCTGTAGCCCCATCCCCAGGGACTCTGCCTGCTGCAAAGAGAGAGGACAGAGGATGGTAGATCTGTGCTCAAGAAGTTCTCTCTCTCTCTCTCTCTCTCTCTCTCTCTCTCTCTCTCTCTCTCTGTGTCTGTGTGTGTGTGTATGTGTGTGTCTGTGTGTGTGTGAAATGCAGCATTCAGGCATTCTGGAGCAAGGGGAGCCTTGCAATACTACAGATGGTTGTGAGCCACCATGTGGTGGCTGGGAATTGAACTCAGGACCTCTGGAAGAACATTTAGTGCTCTTAACCACTGAGCCATTTGCATGAGTTTCAGAGAACACAGCTGGGGACTGGTAACAACATTAGCAATCCAGTTGGAATTGAAGGTTACTTGTGTAGGGCCTCACCTAAATAAGGATATTATTCTCACTTAGGTGGGGGCCGTAGATAGAGGTCTAGGCTCCTGTAGCTGATTGCCTTAGGGTACCTTACTTGCAAGAGATGTTAGCACTGAACTGTGAACTCCAGGGACACTGTGACTCTTCTTAAAGACAAAGGGACATAGCAGTTGTCCTGTGAGCTTTGGAAAGGCCATTTGGAGTACAGCTGGGGTGGGGTGGTGGCAGCCTCTCAGGGATGCCTGAGTTTGCAGTTAACTCAAGCTCTCCCTTTCTTCCTCTGAGGTTTTAGGAGGGGGACACCTGTATGTGGCCCAGGGTTGGGCTATTTCAAACAAAGCTGCTATGATCATTTGTATGCATGCTTTTGTGTAAGCATGCATTCATTTAGCCACAGTAACTACCCTGGAGTGCAATTGCTGGACTCTGTGCATGAGAGATGTGTATTTACTTAGGTTTGGTTTCTTTTAAACAATATTTCTTTTTTCTTTTTTTGGCTTACTTATTTAATTTTAAGAAACTGCCAGGTTGCCTTTCAGAATGGTCATCTCATTCTACACTCTCTCAGCAATGGGGTGACAGTGTGTCTCCACATCCTTGCCAGCACTGGGCATTTTTACTCCTTTAAATTTTAGCTTCCCAGACAATCAGGCACAAAGGCCACCCTTTTGTTTGTAAATATTTCTTAATTTAGGGATGTTGGGGGTTGAAGTTAGGACCCTTGCATGCCAGGCAGGTGCTCTTTCACGAGCTACTACACTCGCAGCCTTTTAATGTGCTTTTAATTTGTTTACACCTAATGGCTTACAGTGGTAAATACCTGTTTATGTTCTCACTACATCCTTCTATGAAGTGATCTGGCTTTTCAAAATAAAAATGCCGGACGAGGGATTTAGCACAGTGGTCAAGTGCTTGTCTAGTGTGTGTGAGACCTTGGGCTTCATCTCTAGCACTGAGGGGGAGGGACGCTATGGAAAGGGGGCAGTGTGGCTGGAGACTTGGAGTTCTGCCTCACAGGGATGCAGGTGAGGGTGCCTTCCTGCTCTTACAACCTTCTATTCCAAAATAGACGCTACTGATCGGTAGGCACCCTCGGTGGTAGCTGGAATGTGCAGGCAGCCAGGGTGGCAGGAGCCAGGAATCCATCCTGTCCCACCCTGGCTCCACAGGACCCCTCCCAGGCTGACTCAGGTGTTGTATTTAAGGAAAGTTGTCTGTGGACTGTTGGGTCTCAAAATAAAAACAAACAAAGAAGCAGATGTCTCCTCACTGACACCATTGTCTTGGGCTCCTTCTGGGTCTCTATTGAAAAACAAAGCAACCCCCCCCCCAAAAAAAAAACAACCCTGCAAAGGAGAGACACAGGATCCAGAGCACAATCTGTATGTGTGTGTGTGTGTGTGTGTGTGTGTGTGTGTGTCCATCCGTCCGTCTGTCCCAAACCATACTGCTTCCACATGTTGTATACATGCCCCTTCTTTTCTACAGCCATTTCCCTTCCTGACAGGGTGAGTTCCTTCAAAGCTCAGGCCCCATTCTGGGTGAAGCCTGTTTCTGCCAATGGTTTTTCCCTTTGGGCCTCTACAACCTAAGCCAGCTCTTTGGATTCAGTTTTGTGATTTAATTGTACAAAAGGCTCTTGAAATGACTCTCGTTTTTTTGTTTTACTGTTCTGAAAACTCACGACTGCGAATTTCAGGATTTCTCCTTATTCTTAGGGCTCTGCCAGCTCAGATACTAGCAGAAGGGCTTGCCTGCATCGGGAAGCAGGGGAGAGGCACAAGTGTGTGCTTAACGTGTTTGTCTTTGTCTGCCCAGTGGTGTGGTGGGGCTTTGAGCGTGTGAAAGCAAGCAAGCACCTCAGTCCAGATACTGATGAGTCTGGAGAAAATGAAATGAAAGGGTGTGTTGTCTGTTCCTTAGTATAGGATTTGAAAAATCGCCTTTGGTGAGCTTGTATTAAGTGGTCACAAAGAAAGAATTGTTTTCTATGTGGGCTTGAAATGAGCAGTGGGTTCTCCTAAGTATCCTCAAAGCGTTAGAAGACACGCCCACTGACCATCCACGCCGCCCCAAATGCCCATGAGAATTCCTCAGCTCCTTGTGGTGGTCAAGGCCAGGGTATGTGTGTGTCCAAGCCCAAGTGTGTAACTGAAGCAAATGGTGGTCTGCTTTGAGTATTTTTCTGGTTTGATACCTTTGGAGAAACTGGAACTGGTTTGAAGTTGCCTAACTAAATTTTTTTTTTTTAATTAAAAAAAATCTCTTGCTTTATTTGGGATTCAAATTAAAATGCTATGCTTGTGCTGAGTTTTAGCCCTAAGACCTCAGTTGGTTATCAGCAAAAACCCTGGCTCGACTCCCTTCCTTTAGATGGCCTTGTTATGTGCACTGAACTTGAATTCTTCTAGATGGGTGAGTGTGTTTATCTTCTGCTCTCCCCAGGGAGTCCTGTGCTGCCAGACCAGCACTCTACCAACTGAGCCGTACAGAGCCCTATCTTCTGAGTTTTAAAACTGTTCTGGCTCGGGTTTGATTGCTCTGCACAGAGCTACAGTAAGGAAGGAACCAAAAGAGCTTCTCTCCTGACAGAGTTTTGTCTACTTGTTATAGTGAGCAAGCTTTCAGACGGTGGTGAAGGAGATGAGCCAACACTTGAGCTATACAAACCCAGACTTAATGCATACTGGTAGTTGGGGATAGTTACACAGAGTGCCCATGTCAGGGGCAGCAGGTGCAGTACAGTACTTGACACCTATTATGCATCCATCACGTGGCGGGTGGTGCTTGAGAAGTTAAAGTGACATGCTTAAAACGGCAGTAACACAGAGTCAGGAGGTGACCTCAGACAATCTCGCTCTAGAACTGAGTTTCTCAACCTTGGCACTATTGGCATTTTGGAACAGTTCATTTGTTGTTGGTATGGGAGACACTGTAGGACATTTAGCAGCACTCTTGATGGAGAATATTCTGTCAACCAAAAAGTTCCTGGTGGCTGGGTACTGTGATACTCACCTGTCATCCAGGAGACCCTGGAGGTTGAAGCAGGGGGATTGTTTGAGCCCATGAGCAGCATGGGTGGCACAGAGAGACCTTGTCTCTACAACCAAGGGCTCAGATGTTTCCAGGTATCTCTGTAGAGCCATTGCTCCTGTCAGGAGACACTATCGTAAAGCCTCTTCCTGTAACCGTTGCTTTGTCCAGTTTTCCCAGAGAAGGGAGCATACACCCTCTAAGTGTGTTTGTAGAGCTAGGTATAGATTTCGGATGGAAACAGAAGGCAGAGGCCAATCAACACTATCTAAGGCCACAAGAAAGAGAAATAGTCTCAGAGATGGCGTGGTGGGTCTGAAACTTGAAGGCATTAACCTGATCATGCAGGAAAACGTTACAAACCTAAGAAAGCGAGGCAGGCTTGTGTGCAGTGTGGGTGACAGGGCGTTTGCTCTGGACTCACCCCCCCTCCGCCCCCCGCCACTTATTGCTGCTTTCTCGTGTTCTTCTCTTGGCAATGTGATTCTTACTCAGGATCAGGATGAGTTAAGTGAGGGGCAGTGACAAGCAGCTCCCCATTAAGCAGTCAAAAGCTTTCCTCCTTGCTGCACACCTGAGCCAAGTACGGCTCCGCCACCCCTTGCCCTCGCCTAGCCTGGGACTGACGGTGCTCATCACTGTGGCGAAGGGAGCGAGCAAGGCAGATTACCCGCAGAGTGGTGAGGCTGCAGCCCGGAGCTGTGCCACACACTTCTGCTCACCTTCAGATGGCTGAACAAGTCTCATGTCGTCACCAAACTGAGGAGCCAGGGTGTAGAGCACTACTATGTGCCCAGAAGAGCTGGAAATGTTTGAGAGTTAAAATGAATGTTTAGAACGTTGGGAGTCTTTTTATTTGTTTGCGTAAATACAGCCTATGGGTGGTAGGTTATTTGATGAAGTAGGTTCAGGACATTAGTATTCAACTGAACACCAGGACACATCCTTCAGCTATTCATGTGATAGAAAGAGCAGCCGAGAAGCCAGCGCCCGGAGTCCTGGCAGTGATATCCCCTTTAACCTTAAGGCAGCCCACAGCAGTCACTGAGATGAATTCTCTCTCCTTGCTGGGAACTCCTTCAGGGCACAGTTCTGCCCCAAGTCCTGGGGTGAGGAGACAGGAAGCTGGCTGTCGTGGATCTAAAATGGGATGGGACCGGAAACCTATGACCAGGGCAAAGTCCTTGTCACTCCTGACAGAGGGGCATGGAGGTCTCTGGACGCCAGATAAAAATAGCAGTTGATTGCCACTTCCCTCCTCCTGAGGCATGTTCTCCAAACCTGGTTCCACTCTGTTTCTGAACCATGAAGTGGGCATAAGTGTGGGGTGGGTGGGCTCTGGCACCCACGAACCAGACAAAAGCAGAGGAGATGGGGGCAGGGACGGGACAGAGGTGGAGTGCCTCCAAAGAGCTAGCTGGGTCCAGGGCCTGCTCAGCAATGGGTCTTATCCGCGCCTCTATATGTATGAGCAGTTGATTATGTGCTTGTGTGTACACGTGCAGCTTATAGACATATGCAGCAATATGTATGTATGTATCTATATGCATGCATGTGATGTATATATTTGTGTATGTGTGGATGTGTGTATATTTGTATATATGTTTGTCTATATATGTATAGTATGTGCCATTTGTATGTGTCTGTGAGGATATATATGTGTGTGTTCAGTATACATGGGTAAGTTTATATGGTATGTATTTTGTATGTATATTAGAGATTACATTTTCTTTGGGTTTGGCTTGATGGAGCAGTGAACCCACAGAATGCTATGGTGAGCCTGCAGAGTACTTGATCTGTGACCCATGGCCACGGCAGTGACAGAATGGTTGGGGATGGGGATGATGGTGGTAATGGTGATGATGGTGATGATGGTGGTAATGGTGATGAGGCTGTTAACACTCACTGGTAAAAGAAGGGGAGGGAGAGTCCCCAGACTCCTGGAGGATTTTAGTTCTCAACCCCTCACGCTACACTGCCACACACCGTTCAGGAGGTGCTAGAACATATATAGGAGGTGTGAAGTTAGCTAAAGATGAGACTCCAGGAATGCAGGATTGCTGCAGTTGTCACCTACCTGTGCCGAGATGAGACTTCTCAGTCACCCACGGTCCCGTAAGGAAGCCTGATAAGCCCATTAGCTCACCAGTAGCTGGGATGGAACCATTACATTGGTCTGTCATTGGCTCCCTGCCTGGGGTAAACGTTCCTCTGCTCACTTTCACCCCAGAAAAAGTCACACGAGGTCATCCTGCTCTACATGTGCTGTGGCTGTGTGCATGTGTTCTAGCCATGTGTACACGCACACACGTACGCATGCCGCTTTGTATGTGTGTGCCTGTGGTTGTGTACATACGTGTGTTTGAGCGTGTGCGTTTAGCTGTGTGTAGGTGTGGGCGTGTTCACTTACACACCCAGGGGGGAGGGGGACGGTTCCTACGAGTGGGACGAGCATCACTCTTGAGTGACAGCTGCCTGACTTGGGATGCCTGAAACTTCTTCCTCTGGCAGATGCTCCTGCGTACTCAGCGATGGCTCTGGTGCTCTGTTTTAATACTCTGGCCCGAATTGTTCTTTTCACACCAGAGCAGGCACGCAAGGCCTGGTCATTCTCAGGCTGATAGGAGCCCAGGCTCAGAGTCCAGAACATCCCAGTGGGCTTGAGTGAGGCACAGTCTGAGGAGTGTAGACCACGTCAAGCACAGCTCTCCTCCTCCAAGGGGTGCTCCCTGCCCCGTGACTGCCATGCTTTCTGCGCCTGGGTTTCCTGGGTTGTGAGATGTACATTGTACAGGCAGCTCAGCAGACAGGGTTTGCAAATGTCTGGGCTCAGAGATTCGAGCATAGGAAGCCTGGCAGGAAGGCACACATGGCCTGGGCCGCCTTTGCCTTTTTCAGTTGCCTGCCTTGTGGGAGTGGTTGCCAACACCCGCTCCCCCCTCCGCTCTGCTTCAGGTTAGGGCTGAGTATGACTAGAAAGGCAGGAGAGCAGAAGGCCTGGGCCTGGGTGGGTCCTGGAAGCCCCAGAGAAGGCTGGAGGCTGCTGGGGGCTGGGGCAGCAGGCTTAGAGAAAGGGCTGTCTTCTGAGAGAGCCTTACTGTGAGGGAAGGGAGCTGGTTAAGCCTGCTGTTACCCATGCCCTGAGGTTTCCGGAAGACACAGGTGCTATGTAGAAAACCACACGGTTACCTCTGCCTTGTGAAGTTTCCATTTCCACCCTCTGGCCTACTGCACAGTGCTGAGGAGGAGACTTCCTGAGGCTCCCCTGAACTTGGGGGCCAGACCAGGGATGCATTCTGTGGGGGAGAAAACCTTTCCCTGAGGAGACCCCTGAGGAGCTGGCTGGAGAAGAGGGAGAACATGGGGGGGGGGGGGAAATTGGGGGGGGTGCAAGAAAATTACACCTCCCTCCTGTCAGACAGCTCTCTGCTGGAGCAGTAGGACCTCTGAGGAGGGCATTGCCAGTACTCCCAAGGAATTCTGCCCAGCCTTTGGCATCTCCATGACAAAATGAGAGGGACTAGTGGGTAGGTAATAGCTTAGCTTCCTTTACTTGAAGTTTCCTTGCGTGGTTTTGCCAAACGGAGCATGGCTGACATTTTGGGTAGGATAGGTCTCATTGTGTGGTTCTCAAATGTCTTTGGCCCTTGAATAACACTTTCAAGCTATTTGCACACATAACTCCCCCCCACACACACACACACGTGCACACGTGCACACACACACACACATACACACCAGGGCTAGGGGCGGGTAGTCTATCTAGTTAACATCTAGTGCCAGGAATTAGCTCCCTTTGGTAAAAACTCCAGAGGGCAGAGCCGGAGTGGAAGGCCCAGGGGAAGGAAACCGGCAGAGGGCAGACAATAGAATATCTTGAACATATACCCAGGACGCTGGCCTAATGTTTTCGAGTGATAAAGCTGTTCTTTAGTCCCCAATGAATTGGAGAATCCTCGTGTTTGTTTCATTTTTTCCCCCCGTTCTTTCCTCATCTTGACGTGCATTCCTCTCTCTGGCATGGCCTTCCTGGCTGTGTGATGAGGGCTATCCAGGCCCCGTGCTTTCAGGAGCCTCGTTCACCTCTGCGGCTGGGCTCACTCTGGGGCCGGGCTCACCTCTGGGGCCGGACTCACTCTGGGGCTGGGCTCACCTCTGGGGCCGGGCTCATTCTGGGGCCAGGCTCACTCTGAGGCTGGACTCACCTCTGGGGCTGGGCTCACCTCTGGGGCTGGGCTCACTCTGGGGCTGGGTGCTCTGTAGTCATTCTGAGGAACTTCTTAGCTAGCCGTCTTAGTCTGTGCTTCATCAATGAAGCATGAACCCCCCTCGGCTGAGAAACCTGTCTTCTCTCTTGCTTCCTCTAGTAATTGCTGTCACCCTGAACTCAGAAAGAGCCTGGCCTGGGGTCAGCAAGGGACATGGCCTCCAGCTCAGTCCAGGACCAGATACCAAGCATATCTGGGTGTGAAGGGGCAAAGACTCTGGACCTGCTGGTCCCTGGCTGGCACTTGGTGGGAAGGAATTGGATGGAGACCTTGAGTCAAGGGGCTTTCTGGACTTAGGGTTCAGTGAGGATCTGCATGGTAGGAGAGCATCCAAGGACTGTGACAAATAGCAAATAAGAAACTGTACGTTAGCTACAGAGAAAGGCTATGCGGGAAAGGATATGTTTGACATTTTAGAAAATCTCTTAGCACTTTCTCCTGATTCTTAATTAAGAGGCGCTTTCTCTTTGCAATGGGCCCTGAAAATGATACAGTCATCCTAGCTTGATTCCTCCCGGCCAGCAACTTCTGTCTGGTCTCCCCCTCCTTGTTTCTAGAAAGGAAACAAGAAGTCATTTAAAGATATTGCTGAGATCGGGGTCACGTCATTTCTTGTCTCTTTTCAGTCCTTCTGAAGGTCACTGTGATCAGTTCCACCTCAAACCTTAGAAGTTATCCAGTCTGAGGAGAGGAGACACATTCATCTGTCCCTGGCTTGGGAGTCAATTTGTGGCTTGTTGGTCATGAGTCTTCCTGACAGCGAGCTATTTCTTTGCAGACACTTACTATGTCCCCAGTGCTGGGCTAGTGTTGGCTCTGGGCAGGACCAATTAGAGATGCAGGACAGGAACCATAAAGCAAGTTCCAGGAAATGAGGCTCTAAGTTCACAGTCAGCTTTATTTAAGGGCTTGTTTGCAAGCACAGGGACAGGGCTGCATCAAGCAAGTTAAACATTGTCCCTGGCCCCAAGGGGATCATGGTGAGTGCAGACATGGCCTGGTTCAGAGAGGGTGAGAAGACAGCCTGACCACAGATAAGGTAAGCCTATAGAAAGTTGTCACAAGCATGACACTCTGCTCCATGTTGCTTTCCAACCTTGGTCCAGAATCATGGGCGTTTCATAGTGGGCCCCTGGGCTATGGGGTTTACTTTGCGTGTGGTTCATTGCAAGCTGTCATGGAAGGAGAATGTATGTCAAGAGCCCCTGTGCCCTCCCCCACCCGACTCTCAGGTCTTTCCCAGAGCCTACCTCACAGTTTCCAAACCTCTCAGGCTGCAGTAACGCCCTCTCTACCCGAACATTTTAAGCCCTGCCACTTTGTTTGTTACTATAAAAGTTGAATCAGACATTCCCAGACCCCAAGAGGCCAGACAAACGCTGACTGTCCTCCTACGGGCAGGCTAGACACATCTAGAACAACCCGACAGTCGATGGACAGGGGAGGCATCTCTGTGTAGCCTAGCAGGTGGGGGAAGTATCCCATGTGGGACATACCTGCATGTCCTCAGTTATCTGAAACTAACACCCTATACTTTCTCAGCAGCTTTTGTGAAATGGTGAATCCAGAGAGGACGAAGCTGGTGGGCTAGAGGCTTCTGAAGGTCCCCAGGAAAGGGTCAGATGTGGGGACTGTTACTGTGGCTGCTAACTGCCTGCTGTAAAGTCTGCTGGTATACCCAGGCCTAGGCATAGCTCCTGTGTATACTGGGATGGATGTGCAGGGGCCTTTCCCTCCCCTCCTCCACTAAGCTTTCCCCAAGGATGGGACACAGTGAGAGGGTCCTGTCACAACCTTGGCCCAGGGCTGAAGAGGCCCACCTCCATCAGAAGGCTATTCCTGTTTCCTGATTGGCTAGTGGCAAATTGCAACTCTCTTGGCTCAAACAATAGAGAAAATGTCTCCTCCATCTTAATTAGTTCTAGCACAGGCAGCTCCAGTGTTGGCTAATTCATTGGCAAAGACTGTTATTCAGACCTGTAGCCTTTGCAACTCTTTCTTGTACCCAGGGCATGTTGCCTTATGCCCTTCAGTGGCCTCAGATGGCTGCTGCACGTCTTAATGTCTACTTGGGGACATGGTAACAAGCCATCAAGGAAGAAGAGAGGGTGGCTCACCCAGATGTTTCAGCCCATGACGTCATCCTCAGGAACTCCCAGCAGATAGCTCCTGTGTGTGTGTGTGTTTGAGCTGAACTTGTCACATGCTTGCATGTAAGTCAGCCTAAGGCACAGCAGTGGCTTCTAACTGTCACTCTTTATTGCTGGAGTGGTCCCTGGGTGCTGAGTGCCTGGAGGGGAAACACACACACCTGAACTACACCAGGCTTTCCAACTACTCCCTACCTCGTTCTATAAAGACTTCGAGGTCATTGTTTTTAATGTTTTCCCATTAAGAACTCAAGCAATACAGAGAACCATCACTAAAAATAAAAATCCCAATAATTTAACTCATTCTAACCATACTTGGGTCTATGATAAATTACCTAATTTTGTTTCATACAAATGTAATCCAGTTTTAGTATTTTTTCCGTGTCTTTATCTTTTCCTTAATTGGGCTTTTGAGATGAGGGTCTTAAGATGTAACCCTGTCTGGCCTGGAACTCACTACATAGACTAGGCTGGACTCAAACTTGTGGCCACTGTCTGAGTATTGGGATTTCAGGCCTGCACCCCTAGAGGCAGCTTATCTCTTATTTGATCGTTTTAATGCTGTTTCACACGTTTCCTTTTGGCATTTTTAATTGGATGTATACTAGCAATCACATGCGACTTTGGTCGGGGTCTTAGGTGACAGATGAAGCTCTAAATGTCTCCCATGGATGGCCTCATTGACCCTCATAGCAAGCCATTTCACAGGAGGGACTGCACAGTCCTTAACAACATCCAGTGAGCATCCGCTGGTGGACCACAAACTGGTGTGTGTGTGTGTGTGTGTGTGTGTGTGTGTGTGTGTGTGTGTGTGTGTGTGTGTAACAAGCCTGCTTTCTTACAGAACCCAAGATCACCAGTCCAGGAATGGCACCACATACAAGGGGCTGGGCCCTCGCCTGTTGATTACTAATTGAGAAAATGCTTTATAGCTGGATCTCATAGAAGCATCTCCTCAGCTGAGGCTCCTTCCTCGCTGATGACTGTAGCTTGTGTCAGGTTGACAAAAAAGCAGCCAGTACTACTCTGGAAAAGCCGAAAACGCACCGACTATAGCATTACCTGCAAGGTCTAAATACTGTGTTTTCCCAATCACAAATTATTGTTGTTGTTTTCAAGTTTCCTTATGCAGCTGAAGCTGGCCTTAGCCTCTTGATCCTCCTGCCTCAGCCGCCTTCTTTTCTTCTTTCTTCTTCTTCTTCTTCTTCTTCTTCTTCTTCTTCTTCTTCTTCTTCTTCTTCTTCTTCTCCTCCTCCTCCTCCTCCTCCTCCTCCTCCTCCTCCTCCTCCTCCTCCTCCTCCTCCTCCTCCTCCCCTTTTTTGTTTTTCGAGACAGAGTTTCTCTGTGTAGCCCTGGCTGTCCTGGAACTCACTCTGTAGACCAGGCTGGCCTCGAACTCAGAATGCCTCTGCCTCCCAAGTGCTGACTTTAAAGGCATGCGCCACCACTGTCCAGCTGCTTCAGCCTTCTTGGATGCTGGAATTGCAGACACATTCCCTTCTGTTAAGTAGTTATGGCTTTTTAGACTTATTTTATTTTTAATTATGTGTATTGGGAGAGAGGTATGTGCACACGGATTACAGGTGCCCACAGGGGCCAAAGGTCGGCACTGGACGTCCTGGACCTGAAGTTACAGCTGGTTCCAAGCTACCTGACATGGGTGCTGGGAGCCAAATTCTAGTCCTCTGCCAGAGCAGCTCACGCTCCTAGCCACTGGGCCATCTCTCCAGCCCCTCCACCACCGAGTTTTATTATAGTTTGAATGATCAACTTGTCTCATATTTTCAATTCAAAATCTTTCAGTTTTCAAGTGGAACTCTGTGCTTCCTTTTCCTGACATCTTGACGTCCTGACGTTGCTCATGTCCTGACGTTGTGCACGTTGTCTGTGACAGTGGAGCAGTCACCGACCACAGGGTCACGGGGTGTTTATGTCCTACACATACAGCTGTGTTATTTACAAATGTTTTCTGCCCCGTGGCTCGGGAAATAGTTCTTAATTAGCCTGGAAATGGAGACCATCTGGGCATGGTTTTTACTGATTCTTTTTTTTTTTTTTTTCATATGTAATCAGCTTTTGTGATGTGTCTGGGAGCATGGAAATGTACCTTACCCTGTGAAGACTGGGTTTTCAAGAATCCTTTTTGAGCCCACGGTGGTAGTTTAGCTGAGGGCTGGTGCCTGGGTGTGCTAGCTGGCTGCCAGTGGCCATACCCAGCTATCCTTGTTCCCTGGCCATCTGTCCACCTCCGCAACAGAGTGGCAACTGACACGCCCAGGCCCAGAAAGCCAGACAGAGTGGCGGCTGGAGACTTCACAGAATCCTTGTAATTTGAAATGGAAAAGGTCTGTTGGCTTGTGTGGTGTCTTCCTCCCACGGGGCCCCAACCAGCTTTAGAAGGTGACATATAATTTACCTTGTCACCCAGAGGACTCAATTGGCTTTTCTGGGCCTTATCTGAGAATTCAAGAGCTGGAATAGCTCGGAGATTTGAACGTGGATCTAGTGCCATTTGGGGATGTCACTGAAAGCTGGACATGCTGGGAGAAAGGCAGTCTCCATAGGCCGTTCTGCATTCCAGGGCATCTACAACAAAAGACTGTATCTATTCTAGTCTGAGGGTTTGGAAACCAAAGACTTCTTGGTCTGCAACAACCCCCCAGACTTGGCTTTGTGTCAAAGAACCCAAGGATGGAAGTTGATAAAAGGCCATCTCCCGTACAGAACATGGAAAGAACCACTGCCCAGTCCAGTGCCGTTCACCGTTTTTATTTATTGTTTTCTTGTTTATTTTTTATTACTATTTTATGCTTATTACATGTATTGAGTTCAATTTTGTGACACTATGTTCTTCTGCTTCAAGTTAATCTTTTAAAACTTTATCCTGCTTTTTGGCCCAAAACACTAAAATCTCCTGGTTTTGTGGGAAGGGGATGGACCTGGTGAGCTCTCTGACCTTCACTGCATGGAAGGGGAAACCATCTCTCATGTGCTTCTGGCAAGGCTCTGCTGAATGAGTCTTTGCCTCCTTCTCAACCCCCCCCTAGCAGCTTGGAACATGGGAGAACAGTCTAGCTGGGTGGTTGTCTATGTGAGCATGTGAGTGCTTGGGAGTTGGAGGTCAGGAGAAAAAAAATCCCTCCCCATCGCTTCATTCTTGGGGTCCCAACACCCTGGTCTGGTCCTCAAGCATGATTCCAGTGACAGAGATCTGGTCTCAGAGACGGGGAGGAAACCCCAGCACTCCTACTCTCCAGCTCTGGAGGGCCAGCCAGCCTCTTGGAACAGGAAAGCAGCAACCACAAACAGGAATTTCCTCATGGGAGACTGAAGGGATACGGTTCTGGAAGTGCACATTGGCGTTTTGCATATTTGGGTTGACCCAGGAAGTTGGTAGGGCATGGGGCAGAGGGAATCAAAACCTTCGAATCTCTTCCCTCCCTCTGGCCACTAGAAAGACTTCTGGGAAAATGTGAGCTTTGTGATAAGGGAATTAGCTCCTAAATATTTACAAAATTCTAGGGTGTGTTGGCTACGTCAGAGGGTGGCCTCAATATGAAGTCTTTCAGTTACTAACCTTGAACTGTTCTTAGAAGCTCTGGTGGAACATGGTTACTAAACGTTGCCTGTATTTGCTACCTGTTTGGGAATTCATCTCCAAACATTTAAGACCTTGGCCAAGGGAGAGTGACTGTGTGATTGCTTTTTAATTACTGAATTACTGTGGTAAACCTCTGAGTCTGGGAAGGAGCTTAGTCCCATAGTGCAAAGGTCATTCCAGTTCAAGATTCTAAGTGAACACAAAGCTGGATGATGCTTACAGACTTTCTCTTATAAAAGCCTCTTGATACCCTGGGTCCAGCAGTGTGGAGTACCCATCACTTACTGTGTAAGTAGTGGGTGATTTCTGAAGCAGGTCTGGCTGCCGGCTGCCGATGATGTGCTTCTCAGCCTCGTGCGTATAAACCTCCTTCCTCTGTTGTTTTTAATCTCCAGAGTTTTGGTCACATCAGTTTGCTTACTTCCCTATTGAGAAACTGTGACACACACCAGAAGGGCAATTCTATTGTTGCCTGCTCAGTTTTTCATAGCGAGCCAGGAAAAGGTGAGTCAAGTTCCTCTCCAGTCTCACTCACCTTCACCAGGAGCACACACCAGTTAACACAGGAAATTTGCATTACAGTATATACAAGAAACTGTTAGCGACCAGTTGTATTGGCATTGGCTAGCCTAGATTATATAATGTTTTAATAGATAAGTCACGTTAGTGCTGTCGTGGTCATGTATAATTACATTGGAGCCCTAATATACTAAGTTAATAATTTGTAATAGGATTTTATGGCATGCTAACCATTCTGAAGTACTTGTACTGTTAACATTTATTGCTAATTAGTAGAGTAGCCCCATTTTCATGACTGAGAAGGTACACTGATTTCGGTTTAAGACTGAGTTACTAAATTCTCAAGATACAAGCAAACAGTACTTAGACACGGGTCTTCCGGAATCTGGGGAAGTAGAAGTTTCAGGACTAAGGCACTGAATACAGAAATCCATGTCCTCAGTGGAATAGGACAGTGTGGCACCCTGAGAAGTCAAGAGTTAAAAAGGACGGCAGTCCTGGCCCCAAAAGTTGTTGAATCTGGGCATTTAAAAAGCAAAGAGAAGTCTTTTGAGAGTTAAGGGCTTACATTGTCCCTTGCAATTGTCCCCAAAGCCCCTATGGTAATGCACATCTATAATCCATTCCAGCCCTTGGGTAAGGCAAGAGGATCACCAGTTTGAGACTAGCCTGGGCTATACGGTTAGACCATGCTGTCTCATTTAAAAAAAAAAAAAAAGAAGAAGAAGAATGGGCGTGGCTCAGTGATAGAGCCCTTGCCTAATATGCACAAGTCCCTTTCAATCACCAGCCCCTTAAAAAAAAAAAAAAAAAAAAAAAAACGAAAATACTGTACCTATTCTATAAATAGGGACATCCAAACACAAGCACATCCATTCTCCCAACACCAGCGGAAGTGGCAGCAATGGGACAGTTGTTTCCCACAACATGGTGCAAGGGCTATAGTCTGTTCCTCCCACTTAGAGAGCAGGCACCCAGAGTGCCTTAGAGCAGGTCAGGCCCATGTTGCCTAGGTAACGGACCGCCTCCACATCACGTGACACCTTCCAACTGCTGCGCATGCGGGGCGGTGGCGGCGGCACCCTTCCCCTACAGAACGGCTGGCTTGCAGACTAGGCTGCACTGCTGGCAGATGGCATCTGCAGCACCGGCCCTGGACGAGCATATCTGGAGTCTTGACTCCTTTGGTCCCCGAGCTCGGCAACTCAGACCGGCTTGGGCTAGGGTAAAAGGACCTTAGGTATGTCGGTTAATTTACCTATGACTATAAATATGGAACGAGAAATGTAGGCTAGATTTAAGGGCCCCTGCGCAGAGCGCCTTTGTTTCTGCAAAGCTCAGCACTTCACCCCAGGATGCTGGCACTCCGCCCTTCTCGTGCGTGGTCGCCAGGACTATGCGTTCAGTTAGATTTTCTAGCAATATCTCAACTGTCTTTTTTTTTTTTTCCTTCACCCACTCAGACATTCTCCGGTTTTCGTCGTAATCACTTTCTCTCACTTAAACATACACACTTAGGCTTTGGCAAACAAAGTGGAATCTCCAGGCCTGTTAGACCTCAGTGTTTAAGCTACTGAAACACAGGGCACATTTGGTTTAGATATTTTATTGTTAGAAAAATAAATCACCATCCGCAGGTTACACTAGCTCAGAGATTTCTTCCATAGGGTCAGTATAGATAATCTATTGCAGGGAAAGATGTATAATTAGAAAGGAATAAAAATCTAATTCCTACTTCCATAAGGTTGGGGCAAGACCAGAAACGGGGCTCTAGACAAAGTGGGAACGGCACATGTGAATTGGTCCTTGTCACCGCCTGCCGGATGTGTTCAGTGGTTCTTGGAGCTGAATCATCGAATCGTGAGATTAAGTGATTGAATTAAGTCTACTTTTACAATGCCGGTTTGGTCAACCCAGTCCTCTCTGAAGGTATAATGCCAGCGCTCCGTGACAGCTGTAATGAGGTCCCACAGGAGTGTGGACAGCCCAGCAGAAAGGAATTTTTTGAACCCCACAGCCATGCAGCAGGAGTTGCCATAAGCTGAGTTTTCTCTCTTTTTTTTTTTTTGTTTGTTTTTTTGGAGACAGGGTTTCTCTGTGTAGCCCTGCTGTCCTGGAACTCACTCTGTAGACCAGGCTGGCCTCAAACTCAGAAATCCACCTGTCTCTGCCTCCTTGATCTTTCTCTTGAGAGAGCAGTAGCCCTGGTCAACACGGAGCAAATATTAAGCTCTCTCTGTCCTCCTTCAGCCAAGCATTTCCCGCCTTTGCTGGTATCCTCTGTGTGTGTGCATAGGGTTGGAAGCAGAGATCAGGGAGCCGTTGGCGAGCAGGAACAGCTGATGCTTCTGACTTCGGCAGAATTAGGACACCATGATGTGGTGAGGAACCAGGTTTCACTTGCTCTGTTCACAGTCAGGTGGGTAGGTGAGTGTCCCTGAGGTGTGCTTTTTGTTTTCTTCCCCCAAGCCTGGTCAGTGGTTGACTTTAGGAACACTTTTCTCACCCCTTCCTGCCTTACTGATAGTTTGCTGAGTGCCGTGGATCTTTACAGAGAAAGAGGTGAGCAAGGCCAAGTTTTTAAAGTAGGTCTGTTAGCAAGAAGCGTAAACACCCAGAGCCCCGCGGGCATTCTCCTGTTGGGTTTTATAGATGTGGTACACCTCCCAGGAGGATCCAACCTTACAGGGCAGGGACTCTCTCTCCCTGTGGGTCCACAGCCCAGCTGGCTTTTGATCACGGCCCCAAAAGTGTTTGAGGTTCTTGGGCATGGAATAACATGAGCAGTAGTATCTTTAGACAACTGGGACACAGCCAGTTGTTCTGTCTGAGCTTAGATCCACACAACTGTTTTGGCCTGCCTACTGGATGGATTCTCTGAGGCCCTAAGAGTCTGAAGGCAAGCTTCGAGTGCTAGAAGCCCATAGACGGAGGCAAGGTGCTCGAGTCTCTTTTGCATTAACTGCCTCTCTCATTTCTCTTCTGGGCTACTGCTCCATCTTGCAGGAGCCCAAGCTGGTATTCCTCGGACAGCCGAGCATTTATGGGAAGAAGGCAGCTAAGGTCACAGGCCAAGTTTTCCGTCCCAGCCTACCCAATCAGTGATAGCATTTTAGGCAAGAGATTTATCTTCTGTGAAAGCTCCTCCCGTGGGGACTGTGTGCTGCATGTGGTCTTGCATATGTGGTACAAGGCTCTGGAGACTTTCCCAGGAAGGCCTGTAAGAAAAGGCTGCCGGGAAAGATAATGGAGACTAACGACTATGGTGGTGGCCTAAATGCTGTGGATATTTTAGCTTAATTAACTCTCCAAATGACCCCATGAAATAAGTGCTTATTAACACATCTCTCTTGGTATAGACAAGCAAACTGAGACAAAGGCTAAATAACTTAAATGTGGGCGAAAACTCTGGTTTGAACACAGGCTGTCTGGAGGCAGGCCAACCTCTTAGCTGTTCCCTACTCCTTTGGTATAGGCAATGGGGTAAGGATGTCAGTGTTCTCAGCAGTCTGGGGTTGGAAGGGGTTGCTGCAAACGCCCCCAGAGATGAGTTCCTGAGCCACAGCCTGAGCATCCGGTGCCCCAAGCTGGCACCCTTCCTTGTCTCTGTCACAGTGGCAGGGGGCTCCTGCTCCTACCATCCTGCCAACTAAGCAAATGGCCACCGAGTATTTTCCTCTTGGCTGACACCGTGTCCTCCTCCTTGGCCTAACAGGCCCTTATTATCAGCATGTTAAAAAGCCAGGGTTGTTTCCTTATGGGAGGTGGTGGGGGTAGGAGGAGGCCAGAGGGCCACGGAGAGTTCAAGGCACCCGGAGAAAAACTTATAGCATTGTGCGTCCTTGGCAGCTCCTTCCTGGGCCTTCCCAGCAGCCCTCAGTGTCCAGGGAGACTCGTTTGGTTCTCTGTCCTGAGATGCCGAGCTCAGCTCTCTTCATTTTCCAAGTATAGAAACAGTGGGTTGGAGAAGGTCCAGCCTGCGAGATGAGCAGAGTGACAGCAGTGGCCCTGCCTAGGGCCCTTCCTGGAGCCCCAGCACACCTGTGAGTATGCCAGGTGGGAGCAGGCCAGGTGGGGGCAGGCCAGATGGGGGCAGGCCAGGTGGGAGGGGGCCAGGTGGGGGCAGGCCAGGTAGGGGCAGGCCAGGTGGGATGAGCAGCCACTGGGAGGCAGGGAGCTCCGTAGGGTCATCTTGGATGCCAGGACCTTCACCGACCAATCCTGTCTTCTTCCTACTTAACTTCAGGCAGCAGCCCTTCCTTTGCATCTCCATACCACTCCCTAAAGGCATCTTCTACTCCCCCATCCTCCTGGCACTTAGTAATGACCCAGTCAGTGGGAGAAACCTGTGACCCTGGCCTCTAGCTTTCTCAGAGAAGGTTTAATGGGATCCGAGATATGAGATACAAGATGAAATGAAAGGAAATGTGGAGTTGTGCTTCCCAGCCTTAGGGTCCCGTCCCCGCCTCTGACTGGCACGGCACAATCCTGTCAGGTACATGTCTCATCTCAGCACAGCCAGCATCCCAGCCCTGCTCCCTGGCTCCTGAGGTCAGCCCTGCTTCATCTGGGGATGAGCTGCGGTTTGAGGAATCGTAAGGAGCCCGCGAACATTCTCGTCTTTCACATCAACAGAAGTTTCCTGAACAGCTGATCTGTGCCAGGCGTCGTGCTGAGCGCTGTAGAAACACAGATTAAACCAGGCAGATCTTGCATCCCTAAGGAACCATCCAGTTTGGGTGATTCCTCTTGGCCTCTTGACAGTTAAACCCATGACTTTTAGGGAGCAGACAGGATTGAACCGGTTGGGGAGATTCAAATAGAGCTGTCTTCCAGCCCACAGTGCTTAGCTCTGGAGCAGTGTCTATCTGGACAACACAGTTGGGAGAACTTGCCTCTGTCTGGCAGCTCTGGGCCTGGGGGCAGCCAGTGTGGCTTCTCTTAGGGCTCTTGTCAGAGAACTGTGGTATTCTGGGCTATTCTTACAAGCGCCCTTTTGAGTTCTGTGCCCAAAATACTGGAGGCTCTCTCTCCTTCACTATTGCTATGTGGCACAGGTGGTGCCTGGACCTCAGTCTCCTCCTTTCTCTGGCTCTTACAGTTGAAATGTGGGAAAGTGGCTTTAAAGTTCATCTGTGGGGAGGCCTCAGACTCGGTTGGTTTCCCAGTGGCAGTAGCCAGCCATCAGTGGCAGAGTTAGAAAATTAGGCCCAGAGAGACTCCTCTCCTGACTTCCAGGCACCCCTTCCATCATTCCACGAGTGATATTAAGAGATCCAGGCCTTTTGGGTGCTGATGCAGAGCCACGCCTACTTCAAAGTGCCCTTTCCGCCTAGAAGGGGAGTTTTGAACCTTAGAGTCCCTGTGTTGCTCAGCTCCAAATGCTAGGACTAGCTGGGCGTGGTGGCACACACCTTTAATCCTAGCACTTGGGAGGCAAAGGCAGACAGATCTCTGTGAGTTCAAGGCCAGCCTGTTTTACAACATAGAAAGATCCTGTCTGGGGACGGAGGGCACAGGGGGACAGGGAAGGAGTAGGTGGATGGAACTTGGGGGAAGTTGGTAAGGCAACTAGAAAACATTCCAAGCACTGACTAGATAAAAAAGTGGTGTGCTATGTGAGGTGTGGATTCTTTTTGGGTTGGAGGAATATCAGATGTCCTTTGTGACCAACCACTTCGTCCCTAAATGGACCCTGAGAAGTAGTACTCGCTGATGTTAGTGATGTTCCAGTCAGGAAACTCTGAGAGACTGGCATCCTCGGGCCTGTTGCTTCCTCTCTGAACATAAGGTAGACACCTGTATTCTATGTAGTAAATTATGGCTACTGTCTGACCTGCCAAGGTTGTATGCTATATACCAGTGAGTACTTTCTGTGTACCAAGTCCTGTGGGCTTTTTTTTTTTTAAGTATATGTAACAGCCTAATACGTGTGTGTGTGTGTGTACTTATAGTTTAATTTTCATTTAATCTCAGACCCATAACATGAGGTTGGCATCGGTACCCCAGTCTTACAGAGGTGGAAACAAAGGCCTAGAAAGATTAAAAAACTGACCCATCTTCACACCGCCAGGATTTTAACCCAGGGCTGACGGGGAGGGGCATCGGTGAATTAGCAGTGAGCAGAGCTGCGGAGCTGCGTGAAGAAGGGCGAGATGGAAAAGGAAAAAGGGACATAAGAAAGAATTCTGGGAGGCTGAGTGTGATTACCCTGCTCCTGCCCCGCCCCCTCCTCCTCAGGCCCTTCTCTCTGCTTCTCTCTCCCGACCCTCAGTCCTTACCACCTCCTTTTCCCTCTTCTCAACCTCCACCTCAACCGTTCTGAAGAGGGGCTCTCGGGGTAGGTGGGCCCTCCTGTGGCCCTTTCATTTCCTGTTTCTTCCCCTCACGTTCTCTAAATGGTCCTTCTCTTCTCTCTGTTGTGTGACTGCTGCTGCTGTGGCCGCTGCTGCTGCTCCGGTCGAAGCCCCCGCCCCCCCCCCCGCCCTGCCCCCCGCCCCCCCCTGCCCCCCGCCCCCTGCCCCCCGCCCCCCGCCCCAAGAAGGGCCAGAGTTCTCGTAGGGAAGGTAGGAGGCTCCTGATGATACGGGCCTGCCTCAGGGGCAAGATGCCTGAATGCCTCCTGCGTCGGGAGTGGGGTTGGGGGTGAGGGGGGAGGGGGGAAACGACTCAAGGTCACATGGCCATCTTCAGTCACACAGGATTGTCCTTCATGGAACTGAGGCCTTGCCACGCGCGGGCACTGACACACTGACTGCTGTCAGGCCAATGCCAAGCCGCACTTTGCACAGTCCATTTCCAAAATATGGACTAATTTTGACTTTTGATCTTTGTGATTTATTAAAATTACCATCCTGTTTGAAAGGGTAGGAAGGATAAAGGAACCTAGAGCGATATCACCCTGGCAACCTCTTAACCCTGACCTTGAATAAATCAGATCAAAGGCTTGGTTAACTCAGTGGTCTAGTGGTTTTCAACATACTCATGTACTCATAAGTGAGTGTGTGTGTGTGTGTGTGTGTGTTATCTGTGTGTGAGTGCATGTGTATGCTTGTGTGTATGTGTGTGTGCATGTGTGTATATAATGTGTGAGTGTGTGTATGTGTATGTGTGTATGTGTGTGTGTATGTGTGTATATTATGTGTGTGTATTGTGCATGTGTGTGTATTTTTGTGTGTGTGTGTGCATGTGTGTATATTATGTGTGTGTGTGCATGTGTGTGTATTTTTGTATGTGTGTGTGCATGTGTGTATATTATGTGTGTGTATGTGTGTATGTGTGTGTGTGCATGTGTGTATATAATGTGTGAGTGTGTGTATGTGTATGTGTGTGTACATGTGTGTATATTATGTGTGTGTATGTGTGTATGTGTGTGTGTGCATGTGTGTATATTATGTGTGTGTATGTGTGCATGTGTGTGTATTTTTGTGTGTGTGTGTGCATGTGTGTATATTTTGTGTGTGTGTATGTTTATGTACATGTGTGTATATATGTGTGATTGTGAACGTCTAGAGATGTTTTTGTTGCCACACTGTCGGGATGGTACTGCTGGCCTTTAGTAAGTAAAGGCCAGGAGGAACACTGATATCCACTACACAGAACAGCAGAGACAGCTGGTTCCTAAGTGTAAAGACTGCTCACACTCACATGCTGGTGGCAGGGGCCGAAAGTCCTTGATTGTTACAGAAGCATAGTGACACCTGCCTCCTAGACTGGAGGCTTGAATGATGGAGGATGAGAAGGGGGTGTAAAGTGCTCCTGTCATCTCCCACTGTGGGGAGCCTCCTGCTGCACCCTGCTGCTCCTCACAGACTTGAGCTTACAGGTGGACTACAATTGGACTTAGAAGGGGTCCCAGTGAGGCCCCAAGAGGAGCAGCCTTCAAGGCTCTGGGGGACCAGTTCAGCAGCTTCCATTAAATAACTCTTCTATCTCAGAATTACCCAGCCCTGCTACAGGGCAGGAGTATTGCCCTCACTTTCTGCATCCGAACACCTCTCCCGCGCTGCCCTTGGTTTGGTGGCTATGTTGGAAGAGGAATGCTTTTAGTCCACCAGACTTTATCTTAGTCTGCTGTCCCCTGCAAATGTCACAAATCACTTGTGTAATCTTGCCCTTAGTTTGACAAAACATCAGGCAAATATTTCCCCACCTATCTCTATGGTATCTAAACGTAAAGATCGTTAGCAATGATTCTGTGAGTACACAATGGGTTCTTCAGGTTCTCCGTGATGGGCCCCACTGTGGCTACGGCCACTGGATAATTTGAATTTTTCTGCAAACACTGGCAAGGCCCATTTTGGTTATGCTGAAGTTATCCAGGCCAAGAGAAAATGGCAGCCTTTGTTCTATGTGGATTTTAACTCAGAAAGGTAGGACTGGCCCTTGTGGACCACAGGGATCCTTAAACAGTCACAACCTTCAAATGGTCACCTTAGTCCATTTCTGTTACTGTAACAAGATTCCTGAGGCTAGCTAACTAAGGAAGAAGAGTATGTTAATGTCTCATGCTACTGGAGGGCAGGGAACTCTGGAACATTCTGGCCTCATCTGACAGTGGGCTCCATAGAGCCATGCAGAAAGTGATGCAGAATTCTATGGAGCATCACCTGATAAGAAGATGCAGTAACCATGGTGTTTTCTGCCACCACAGGGACCCTTCCTTCATGGCTCATACAATCCTAACTCCCATCGGGCTCACCTTCGAAGATGTGAACATGTAAATTTGGAGACTGTTTCCAACTCATTAACTTCTGAGGGACACATTCAAACCACAGCACAACTGACATGTTTTCATGAGATAAGGCAGACCAGGGTAGGACAGAGAACAGCAGACTCCTTTGCACAAAGCAGTGGTGAGCGCCGTTTGTGAAAGTCTGTTTTCAGTTTTATGTCTGGAAGTGAGGAATACGTTGGATGTGCCGTGATTAGACTGTTTACAACAAATCACAATTTAACACTGCCAGAGAGCAGTCGCCATAGGACCCACACAGGAACTAGTTCTAAAGGTAGATGTTAGATTCTAGAACATCACTGTTTTCTCTAATGTCAGTGTAGAAAGGGAGGTACTTATCATAGCTTAAAGGGAGGCCAGACAAGGGAGGGTGCAGTGATAGAGGGCCTGACTACTTCCCGAAGGCTGAAGTACTCTTGGACCAGTGTCTCCTGTGTTCTGCCGTGGACTCCCAGCCTTCCCTTTGTCCACAGGAGCCGCAGCTCCCATTCTGAGAAAGCAGCGCTCTGTTCACAGGAGGGAACCAGAAGTGGCTCTTGTGTTGGCTGGTTTATGTCAACCTGACACAGGCTAGAGTCCTTTGAGAGAAGGGAACCCCAACTGAGAAAAATTCCTCCATAAGACCGTGCTGAGGGCAAGCCTATAGAGCACTTTTTTAGTTCGTGATCATGGGGGAGGGCTCAGGCTATTGCGGGCTGGTGGTCCTGGGTTCTATAAGAAAGCAGGCTGATCTGGGCAGTAGTGGTTCACACCTTTAATCCCAGTGCTTAGGAGGCAGAGGTGGGTGGATCCCTGTGAGTTCAAGGCCAGCCTGGCCCACACAGTTCCAGCATAGCCAGGGCTGTTACACAGAGAAACCTGCCTTGAAAAACAACAGCAACAACAAAGAAAAGAAAATGAAAGCAGGCTGAGCAAGTCTGTAAGCAGCATCCCTCCATGGCCTCTGCATCAGTTCCTGCCCTATGTGAGATCTAGCCCCTGACCTCCTTCATTGTTAGACTAGAATATGGAAACATACACCATATAAACCCTCTCCTCCCCAGCTTGCTTTTGGCCATGGGAATTCATCACAGCAGTAGTAACCCTGGCTAGGGCAAGGCTGTGTGCAAAGCCTCTGGGTCCTTGGAGGAAAGCAGTGCCCAAGCCAGGGCTCACAAGTCTGCTAATTCCTTGGTCAACATAAGCATCAGCATGAGGCTTAGTGTTTTGCATCTGGAATTTCAGCTGAAGCCAGCATCCCAGCCCAGGAGGCTGACAGCAATTGGCCTAGGTGCCAGGTGAGGCTGCTCTTAGGGCTTGTTAGGCATGTTTGCAAAGATACTTGCACACAGCAGTGCTGTGGTATGGGTCAGCTCTCTTCTCCTTCCTTGGCAATCCTGAGTATATTCTGGGCATTACGGAGCCTACCTTTGAACATCAAATCCTTTGAGTGACAGGATACCCGTAAGCACTCACTCCTGGTAGAAGGCAGGTGGGGGTGGCTTGGTGGGACTCTCTCTTACAGAAATGGCCAACATGCGTATTACCTACACCATAAGGCTCTGGGGAGTAGGCCACGGCCACTGGGGCCCAGGTGAGGATAGGATATGGCTTATGGGAAGGAGCCCAGGGCCACAGCTTGGGAGAGTTTTCTTTAGAAGCTCCTCCATTCCGAATGATGTCCACCTTCCTATTTAAGGAGGCGTTGGAGCTTGCATTTATGGGTCTCCTCCCGCCACATTGTGTGACTTGGGTCACAGCTTCACTCAAATGGAAAACTGGGCTGAGCTGGGGCCTGTGGAAAACTTGGGGAAGTCAGGAAACCAGGCAAACAGGATTGGAAAAAAATGATTCTAGTGTAATGGAAAGAGTGTAAACTTTGAATCTTAGCCCTGCCCCTTGAGCCTGGTGCCCAGTTCTGCCATTTCCCCATTTAAAATGGCATCTAACCTTACCAAGCCTTGAAGGCCCTTGAAAGGTAGAGACATATAGTACTTACATAGTAGCCCCTCACTAAATACTGATATTTTCTTAAAAACTGATTTATTTATTGTTACTTTATGTGCATTGGCGTTTTGTCTGCATGTATGTCTGTGTGTTGGATCCCTGGAACGGAAGTTATAGACACCTGTGAGCTGCCAGGTGGGTGCTGGGAATTGAACCCAGGTCCTCTGGAAGAGCAAATCAGTGCTCTTAACCACGAGCAATCTCTCCAACACCCTGATTTTATACACACACACACACACACACACACACACACACACATATATATACATATATACATATATATGTTTCTCCAGGGCTGTTACTAGTCCTGTGGATTCACCAATTAAGTCTCAGCACGCATCTGGAAGCCCAGAGCCAAAAACAGTACTTTGCGGGCTGCAGAGGACCATGTGGTGGGGGTGGCTGGGGACCTCTGAAACCTGTCTGCTTCCTGCGCTCTTACTGCTTTCTTGTTTGTTTGGGGCCATTTAAAACCCAACGCATTGGGCTGGTGAGACAGTGGAAAGGGCACTTGCTGCCAAGCCTGACAACCTGAGTTCAATCCCTGGCTCCCACCTTGTAGAAGGAGAGACTTGAGTCCTGTGCATTGTTCTGTGACATCCATACCCGTGCTATGACGCCTACATGCACACATATAAACAAATAAATAGCAAGATAAATAAATAACTGTTAAAAATAGACCAACCCATCAAGTATAGATGGGGCAGGTATGGTGGACAGCATTGCCGGTAACATCTGCAGGCGGAGCACAGTCACTGAGGTGGCATCGACCAGCGACATGCGTGGCACCGCAGCATTACCTTTTATTAGGGAAAGTTGAAAATTGTCAGAAAAGAAAGGTTCCCTGAGGACTTTAGCCTTAGAACGCACAGTCTTTCTTCAGTGTTCCCCTATAAAAGGTCTCCCCACCTCACCCTGTGCTATATTGAGCCAACTGAACTAGCCAAAGTGATATTTTGCAAATTTCAGGGTATGGGGCGGGGGGGTGCCTGCTAATTCTAGATCCTCTCCTTCCTGCTTCTGATTCAGGCTCAGGCCCAGGCATTCATAGGCAGTGGAGGGACTTTCTGGGGCTGATTTTAGAAAAAGGTGCTTGCTTACTGGGCATGCCAAGCCTGCCCACCTCCCCCAGCCTGGCTCTGACCTTTCTCAGCTGAAGCTCCTGACGTGAGGCTAGGGTGAGAAGAAGTTGACTCTACAGACTTGCCCAGAGCTCCTTTGAGGAAGCTACTGTGTGTCCTTACCTTGGAAGGGAAGAAACTCGAGTTCTTTAACTGTGAAACAATATACATAGGAAGGAAGCATTTTAGCGTTTTCAACTCTATAGTCCAGTAGCATTAAATATACTTACATCGTGCAGCCATCACCACCATCTATTTCCAGAACTAAGTCTTGCACAGCAAAGTCTGGGGGTTGGAGCTTACCTCAGTGGCAAGAGTCTAGCACGTATAAGGCCCCAGGTTCTACCCTAGCTAGGCATCAAACTAAATAGCAAAATTGTCTCCTTACATAATAACTCCCCATTCTTTTTCCTCAGCTCCAGCCAGCTACATTCTACTTTATGTCTGTAAATTATGACTGCTCCAGCAGGAGTGGAATGCCACAGTGTTCCCCTTTGCTCCCAGCTTCTCTCACTTAGGGTTACCTCCTCAAGGTTCATCCATGGTGTAGTGTGTGTCACAATAAATTCCTTCCTTCCAGCAGGAGTGAAATGCCACAATGTTCCCCTTTGCCTCCAGTTTCTCTCACTTAGTATAACATCCTCAAGGTTTGTCCATGGCCTATCGTGTGTCACAATTAATTCCTTCCTTCCTTCATTTATTTCCAGTCTTTGAACCTAGACCTTCATGGATGCTAAGAAAGCCCTCTACCCCTGAGCTAGCCATCCCTTCAGTTTCAGATCTCTTTTACTTACTGTTTGACACAAAATTGTGATCATTTTCCCAGGCTAGCCTTGAACTCTACTCCATAGCCTTGATTTTATAATCTTTCTTCCTAAACCTCTGAAGTAGTTAGAATTACAGGCTTGAGCCACCAGGTCTTGCTCCAAATCCTTCCTTTTTAGGAGGGCTGGATCTTATTTCCTTGTATGTATATGCCACATTTCAGTTACCCACTCATCTGTCATCGGACTCTTAGTCTGCTTTGTATTTGACTATTGTCAGAAGCAAGTCTGGATGTGCTTGAAATGGACCCGATGTCCCTGCCTCCCGTGAGGTGGACAGGTTGAATAGACAGATGGTCCTCTGTGTGAGTGAGCACGGGTATGCAAACGTGCCTGAACGTCCGTCTTTCTCAGTTGACGTAAATAGTTGAAGTGTGAAAGCCCTGTTTTATATCTGAAGAAATGCTCCCTACCCGTTGTGCTGTCAGAGACTTGATGTAAAGGTAAACAGGAGGCGCGTGCTTGACGTAGGACAGGACACGGCCAGCTCTGGGTCAGGTTTCCCACTGGGGCCTCCTCTGAGTCAGTCCTCTTCCTGGATCATCAGCGTGCTTCAGGATACTGCCCTGGTGTGCTGAGCACCAACATGGGCATCTCATATCCCCAGCCCAGCAGCATCGCCACCATTTCCTGCTTGTGCGATTTTGGCCAAGTCATTTTAACTTCCTCCAGTCCTGGGCCTTTGCATTTTAAGAAGGTTTGGGGGTGTATAATAAATGTAACATACCAAAATGTATTGCCCAGTACCTGGCTTATGGTATGTGTTCTCTTTTCCTTCCTTGCCAGGAAAGACCTTGTTCAATTACTACGGGAGCCCTCCACCCGGCCTCCCACAGTGCCTGGCACACAGAGGCAGCTGCCAGCCGAATGCTTATTAACTTTATCCTGCACAGCACTAAGCAGGGCAAAGACTGCTCTGTGGCAGCCCCTTCCAAAGAGGTTTTAAGCAAACACAATACCCCTGGAATATGTGCAGGCCTCGGAATGGGAGGTACTTTGAAGAGAGGCTTGTTTGGATGGGTAAATTCTGGCTTTTTTGAAAAACAAAACCCCTAACGTTGGCCTCGCTACTTTTGAGGCAGTCGTTCACTGCCTCTTTGTCTGTGTGTAGAGTGCTCTTAAGAGATTACTGGCTAGACCTTTAAAAATAGGCCAGTTGTCAGATGTCTTGGCAAGAGAATGTATCCCAGTGGTGTTAGGATTTTTCCTGAAGTTAAACATCTCTCCTTGGAGAGGACTGTTTTTATCACCAGCTGCTAAAAATTCTCAGGAGGTCACAGAACAAACTCAGCTCCAAGTGAAGGACATGGAATCTACTAGATTTAAGTAAAGGGTTAGTGGGGGACGGGGCTTGCGTTTTGTTGGAGGGCAGCTGAATGGCTGTGGATGAGAGTAAAGAGACATTGGAGCCATTCCTGTGGGGCCGCACCATCAGAGTCCCTGTCCTCCTGTATTTGGGTTGAGCAAGGAAAGTCATAACGTAGGCAGCTTGTGCCTCTGACAGAGAGGCGACGGGGATTATTGATGGGGGCCAAAGGACATGTAGATTGATCATGAAGACCATTCTAGCTGTGTCAGAGCTCTGCCTTGAATTAGCAAGCAGCTGTAGCACACAGAGGGTCTTGGCAGCCCTGTGGCCATAGCTGTCCCCATAGCATTAAGCTCTCAGGATGAACACATTAGCATAGAGTACGGCTGGTCAGTTCGTACACAGTTGCCATAATGATGGAGGGCTTCCCTTTTCTCCGCCTGGTCCACATTACCAGCTAACGCTAAGCGCAGCAGAATACCGTTGACGCTTCTAAACAAGAGGGCAGTCTGAGCAGCCAAGGGGGTCCACACTGGGCTTTGGAGCCACTGCTGTCTATTTTTGGCTTTGGATTTCTAGAGCTAGCTTGGCACAGGTAGGGGCCTGTGGTGGAAGGGGCCTGCGCCGACTTCCCGGAACTCTCAAGGGCTGTAGGAATCTTCTGTTACAGTAATACTACTGGCTAGGTTCGTCACTTTGGAGGGACTTAACATCAGAAGTGTAACCCGTCAGGAATCTCGTACCCTTTCTTTTCGCCTTTATTTGAACTTGTGCCCGAGACTGGTTATTGGCTTCCAGTATTTGTGCAAAAACAGAACAGAAAAAAGGAAGCCCTAGGGTCTTTGGGGGGCTTTCCTCAGGTTTGTTCATGTGTTTTGTCCCAGCATTCACATCCTGTGGCTTACAGCTGACGGCAGCTCCAACTCCAGGAGGATCAGATACCTCTGGCCTCCGTGGGGGCATCTAGATACACACATACACAACTTAAAACAATAAAAGTAAATCTTAAGGAAATTAGCAAGGTGGAAGGTGATTGGGGAAGAGACCTGACACTGACCTCTGACCTCCATGAGTACTGACCTCTGACCTCCATGAGTACTGACCTCTGACCTCCATGAGTACTTGCACACATGCATCTCACCCACTTATATATGTGCACACACATAATATCGCACAGTCTCCAATTAAAGCAGATTTAATGTACCAGCCTAAAAATAAATAGAGTGTAGCTTCACAGGTCAGTCAGTAAAGATGATGCCTCTGAGCCTGACAACCTGAGTTTGATCCCCTGAATCCATGCGGCAGAAGGAAAGAAAGAACTCCCACAAATTGCCCTCTGGCTTCCCTATATGCCAACCTCCACACAGGTACATGTGCATATAAAATAAATGTTAAGAAGTTATTAAGAACTCTTAAAAACCTATTCTCTGCAGATGCCTCTTGTATGTTACTTATATCTCATAAAATGTGAATGACTAATACATAAAAAAAATGAGTTGGGGGGAAAGGCTGCTTGCAAAGCTTTCTTGTCAGGACCCAGCTGAGAACCCAGGCCTGGGTTTGTCGTGTTGCTCCTCGGGTGTCTGTGGAAGTCATGAACTCCCTAGAAGAGTCCAAAAGCAGTTTTTAAAAAATCCATCTCCCCCACCCCCACCCCACCCCCCGGTTTTGAGCAGCAGGCCGCACAGAAGTGGGTTCCTGTAGATGAGTAACAGTGCGGCAGCTCAGGCAAAGAAGCCTGCCCATGCTCGGCATCCGTGTGGCCCCATCTGTAGCATGTGAGTCCCAGGGAGGGCAGGAGCAAGCGCCAAGGCCACTCACCATTGCTGCCTTCTCTTCTGGACCAGAACTTATTTTGGTCCACGCTGAACTTATTTGAGCCGAAGTGTTGGTGACACTATAGAAAGCTTCCATTTTTAGCTATTCCTTTTCACTCTCTGTCTACAGACACACTTAGAAACCCAGGAAAACAAAGAACTTGCCTCCTCCGTGAGTCAGGGAGCTGGTCTGAGGTGTTTTCTCTGCCTGGAGTTTTCAGGCAGTGGTTTTCCTATTCCAGCCGGCTTTGGTTGCTGACTCTTCCAGAATTGCCACCCACCACCCGTATCTCTGGGCACCTTGTACATTGCCCTGCCCCCCATCTCCGTCTAAGCCAGCTGTGCGGACTCCTCAGGCCAGTGTGGCAAGTGCATATTAGCACCTAAGTCTGTTACTCCCCACCCCACCCCTGTTCATGATAAAATACACGAAAGGAGCAACTTGAGGGAAGAAGGACTTATCTTGCTCAGGATTGGAGAGGGTATAGCCCATCACAACAGGGAAGGCATGGAGGGGTTCACAGTATTAGGTCTATGTGACTGGGACTCCTCCCATCTCAGTAGACATGGAAGCAGAGAGGGACTCAAGTAAGAACCAGGCCAGGCTAAGCAACCATAAACCCAGCCCTGTAGCCTTCTAGCCCCATGTCTGCCAGCTGGGACCTAAGTCCAAATGGATCTACAAGCTACCAAAAATGGCGCCACTGACTAAGGAGCGCATATCCAAACACACAAGCCTGTGGGGGCATCTTAGGTCTAACACTAATGCAAGGCGACTCTTAGGAGCAACAGACGCATACCGAGGCCGTGGGCTCTCTTGTTTGATGTCATAGGTAGCTACCCATTATATTTAACAAAAGATTCCTAGGTGGGTGGGAGGCTCGTGGGTAGGTGTGGGGCCTACAGTCTGGTTGTCTGTACAGGGGCTCAGGTTGCACTCTGTTTGGACTGCATGGGAGGTGTACTACTTGTGGTTGGAGGAGGGATAGACCCCAGAGGATGTAAGGAACAATGCAGGACCTTGAGGTTTTCCCACTGACCTTAAAAGCACTCGAGTAATCCAGTCCTATTGAATTTCCCTCCTCTCCTTGAAGGTCAAGGTGGAACCTAGGTTCTAAATTTTCGCCACTGCAAAACTTTCAAGAGATAGTGTCTCTGTGAACCCCATGACTTTCTCTACTTTTGATACTTACTGAGACACCTTTTCTAGTTAATACCAGGCATGTCTAGAAATGGCATCAGGTCTGATAAGTAGTTGAGGTGCTAGGCCATTCTCTGGCCCTCCAGATGCAAGCGTCGGTACCTTGTGACCTGTCTCCTGCCCACCCATGGCTAGGACTTCATCATGGGGCACGAAATGGGTTTGAAAGCATGCAGGCTCACCTGGCTCTCCCTGGGGTTGTCTTCCAGCACCCTGGTAAGTCCTGTGTGCGCCAGGCGGGTTTGTCGAGCTTGTCTGCTGTGCTGAGTGGGCTGTATCTTTCTTGCAGGAACCTGTCTGTCAATCTGGGGTTGGCATCTCCGTCCTCCCCTTCCCTTCCCCAGTGCCCCTCCTTCCACAGTTCCACTATCAGCAGCTCCCTGGGCTGCTCTCACTCCTCTGCCTCACTACTGAGCCCAGCTCCTCAGCCTGCCACTTTCCACACCCAGCCCTGGAGCTGCGTGACCGAGAAGGTAGAAACCTGCCTCTTGAATAGGTCAAGGGTCCCAACTCTTCAAACATCCAATATCCAAAACCCGGGCACTGACAATACAGATAACACAGAAGGAAAATTCCACCCCAACCTCATGTGATGGATGGTAGTCCAAGCACGGTCTCACTAAAAATGCTGTATAAAATTACCTTCAGGCTGTGTGCATAAGGCGTATGTAAAGCAAAAATTAATTTTGTGTTAAGACTTGAGTTCTATTTCTAAGATATATCATTTTGTATATGCAAGTATCCAAAAATCAGAAAACAAAAAAATAAAAATCCAATGTACGTCTGGGCCCAAGCATTTTACATAAGGGACGCTCAATCTTGCGTAGTGTCTTCAGGCTTTTTAACCAGTTAACCTGTGTGTTCATTTTACAAACACTGAGCTAAACACCTGTTACATGCTAAACATTCCTGCTGGGCGAGATCCATGCCTGGTGCAGGTGGAGGTGTCCTCAGTCAGATCTCAGAGCAGAGGCTGCAGGGAGGCCCTGAAAGGCTGGGCCATGTTGTCGTGGGCAGACAGGGAGGGGTATGCCTGCCCCAGGACTTGCTGGGAAGATTCCCTGCCAAAGCTTATCTGTAAAGACTCGTGGAAGAGGGGAACGTTGGGCTAGATTTTCATTACTGAATTGGACTTCAGTAGCTGCCTGTCGAAGGAACAAGGATTGACAATTGAAATCTGTGTGATATCAATGGCCAGAAGACCTGAGAGGACTCGGCAGGACTGGGAAATGGTGAGTGGGCCTTTGTTGCCAGCACCTAAGGGCAGGGGTGGGGCCCAGCTGGCAGCGTGCTATAGAGCAGCTACTGAACATTCAGGCCAGCACAGGCCAAATTTTTCAGTGAGGCATTCTAAGGCTGTTAAATTAGCCCATGGACGACAAGAGAACATGTCAGATTTTGAAGGGGACTTTAACAGATTTAGGCATAAAGACATGTCCCCAGTGACAAGGACCCATTGTGTCTTCCCTGATGAAGGGCAGTTTCCCTTTGGGTACCTGGAACGTGGCCTCTTTCTGTGTCATTTTGCTTTCAACATCTACACAGGCATTTGTTTGTTCGTTTGTGATGTGGTCTCACTATATGGCTTTGGTTAGCATGGAACTCTGAGTTTAAAGGTGTTCTTCCAGGCTCAGATTAGCACAGGCTTTGAAAGGGAAAAGAAGCTGCCCGTAGAGGCGCCGATGTAGTCCTAGTAACCTCTCAGACAGCTGCTGAGAGAGACTAACTTGAGGCCATAGCAAGATCTGGTCTCTTAAAAAAAATTTTTTTTTAAAGAAAAAAAAATGAGGAGGAAGAAGACCTGTGAGCAGCTTTTACCCTTCCCCATGGAGGGCTTGAAACCCAGCTGACTGTGAGTCTAGTATTCTGCACCCTGGGCAACGCCGCCCTGAGCGTATGAAGAGTAGAGGTAGGGGGTTAAGGTATACAAGGATCAGTGGGACAGCACATGGCCCTGGCAGATCTAGACTTGGTCCCTACCTGTGGGCCTCCTGGAAGTCTTAGGGTGTCAGTGCTTGGCTTTCTGGTCTGTAAGGTTTGTCACGATGATGGACTATATCTCGCAAATGAGAACGGTGACACCGTTTCATTTCCAAGACTCTTCCTATGGTGTGGCTGGCTTTCACACGGACTCTTTCTCATGCCTTCTATGGTGGAAAGGGACATACGTACATACATACATTTTTACAAGGTGCAGCTTCTGATCCCCTCCCCCACACCGAGAGAAGCATGCTCGTTGAACAGGAATGTAGGCAAGACAGGGGAGTCTGCTTGCCTACTGCTGCTTATAGACTAGCATTTCCCTCCTGGATTGCTGCATGCCAGGCAAGCTGGCTGGTAAGGGTCTGGGCAAAAGGTGAGTCACAGCTGTTAAGAACATTTGTTTCTCTTGCAGAGGACCCACATTCAATTCCCAGCACCAACATGGTGACTCACAACCATTTATAATCCCCATCCCAGGGGATCAGAGGCCCTCTTCTGACATCTTTTTTAAACAAAGGTGCTTGGGAAGATGAAGGCTACGCTGTGAACACAGATGTTATAAAGGTGCTCGGCGGATGACTTTTGTGACTTTGGGTCCCCCTTCACCCTGTCCTTGGGCAGGTGGTTTTGTCATTCTCTCAGATGAAGAAAAGATTGAGGGTATGATGTGTTGCCCAACCCAGCGTTAGAATCAGGACTCTAACCAGAGTGGCTCGGCTAGGGCTTGGATTAGCTCTATACCCACAAACTCTCTAAATGCTCCAGACACAGATGACACGCTACACAGCTGCCATAAGGCCTCTAAATTGGTTACAGGCAAAGCCCATGGCATGGTGGAGCAAGTGGGTTCTTGTTATACAGACCTGGGTCCAAGTCTTGGTTCCCCTTTGATGGGTTGTACCTTCCTTGAGCTTCTGTTTTCTCATTAGTGAATTGGACTGGTCTTAATACTGTGCCATCATTGTTTTCGTAGGGCTGTTCTGAGCATTGGGAAATAACAGGCATACTCAAAAGCACTTCCCCAGTCGTATAGACTTTAAAAGGGAAAGGAGAGATTAGGAAGGGTAATAGTGGTGTTACTGGTAGGTCGTTTTATTCTGGACTGCTCAGGAACCATTGATGGCAGGGTTGGTATTCCTCTCTACCTCACATACCTGTCAGAGTCCCAGTATCTGTCTCTTCCACCCAGCTTCTGCACAGTTTGTAAAGAACACATGACAAGTTGCCTGGCTAGCTGCTCCTCTGGGGCCTGGCTTCCCTCAGAGTCTCACAGTAGGGTGTGGGAAGAAGGTAGGCGTGAGGGCTGGGGCAGACAGACCTGTCTTCTGCAGAACGCTTTGCGATAGTGTCAGCCGCCTACTGTGGGAGGTAGAAGTGAGGCCAGATAAGCCAAGCTGTCCTTGGAAACACACACCCTGTCCAGAGGCGGAATTCACGAGTGTCCTCGGGTGGGGAACACAAGTGAGGTGTCCTGGGTGTTTGGGCGGTGCCTGCCTGCTTCCACATCACTCTTAGTTTCTTATGGTTTTCGCAACTGCTTCCAAGGAAATAGGGATCTCTAAAGGGGTCCCTCTGAAGGGGGATGTCAGACAACTGCATCTTCTCTTCACACATTAAACATATCGAATTCTGTGGCAAATTTATTTGTCAACAGTCATAGGCAATGCTTAGAGGACCTTGAATGGCTCAGGTAATGACTAGTATAGCTAATTCTTCCACCCTGCAAAGGAAGTATTATTTATTGCCACGCCCATGTACACGTGACAAAACCAAGGCTCACGGCAGTTAAGTGACTTGGCCCAATTCACATGGAGGGCAGGAGGTTTGGGGCTTAGGTTCGGATTTCTGCCTGCATGGTTCCCACCCCTCCCCTGTCTTGCCGTCAACTATTTCACTGTGAATGCACACAAGAGTCTGAGTGGCCCTGTTTCCAAGAACCAGACCTGCTTGCTGACTGACACTTAAGCATTCTTAGTCCTCTTGGACCATTTTGATTAAACACTAGCCAGGTGGATCTGGCCTCAGCTGCATTTTGGAAAAACTTTGGAAGCTTTAATGAGTCTCGGTGCCAGACTGCATTCTAAGCTGCTTAAGTCAGAAACGCTAAGAGAGGGACACGGGTGATAAGTCCCAAGTGATGCTGACATGTGGCCAAGGTTAAGAACCACCTCACTACCAACCTTGACTGTGCTTGCTCATGGAGATGGGAGCTCCCTGGGGCCCTTAAGGAAGCTGAGAGGGCTTTTAGCCCACCATCTCCAACTGTTTGCCAACATCATTCATTCTATATGCAACATGGAGTCCTAACATGGATGTCTGTATTCTTGACAGACATTTATTTTTTTTTCTTGTTTGTTTTTTAGACAGTCACCTGTACTCCCAGGGACAGGCTCTGCTGTGTCCAGAGGGCTTCAAGGCAATGGGGCAACCTGCCTCAGATTTGTTATGTAGCTGAGGATAGCCTTAAGCTGCAACCATACTGCTTCTGTCTCCTGGCTGCTCAGATTACAGGTGTGTGCCACTATACCCTGCTAGCAGACACTTATTTAGGAGAGGAGAGAGGACAATTGCCTGAGAGTTGTAAATTATGTTCTTCAGGATACTAAGATGACCAGCAAATGAACTGTATTGCTTACTTTCTCAGTGCTCAGGCATGCATGTGATGCAGATGGAAAGGAGAAAGCCCATCTGTGCATCTCCCAAATCTGTACCATGCAAAGATATGTACATTTATTTTTTTGTTTTTATTTTTCCAGACAGGGTATCTCTGTATATACCCTTGGCTGTCCTGGAACTCACTTTGTAGACCAGGCTAGCCTTGAACTCAGAGATTCACCTGCTTCTGCTTCCCCAGTGCTAGGATTAAAGGCGTGTGCCACCACTGCCATACTGTAAATTGATGTTTTTAAAGTTATATTTAATATTGGGATAAAATATTTTACCTTAATGAAGGTGTTTTTCTATATGCAGTAGGCAGTTGCAGAAAGCAGCCTGACATCTGGCTAGCCTGAGCTAGATTTGGGCTCTGGTTGTATCCGTTTCTCGAGACTTCCCAACTCTGGCCCAGCTCAGGGAATAGGTGGGAGCTCTCTTGAGTAATGACAGGAATGGAATATGTACCCAAAGTGGATTACTAATTCCTTCTTTTCCCTTTGAACCTTTTGAAGGATGGCAGTGTCTATAGGAGCAGGTTTGCTGGCTAATCCACAGTAATAAAGTACCATCCCTTAGGACAGAGGGCTGAGTCATCTGGGACTGTGGGTCCCAGGCTCAGAGAAAAGGGACAGGGATGTTCTCTCGGGGGGGGGGGGGGGGCTGCAGCAGCGTGTGGGGGCTGTGTGGCCCAAGTACGGGTTTCTGATAAATCACTGGATTTGACCTAGTGAGAGGAGGCGAGCTGAGCAAGGTGCTCGGCTAAATGTCCACACAGGTGATACAGGTTGACGCCTCCCCCCCCCCACCTCCCCCACTCACTCACCCCTTCCTCCTCACCCCCCATTCCCCGCCAAGTGGAGGATCCAGTGATTCTCAAGGAGCTGGCAAACACTAGGTCTTAGCCTCAAAGGCTGGCCATCTGGTTATATGGGAGACCTTTTCTGACAATAGGGAAGAACACAGAGGCATCCATTACTCACAGGCTTGAGAGTCCAGAGCAGGGTGGAGGTGTCTTGCATTCATATTGAACTTTCTCCCTTGCTTGGCCCCAGGGACAGGCTCTCCTGTGTCCAGAGGCTTTAAGGCAAGTGGACAGGGTAGGTCCTCCCAGTGGACAAATTTGTTTTAAATTGTGTCTGGGACAACAGAAATTATGTTCAGTTCCTCTCTCTGACTTTGCTTTTGCTTCAACTAAACTGAGTCGCGACTCTAAACAAATTCCTGTCACAGACGTCTGCCTCTGTGTACCTGCTGGGAAACATGCGCACTCTCTATTCCTCTTCCTCTCTGAACTGTGGAGCCATTGCTTTCCTTCTCCTTAAAGTTCTCAGATTGTTTAGCATTAATTCTCCTGGTCATAAAATAAAAGGGACGAATTTCTGTCCCTTCTACTCGTGGCCACAGACATTCCCTACCTCCGACCTCTTCCTCCAAACCGGTTTCAGGAGGGAAGCCTAGCGCTTTTTCAGGGTCTTAGAAACTCAGGCTTCCACTAACTCTGCTCCGCCCCTCCATCCTCTGCGATGCCCTCCCTCCTTCCTGCCCACCCCTTAGTTAGCTCCGCCCTTCTTTCCTAGCTCAGTGCCCCGCCTTCTGCCCCGCCTTTCACGCACTTGGCCCTTCCTCGGGAGCCTGGCGTCATGGAAAGGCTGGGTGGAGCCATGTCCTGGACACCCTGTGCCCGCAAGCCCCACCCTCCGTCAGGATGGGATGTGCCACCCTGGAGCGGTCCCTAGTGGCCTGATTGCTCTGCTGACTCTGGGCTGATGGCCTCCGTGAACAGATCCTAGGCTCAGACATTAGTAAAGAGACTACAGAGACATTTCCGTCTTCTCCCCTGCGTGGCGTTCTCTGCATCCCTCTGAGATTTTCTCTCCAGCTGAGAATGAGGCCTTTTACACTGGTGAAAGGGGGTTTCAAAGGTCAGAAGCTTTCTTGGCTCTTGCCTGTGAAATGCGATTTAAAACAGTAACATTTAACTTTTTTCTTTCTTTCTTTTTTGAAACGTTCACATCTGTTGTGGGTTAATTCAGAAAACGAAATAAAAATCCTTGCAGTCATCCTTGGTAGGTTTTTCCTCACGCATTGCTTGCTTTTTATTACAATTCCTAAGCAATTTTAACTATAGCCTTGAGTTACCCTGAGAAGATAAAAGTCCATCTCTTATCTACCCCCTCCCCCAAACACCCCAAACACCAGTTAAAAGGGGAAGTTAAAGCCGGGCAGTGGTGGCGCAGGCCTTTAATCCCAGCACTTGGGAGGCAGAGACAGGTGGATTTCTGAGTTCGAGGCCAGCCTGGTCTACAGAGTGAGTTCCAGGACAGCCAGGGCTACACAGAGAAACCCTGTCTCGAAAAACAGAAAAAAAAAAAAAAAAGAAAGAAAGAAAAAAAAAAGAAAAGAAAAGGGGGGTGGGGGGGGAGTTAAAGACATCCCTCAGGAACCGTTCTGTCCACAGCATCTCCAGGACCCCTGGTGTCTGTCTTTATGTGGTTAATCAGTCCATTTTCTGCCTGGAGGCTGAGAACTAACATATTTGGCTTGGGGTAGTCAGACTCAGGACACTGTAAGACAAGATTAGCTCCTCTCTAAATTCCAGAAGTATAGAACACCAGACTTAAAAGAGATCAAAACCATGGAAGGGATGAGGGGACACAGGAGATGGCTGGCACATTAGGAGAGAGATAGTCTTCTTTAGAAACTGGGTATGTTTTAATTTTCACAAATGGCAAGATGGCCATCAAAGCAAACAACAGGAAGATGTTGAGAGGCTGTAAGTGCTGTTTTGGAAAGGGACCAAAGCTCTAATCCCTAGAGAAAGTGACCAGGGACTCCCCGGACAGCCTTTCCCATGCAGGCTTACCCTCAGAAATGCTTGCCTAGGGCTGGGCCCTGGGGAGGCCCTCTTCCTGCACCCTGGCCGCCTGCCCCTTTTCTCTACCAGAGTTGTTGATTGACACCTGTGAGCCTTCTGGGGCGGGTTCACCCTTCACACAGGAAACCACCTTCCTGATAACTGAGTGGCTTAGAATGAGTCTCCTGCGAACAAACCCCACCAGAGCCTTAGCTCAGCTCTGGTTTGTTTTTGTTTTTGTTTTTGTTTTTCTTCACAAATAGGCAAATGGGGCAGGTTGGTGACTCACGCCTATAAACCCAACATTTGGGAGGCTAAAGCAGTTGGATCTCCATGTATCTTTTGGGTGAGCCTGGGCTACAGAGTGAAACAGTTTCAAAAGCATAATACCACATAACAACAAAATTATACTTAAATGGGCTGGACCTTGGTGGTGCAGCTCAGTGGTAGAGTGCTTGCCCAGCATGCATCAGTCCTTGGGTTGGATCCCCAGGCGCACCACCACCTACCACCCTGCCCGCCAAGTATTTGAATTCATCCTTTCTTACCCAGACCAAGATTGGTTATGATAATAATGGTGACCATTTTGGTATCATTTACTGCAGACACTTTTCCTGTTCATTGTCAATGTCCCAAGCTCGTGTCACAGATATAGAAATCCACAAGGACACACACAGGGCGACTTGAATTCACTCGGGACTAGGAAAGGCTCGGCCAGAGTGAACGCTCAGCTGTGGTCTGGAGAGCCGTTTCCAGCCTCTCACCCACTTCAGGCCACTCAGCGTCCTGCTAGGGCTCAGCCATTGCCCTCGGTTGGCAGCACCCTGTGAGAGGCCTGCAGCCCTCTGCAAGAGTCAGGCTGGTGTCTCCAAGCACTGAGTAGAATGGTATCCTTGATTCTGCCTCGGAAGTGCCTGCTACATCACCTCTGTGGAATTTTATTTGACTTTCCCTAGACCACTCTGCCCTGGTTAGTAAATATCATTTACTTGTTGGGTCCTTTTGCAAAGCCCTTCTGTCTGAATACTTTTCATACTGTGGATGGCATTCAGACAAGTGTGACTAGCGGGCGTGTTCTGGAGTTCAACACTTTTACCTAAATCTAGGCTCTACTATTAACCAGAAATCTGTCTTTTTAAAAGAATTCCATATATATAAGATGTTATATAAAAAAAACCTTAGATGTTGCATAGGTCTCTCATAGGTTGCATAGGTGTTATAGCAAGTGATATGTGTATACATACATATATATATACAAATATACATATGTACATGTATACATATATACATACATACACCTATACACACACACGCACACACACACACACACACACACACACACACACATGGAGGTGCCAGTCCTCTGCCTCTCATCCTGACCCACTAAGTCTGCATAGGCCATGCTTTTCCCATGGACAAGTTACTTAGACTCACCAAGACTGCTTCTCTTCTGTAACACAAAGATGTTCCCCTATTTTGTACAGGACTGGAAGTGACATATGGAACAGGACTATGTTAACGGCCACCATCCTTTGGAGGGAGTATAGACATAAGTGTACTACTGTTGCATTAGGGCTACAGCACAGGGCTACCGTAAATTGTATCTTTGTCAGGGAGGGAGGGAGAGCTTCTCCAGTTTTCTACTCATTCTGTTTCTCTAGGCCTCTCCAGCTTTACTGTTGCAGCTCCACACCCAGAGACCTCAGGTGACTGAGCTGGGCCTAGCAGCACGGGGTACACCTCGAGCCACATCCAGGGTGAACTTTGAAGTTTAGGTGTGTCTGAGGTTAGCAAGCTAAGGGGACAGGCTGTTGGAAACCTCACCCTGCTCTCTGCTCTGTGGAGGAAGCCTCAGGAAGTTTCACCTGCTTCTTTCTCCTGCACATGCACCTCCTCCTGCCTCCTTCCCCTTGACACAAAGGGGTGTCCCCAGCCCGGTGGCATCTTGCCTGGGTTGCTAATAATAGAGAAGGGTGCATCTGCCAGGAGGTGAAGCAGAAGCTGTCCCTGTTCTGCTCTTTCACGCCAATCCTGGCACAGTCTGGTAGGCTGGGTTGGTAAATACCCTTGTGAGCAGAATAAGTCTGTGTGTGTCCTGGAAACTCTTTCTGTCCCCCTCCTGGGGGGTCAGAGCATCAGAGAGAAGGTTGATGGGGATGTCTTTGTCCTTGAGATCTTGGCCAAACAGCATTTCACATAGCTCTAGGCTTTCAACCCAGCACCTAGCTGGAGTGGGTGTGCCAACCGACCACAGAGTCAGCTGTCGGAGTGGAGAGAGGGTTCTAGGAAATGACCTTTACGCTCATCTAAAAGGCAATGTGGTAAGGCTGTCCATGTTCTTTTCACAGCTCAAAACCCCAAGCAAGTGAAAGGAGAAATGGAAAGTGTTCCATCTTCCCTGTTGTGCTTACAGCTGTGGGAGTCAAGTGCCTGTTTGTGTGAGTTGCTTGGAGAAGCTGGTTTAGAAGTCAAGGCCACTTCTGGGCAGCTGCTCTGGGCTCTCCTCCCAACCCCCTTCAGCTTTTTTTGAGATGGAGTCTCAGTGTAGACCAAGCCAGCTTCTATTCACCATCTTCCTAGATCAGCCTTCTGAATGCTGAGGTTACAGGTGTGAGCCACTCTGCCCTGCGCCCCAAATTCCTTTTAAGTCAAGGTCTGATATATATCTCTTAACAAATCAGAATAAAATACTCCCAGGTTTCTGGACTCTTCTCAAGACAATTTTCTCGATCTCAGAAGCTTGAACTTGGAGTGTATCTTGTGGTTTGTAAAGCACCTTCACATCTGCTTTCTCACTCAGTTGCCATAATAACCAGGGATGGGGCAGGGCTCATCTTGTTATCCCCATTTTACAGATGAGGAAGTCAAGGTTGTCAGAAAATTGAGCTGCTTTCAAGGGAGCCAGAGTGGCAGGTGGAAAGGATAATAGAATCCCACCTCCAACTGGAGCAACAGAGCAGTGCCCCAGATCCAAGATCCCTTTCAACCATTGTATTAAAGACCTTAGACGAGCCTTCTGAGTGTCAGGACCTATGGGTAGTGGTGTAGTGAGAATTCTGGGATTTTGGTTTCTTTAAAAACACAGAAATATGATAAGAATATGTTTTCATTTTAATCCTAGATGTGGGGCTGCTTCAGATTGCCTACGACTGATTATGATTTGCCTCGTGCTCTAGCAGGGGTGTGATTTTGCCAGCTCAGATAGTTTCTATTATTGTGCGACCTTTGGGATTCTGGGGACTTTTCAGAGGGTATATAAATGCTAGGGCCCCGAGGGGCAGGGTGGGTTGGTAGTGGTAGGTTGTTAGTCATTGTTGTCCCTGTTTGTTAAATAGTCATGTGCAAAAAAAGAAACAATAACAAGAAAAAATTAGGTATCCTAGTGGCAAAGATCAAACTTGCCCCACACAACTGAACACCCGGAATCAGCAAGAAGTAGTTTAATGGTAACATTGCCTCCTTTCTAACAGTGACTTTATTCAGGGAGTTCTTCATTTCCCCTCTATCCTTTTTACTCTCCCATCTAGTGTGTTGGGGAGGGTTAAAGGGTGGAAGAAAAGAGGTAGAGAAGGGTAAAAGAAAGAAGAACCCACAAAGTAGCAAAGACCGGTTATATAGTTATTCATACAAACTGCCACTTTTTGTTTCCTCAGAATTTACCAGTAATATTGAAACCAAGATGGCTGACTGACTGTGCCAGACCTAGCCTGTACAGTGCTAAAGTGAATTGAGATGGGATGGGGTATCTGTGATTGCGGTATTTTGTTTGTTTGTTTGTTTGTTTGTTTGTTTGTTTTCTGGATTGTTTTAGACATCGGGATCTCCCTGCAGGTAATTCTGAGTTAGAAGGCTCTGCATAAGGCATCACATGGCAGCCAGATGTTCATTTTACTACATGGAAAACGGGCCATCCTGACCCTCTGAGCAGGCAAATCAGTCATGGAGGATGGACACTGCTTTTGGATTGTAGAGGATATGGGTGTGGAGAGCTGAGGCTCCACAGTTTAGTTAGGCTCCTCCCACCTCTGTTACTTAGAGTTGTTATTCTTGACACCTTAGGATACTCCAGCAAAACTGTAGAAGTGTGGGCAGACCTGCAGATGGGGCGTAGAATGTGCCCGAGACTGGAGTGGAGAGGAGCCGAGGGGAAGAGTTTGGGAGCCAAGGCAGGACTCTGAAAGGCTTTGAACAGAATTTAATGTGTGAGAGTTGATACCCAATAGGTACAGGCCCCCAGAGCTCCGCCAGTTTGCCACCACCCTATATGATTCTCACAGCAACATGGGTGTGTAGGCCCAACAGGGATGATGCTGGCTGGTGCAGAGGAAGCAGGAACCAAGCTGTTTTCCCAAGTTCCATAGCTAAGGATGACACTGGAGCTCAGTTGGTCAGCTGACCTACCTCTTGTTCAATGTTCTCTCCAGGACGCCACCCAGCCTCCTTCCTTCCTCCTCCCCACAGCTCCCAGAGGCTCCTGGCCATTCCTTGCCAATGGTAAGGGAAGTCACAGTGACAGCTCTCCCAGGGTTGAAGTGTTTCTGAAAGAAAAAAAGGGGGGGCTTGTATGTAGTAATGATTCACTGGGTTTGGGGTGACTGTGGCCGGGGGAACTCTGGTGCAAGTCTTTCCAGGTGTGGCTTCTGCTGTCAAGCTGCTGATGGAAAGTGCTAAGTGTTCCAATTTCCTGTGTCAAGCAAGTATTTCCCCTTGGGGTTACGGCAGCCACCTTCCTCCTCAGCACCCAGGGGGCGGGTGAGCCCGAGCTGCTACAGAGCACCCCAGCTGCTGCAGAGAGCACCCTGGCTTCCTTTTTTTTTTAAAAAAAGAGGGCCATAGAGTTTTGACAGTTCCCAGCAGTGGCCTTGGAAACAGCAAACCCAAAATGCAGTTCTCCCAAGCCTCCTTGTCCTCTGCTTTGTAGAGAGGGAACAAGCCAGAGTCACCATAGTGGTGACGCAGAGTTCTTAGCTATTGGGGGACACTGCAGCCAAGTGCATGTGGGTAAATAGGAAGGTCACAGACTTGGAGCACCATCAAGAACGAACTGGAGTAGACACTACAATAGTTGTTCTGAATGTTCTGAACGGGACGGGAGCAGAGCAGCACTCTGTGGGCAGGTACCGAGCAAAGGAAGCACAAAGGATGGGAAGTGGGTGGGAGATGCAAGCCTAGCGCGGCCGAGACATCGAAAGAGTCACATTATAGATACTTGAAAAACGTATTCCTTCTTTAAAAGTCACTTGCTGGTGTGAGGTGACGAGAGCTCCTTTGAAAACTACCCAGCTCTTTAGAAATGTCCTGCCTGGGGAATTCTGTTATCTGAAAACCATGGGGTGAAGCTAGCCACCCCGGGACAACTGAAGTCAAGTGGAAGATGGAGGAGCAGGGGAACATACGGTAGTAAAGCATCCCTGCCCTGTCCCCTACATATGCTGTCACTGAGCCAAGGGGAAACACGTCAAGACACCCTTTGCATGTCACCTATTCACCATTCAGTAGAACAATGAGTGTAAGGGCCAAGGAGCCGTGGAGGACAAGATCTCTCTGAGGAATAGGTGGGAGTTTCCTCTAGCTCTCTGACAGATTTGCAAGACATCCAGATATAGACATCCATACCCATTAGGCTTCGGGTGGTTAGGTAGTAAAGCAGAAAGACCAAGAACTGTAAATAGCATGTGTCATGCATGCATGTGTGCATGTTGTGTGCGTGTATGTGTGTGTGTGCATGCATGTGTGTGTTACTGTTTATCAGTACTGTATTGTATGCACCCGTACTATAGGTATAAATATACACTACATACATTATCTATTTCTACAGCACAGATCTATATATTGATATTAGATACCAGTAGTGCATTAGCTACCTTCTTGTCATGATAAAACATCTGACTAAAGCAGCTTAAGGAAGAGAAGGTTTGATTTTTGGTTCACAGTTCAAGGGTGGAGAGGCCATGGCGGCAGGACAGGGAGACAGCTGGTCTCATTGCTCCCACAGTCAGGACACAGAGGGAGATGAATGTTAGTGCTCAACTCTTTTTATTTGATCTGGAACCCCAACCTGTGGAATGGCGTACTGCCCCGCATTGGGGGTAGGCTAACCCATTGAAGTGCTTTCTTGTAGACAGTCCCACAGCTTTGTCTCTGAGGTTATTAAGGTGACAATCAATATTCACGGCTGCAAAAAAGATACTATGTCTGGCCCTGTATCATTCTCATATGTAAGTCTGTATTTTTTTGGTCAGTTCTGCTCCGACTGCAGAATGCATTGCTACTGTGTCTGCATCATGTACTCTGGCTGTGCTGTATCTGGAAGTGAACACAAATGGTTGTGTACAAGCTCACTTTTTCCTCAGAAGCATCTCTTCATTGCCTAATTTCGCATGATCACTGTGACCACAGGCTGGTACTTGGGTAGATTTTAGTGCCACCACCTGGCTGCTGTGATTGTCTTTAGCTCAAGTCCCTTGTGTTAGCGTTCCTTAAACTCTCCACTCCTAGGCAGGAAAGAACTTTTGAACCATGTTTCAAAAGGGACTTGGTAGAAGAGTGTCCTTGTATGCTTGGTATGACATAAGACAAGCTTACTAACAGAATAATGGCTTTGAAGGGCCACAATTCCAGGTGTGGTTGGAGTTTTGTTTTTAATGACTATATTTGGGGTACAGGAGTCAAGTGCAGGGTCTCTCCATCTTGTTCCTCCAAACCTGTCTACATTCACAGCTGTTCTGGGAGATGTTTTGGGCAAACAATGAAGGGGTCACACCAGTCAGGTGAACCGAAACCATTGCTCCTAAGACAAGATCCAGACTCATCCTGTACACCTGGCATGCTGTTCCCACTGCTGCCAGTGAGCAGATTCATCTCTGGCACAAAGAGCCATGTCCCTTTCTCTGTTAATGGAAGGAACCTTGTCTCAACAGGGACACCCTCCTGGGATACCCTCCTGGTTGGAGTGGGACTTCAAAGGAGCTGTGGTCCCCTCACACTAAAAGACTGTCTCATCTTAAAGTGCAGAAATGGGGGTGTCTCAAATGTACATAATCTTCTCTTCACTTGGACAATTAGAATGCCCTCAAATTTGATCTTTATTGTCTTCACCCTTTTCCCGGTCCACTCTTCATAAAAAACAGTGCAACTTAGAATATTGCTTGCTTAGAATTTACTGAGGCTTCCCACCCTGTATGAAGCCCCAAAGTCTAAGAACAGCCTGAAACCCCCTGTAGGGATGGGCCTAGCTTTACCCCACTTTCTGCCCTCCTCTCAGCAAGCCCAGCCTCAGGACCTTTGTGCACTCCCATCCATTGCCTTTACCTGCAGTGCCTTTCCTTGCACCCATGCATGGCCCAACTCCACGATCCCTGCATAACAGGTGCTGCGAAGACCACACATCCCTCCCCCCTCCCCTCTGGACACCCCCTGTGTCCCCACACCTGCCTTTAGCAATCTCCAGAGTGCATGCCACCACCAATGCAACATTTATTTGTATGGTCTTCTTCCACCTAGAATAGAAGCTACCTCTAGGTACCGTCTTTGTCCCCCACCCCAGAATAGCAGCATGCTCAAGTACTTCTTCAACACTAAATGAATGAATTTGTTAGCAATGGCATTTAATTAGTGCTTTTATAAGGCATCGTTGGCAACCTGTTTGAGATCATGACCCCACCCTAGTGGGTTCATCTCCTCTTTGTGAAGGCTGTCTTCAATATGTGTCGTCTCTACTTCCGTTCTTGCTGATTTTTTAAAAAAGATTTTTGTTATTTTAATGTTCATGAGGGTTTTGCCTGCATGTATGTCTGTGTACCACATATGTGCCTGGTGCCTTCGGAGGTTGAAAAAGGACATCAGAGCCCCTGGAACTGGAGTTACGGATGGCGTGAACCTCCATGTGGGTGCTGGGAACTGAACCCCAAGTCTTCTGAAGAGCAGCAAGTACTGCTCAGCCATTTCTCCGGCCTCCTGGCTTGGTTTTTGATACTAGGAAGGCCTCCACCAAACTATTATAGCTATCTTCCACCAAATTGGCCTCTCGTCAGTGTTCCTAGGCTTCCCTAGAGTTCTCACAGAGTAGGCGTCCTATGCAGAGAAGAGGTTTGGTCTTGACCTTATGAGACCAACACCGAGGGAAAGGAAGTCCAGTGTCTCTCCCAGAGGAAGGGCCCTGTCGGAGGAGACTGTGTTCTTAGATCAGACACAGGAAGAGGTACAAAAGAACTGGGTAAGATAGTACTGCAGCTTGCCCATGTGAGATCTCTCTCTCTCTCTCTCTCTCTCTCTCTCTCTCTCTGTGTGTATATGCATGTGTGTTTGTGTGTATACATACATACATATATATTTAACTATAATAAAAGTAAGCTAACCACTTGTTATAGCATAGTAACTTACTTAGTATAGAAACCGAGTAAATAACAAGAAAGTAGTTGGGGAGAGATGACTTAGTGGTTAAGAACACTTGCTGGTTTTGCTGAGGACCCAGATTCAGTTCTCAGCAACAAGAAGACAGCTTATAACCATATATAACTCCAGTTCCAGGGGACCTGGCACCTTCTTCTGGCTTCCAAGGCACCAGGCATACAGTATAGATACGTACATACAGGAAAAACTCCATATCCGTAAATAAAAAGTAAAATGTATCGTTGTAATGCTGCCATCATAAATAAATACCAACCCTGTGGACCATGATAGTCATTAGTATTATTTGAGGCAGGGTCTCACTGTGACACTCTGGCTGGCCTGCTGGACCAAGCTGGCCTCAAACATGGAGATCTACCTGCTTAAAGGTGTGTGGCACCACAGGTGGCTTCTGTTGCTTATTAATCTGTCAGTTTATATTCCATAGTACTCAGAAAGGGTGTGAGGAAACCTGGTAGCTTATTTGCATGCAGTAGGATAGAATATAAGTAGGAATCGGAGCAAAGGATCAGAGAGTTTATTGAGGTTGGTATAAAAACCACAGTACAGAAATGTGTACTCAGTATCAGTGGTTGTCTTTCTTTCTTTCTTTCTTTCTTTCTTTCTTTCTTTCTTTCTTTCTTTCTTTCGTTTCTTTTCTTTTCTTTTTTTTTTGAATTGAATATTTACTTTATTTACATTTCAAATGTTTTTCCCTTTCCAGGTCTCCCCTTCAGAAACCACCTATCCCATACC
>CM052711.1:13810223-13893301 GCA_028551405.1 Uromys caudimaculatus | reverse complement strand
TATGAGGGTGCTCACCCACCCACCCACGCACTCCCATCTTCCCTCCCTAGCATTCCCCTACACTGGGGCCTCTAACACCCTCAGGCCCAAGGGCCTCTCCTCCCACTGATGGCCAATAAGGCCCTCCTCTGCCACATATGTGGCCAGCACCATGGGTCCCTCCATGTGTACTCTTTGGTTGGAGGTCCAGTCTCTGGGAGCTCTGGGGGGGTGGGGGGGCTGTTGCTCCCTCCATGGGGCTGCAAACCCTCTCAGCTCCTTCAATCCTTTCTCCAACTCCTCCATCTGAGACCCCACGCTCAGTCCAATGGTTGGCTGCGAGCATCCACCTCTGTATTTGTCAGGCTCTGCCTGAGCCTCTCTGGAGACAGCTTATCGTGCTTCCATCAGCAAGCACTTCCCAGCATCTACAAGAACGTCCGGGTTTGGTGGCTACATATGGGATGGATCCCCAGGTGGGGCAGTCTCTGGATGGCCTTTCCTTGAGTCTCTGCTCCACACTTTGTCTCCATATTTCCTCCTGTGAGTATTTTGTTCACCCTTCTAAGAAACACTGAAGCATCCACATTTTGGTCTTCCTTCTTCTCAGGCTTCATATGGTCTGTCAATTGAATCTTGGGTATTCCGAACTTAAGCCCATCCATTTGGGGGCAGTGCACGTAGAGCACGTCTCTAACCTATGTTAAAAAAAAAAAAAAAAAAAACCCTAGAGGTGAACCGCAGCACTGCAAAAAGAAACAAAGTATGCACCTTTTGTGGCTTAGCCTCCTGCCCACCCCCCACCAGCTTAGTATTATAGAGACAACTTTCATGTAGCCTTTTAGTCTTCATAGTTGAGGACCAAATCAATTAGGTCAGTGATCAACTAAATGCTGTGCGGATGTACCCCCAGAGTTATTTAATCTTTTCTCCATTGTTGGTTGCTGGGTTATTTTCAATACTATTGTTACTAGAAACAATGGCTTCATTAACATTTTTGTGTTTGTCACTTTTTCCATATTTTAGAGTGCTTCCTTAAGTAGATTTCCAGAGGTTGAAAAAATACTTAAACGAAAGGTTGAGACATTTTTAGAGCCCTAGAAACATATTCCTGAGCCTTTTCCAGATCATGTGCCTTTTGGGAGCACGTCTCACTAGCGTGCCAGCCTGTGCTCCACTATAGTTCTCGTCTTTATTAGTATTTTTTTACTTTTGATAGTTTGATAGACAAAGGGCATATTGTTTCCATTATATATGTATATATGTAGGTTTATACATACGCTGCTAGGTTGTCTGTTGGCATGCTGAAGTCTTGTTTGAGTCCCTTACATACAAAACCTGTTAAGTCTTTAACCATGATGTGTTTATAAAAGTTTTTCTCCAACTTATTTGACTCTTACTTTTGACACTTGGGCAGTTTTACACTGTGGGTAGTAAATTCCTGACCATTTTCTTTGTCATTTACTTAAAGACAGTAGTCCAAGTTGCTTAGCACGGTGGCCCAGCCTTAGATGGTTTGAGCTTAGCTGGCTCAGAAAATGCCCTCTTTTTCTAACTTGCTTTCCTCAGAAGCCACCAGTGGTGTTTCTAGCATATCCACCTCCAGACGTATATTAAAAACAAAAACAAACAAACAAAAGAACAAAAACAGCAACTCATTATTTCTGTAATGACAAAAATTATCTTCAGCAATTAATGAATCATAAATTATAATAGGAAAGAGATGTAGAGAGTAAAGCCTGTGCTAATAAACTTTGTGTATACAATCATGCATATTTTTAAAAGGCAGAGTTATTAATGGATTTAATACTTGCTAATTACATTATCCTTATTTTGGAAACTGGGAAATATTCTACTCATGTATTGGTTCATAGCAGACATGAAAGGAACGTTATAGTTTCTGGTTTTGAGACTTCTGCAAATTTATCAGATTTCACGAAAATGGTTCTTCCTTGTGTTGTTGATCTTGCTTTCCTCTGAGTTAGTCAATCTCGCTTTCTGTTCATATTCATTTCAAGAAGGCTTTTTTTTTTTTTTTTTTTTTTTTTTTTAACTCAAAGCAACAGACACCTGACTGGATGAGAAAAATGTAGCATAAAGTCACAAGAAATCTTGTTACAGTTGAATTCTGGAAGTCACGGTGCCTTCCTTGTCTTTAGTTCACCAGGATTATTTATCAAACGTCTCTGCTATTGACGTGTTTCTGTTTGTGGTGTTCGTGTGGATGTGGGGTGTGTGAACCACTGTGTACACGTGTGGAAAGCAAGAAGTTGACGTTGGGACGTCTTCCTCATTTGCTTTTCCACCTTAGTCTTTGAGACAGAATCTCAGTGAATCTGGGGCATGCTGTTTTGGCTGGACTGACTGACTGACCGGTGAGCTCAGGGTGTCCACCCCCCGGCCCTCAGCCCATGCTTCTGCCCTCAGCTTTTACATAGGGCCTAGAGATCCAAACTCAGATTCTCATACACACATTGCAAACACTTTAGCTGTCTCCTCAGCCCCCGTTAACATGTTTTAAACACAAGTTAAAGCCCTAAGTGGTTCACCTCAAACGGTAAGATGGAGGCAATGGGGCTCTATTTCCATGGCTTTACAACAATGTGATTCCAGACCCAGCTTCTAGACTGGGCACAAAGCTCAGGAACATGCAGTCACACAAGGAGTGGGGACGAGCCAGCCCACAATGAGCTCTGCTGAAACAGAATGCTGGAAAGTCACTCATGAAATGTGGGGTGCTCCTTCCATGTGTGTCTAGGGCTTGCTTTACAACCAGAGTTCTCTGAACGAGCATCCATGTTGACTATGATACTTGGGAGGGACAAGTGGTATCTCTCTGTGTATTTGACACTTGTGTGCATTATTGAAAATCTAGGGCTAGTGCAGGCTGAAAATAGACAACATGGCGGGTGAGTGTCTACCCAGGTCCTGATGTAGAGCTGTAACACTAGAAGTAAGCTCTTTCCCAGTCTGGGATACCTTTCTGTCTAGCTCTTTCTGCCCTAATGTTCATCTTACATCCGGCAGAGCCTTGTGCATCTGCCTTTCTCATTTGCCTGGCCCTGGCCACTCTTGGCCTGGGTCTATGGGAGAAAGTAGCCCCAGCCTTGATGTCTGCAGCCAGGAACAGCATTGAGGTCAGAGAATGCAGATAGTTTGATGGGGCCAGGGACTTCCAGATTAACCATAAGATAGCAAGCTTGGCTTTTGTCCACCTCTGTCCCTAGGGGCTAGGCTAGTATCTTAATCTCTGTGACCAGCTCATGCCAGGGCTTAGAAGCTCCTCCTCCAGTTCTTGGTTCCCAGGAATGCAAGAGGCATCATTCTGGTCTAGAAATCTCAGTTTGCATCCAGTCAGACTTCTTCAGAACTAGTTATAGATACTGTGTAAGATTCCCCTTTTTGCTTTCTCAGCCAGGAGTTAGGTCTTGGGAGGCTCAAGTATTTAATTCTGTATGCATCCATTAGCTCTCAACCCTGGGAAAGAAGTGTGTTACCAGGGCCTGGGGTCCTGCCCTCAGGAGTTGTTGCTGTAGAAAATGATGCTCATATTAAAATCAGACCTGAATGAGCTCTAAGCAGGAAACAAAGAGATCGTGGACTGTGTGTGATGCGAAAATCTTGGAAGGAGAAACCATTAAGGGTGTAGGGGGTGGGGGCTCAGGGGGAAACTACAGGACCTGCGAAGGTGAAAGTGGAGGGGTAAAGGAGCACCATTTAAACAATAAATCATTGTCCTCCAGGCGAGACAGGCTGTTGCCACCAGACAGGCTGCCCCAGAACCAGCAATATGGCACATTCAGGCAAATTGAACAGGCCAGTTTTGCAGAAAGTGAGAGAACATGGAGGATAGGACCCCAGGAGAGTCCCCAGGCAGAGCTTGGTCTCTGTCTGCGAGGGCTTGGTGAAGCTGGTCTTTGTGTGAGATATAGGAGTGTATGGAATGAGTGGGGTCTGATGTCCTTGGCCCCAGGCCTAGGAAAGCAGTGGCACTGGGTCCTCAGCCCAGGGCACCAGGTGTACTTGGCAAGTTACAAAACCTCAGTTCCACTTTCTACCCTCCTAGGTGACCTCTGAGGCTTCCGGAATGTTTGTTCCCCTGTCCTCTCCCTGGCTACTAATCCACTTCAAGAGGCTGACTCTGTGTGTGTCTTGGTCTCCGCACCCATGTGGCCACATGTCCCCCAGCTCCTGGAGTGGGCTCAGTTCCTCACACCCTTCTCTTGCTGTTCTTCCTCATCCTCCCTACAGAGTAAGGGCCATGGTGCTAGTTACTTTCCTGTCTCTACAGACAGAGAAAGTGCCCACGCTGTGTTCAAGGTCTGGGTCTTTGGGCTTTCTTTGGCACATTCATGGTTGGTTGCCTGTTAATGCAGGGGACCAGGGGAGTCATGATAGGTTAAAAATAGACCCATCCCAAGCTGCCACTATGGAATCCCAGGCTGCCAGGACTACAGACCCAGTGTGTCAAAGAGGCATTGGACTTTCGTGTGGAATCTCATTTATAATTTTTGGCAATTAATTTAGAAATAAAGGGAGGGGTGTAGTGTAGCTGAGCCAAGTTAAGTCTGATGACCACTGGTGGGGAAGTTCTGTCCTCTATCAGCTGGTCACTGGTCACCAATAGGCTCTCCTCCTGGGTCTCTGAGCGAGCGTGGGGAGAGTGGCTCTGCCTGGCCTTTGTGTTAGGGAAAAGGAAGGAGCTAAGTTGAGGAAAGGAAAGTGGAAGCAGCTTGTGGGTGCTCTGTGCATGCAGCTCAGCCGCCCCGGTCCCAGAGCACATGCTGTCCGTCTTCCTCTTTGCTCATCCTGAATTCTGGAATCTTCTGGTAGTTAGTTTATCCACTTGCTTCCTTTTCCAAAGACTGAAATGACGACTGCTTGGAACTATTTTCCTCTGGTTGGGTTTTTCCTCAGTGACCTCACTCAGAGACAGACTAATAATAACATCAAAAGTTAAGGGGAATAAATCAACCAGCTGGTCTGTTCCCTAGAAGAGATGCTACAGTTTCTAAATATGGGCTGTCCCCAGAGACCTTGAGGGGGCCTAGCTTACCAGAGGGGGCTCTGGTCACTGGGAGAGGATGGAGGTCCTGGGACACTTTGTTCACCCTCTGCCATTCTCAGGCTCCAGCGGGGCTCAAGGGTTCATAAGATGCTCCGCCCCCACCCTCAGACAAGCACCCTGCCCAGACAGACAGCAGATGGGACCGGCAAGGGCATCCCTCTCCCTAGATCCTCAAAGGCAATGTGCATTTGAGACCTGTCTCAGGGAACGGGGCCTACACGCGGTCTGCAAAAGTCTTAGGGTTGAGATCCTTAGCTAGGAGAATCCTCAGCTCCAGAATCATTCCTTGGCGTCTGCCATTCTAGATGTTTCCAAATGACTCATTCAGGCCCCTCAGAGTTTCATCCCCCTACCCAGTGGGAAAAAGCTGCAGTAGTCTAAGAGAATCAGGAACCTTCTAAAAGCTATGCAGACAAGAAGGGGACTCTTGCGTGGACCACGTACTCTGTCTCCCTCTGGGTAGTGACACATATGAGTGTTGCTGCCGTGCTTATTGGTCTTGTTCTCTGATGGTCTTGAGATACTTGGTGGTGTCTCAACAAACAAATGACAAGTCCCTGTAACCAAAGGCAAAAAGTAAACACTGAGTGCCCCTGCTCTACTTAGTGCACCCCACTCCCCACTTCAGCGGGTGTATAGGCTGCCAGGGTGATGGGTTGAGCATGATCCCCAGTTCTGTCCCCTTGGGGACACTAGCAGAGGTGGAATATGTCCCTATTTGCCTCTCTGAAAGAGAAAGGCAAGTATGCTGTCTCTGGGACGGCCCCGTGGGATTCTCACACCGCAGGGGAGAACGGGGTAAGTAAGCGCCCACTGCCACCAGCAGGGCCCCACATTGACAGATACAGAAGGACTAGTGATGACTCAGACTGTTTATGAAAGTCACACATCCTCATAGACGTCAGGATGACCCTGGCCTCATGTGCTGAGGGTGACGAATCTTGCTCATACTTGGGGGTTCACTGGTGTGCCTTTTTGGCAACTCGTTTCCTGTACCATCGGTCTGCACGTGAACAGCAGCATGGTAGCTGGACTAAGATCGGGAACAGCCTGTCAGAAGAGGGAAACTGAGTGACTCACGGCCCAGTCGGGAGCTGCAAATCAGCTTCTGCCCGGACGGGGCTGCAGAAGTGTCTTCAGAAGGCGGAAGGCGGCTGGGGGTTGCTGGTTGGTGCTCAGTAGGTCTTCACTGTGTTACAGAGGGCCCTTAGCCACAGCGCTACCTCTCAGAAATATGAATTGTTCCAGTGTGCCTTGCTTGGAAATAATTTTCTAAATATAGTTGTGTGATCCGCCTGTAAGCCCTTCCTCAAAAGTTTCCTTGTTAGAAATTCCTTAGGTGGGAGTTCCCAGCACTCAGCCTTGTCCCTTCCAAGTGTCCACCTGTGTCCTTGGCTTTTGCACGTGTAACCTAGAAGCTTCTCCATCACAGTGGCTCCGAGCAAGTGCTACAGAGGCCATGTTTCAGAAGCAGCTTTTCTTCTGCAAGCTGCTTGTGAAAGGGGGGCAAAGGTGACCTTTGAGCTCCTTCTGCTTTCTGTGGCGAACTTTCTTTCAGATGCCTGGCTTTCTAAAATGTCATCTTCCAGCCAGGAGAAAGTAGTCTGTGCGAATGTGCTGGGGCCACCCAAAGAGCCTGTGGCCTTCAGCATCAGGAACAACAGAGCAGAGATGCTCACAGAACCCCCCCCCGGGGGGGGGCTGTCTGGCTTGGGATGGGACTAGAAGGCCTCAGGTGGCTTCTCTGCCAGACTCCTGGATCTGAACAGCCTGTGAATATTCACAGATGCTCAGAAGTGGCTCAGGTGTTTGGAGCAAGCCATTCCTCTGGCAGGGAGTCTGACTGGCCACCTCCTTCTCCCCTCCTCCCGTAAAGGTGGGATTGAGGCTGAGGGTGGGGATGGGGTAGGAGGGTGTCAGGTTCTGCTGCTGACACCTGCCAAGCCAGCTGATAGCTGCCTTTCCTGGGTAGCATCCCCTGTAGGTTTGTGGTGTCCAGGGCTGAGAGAGCAGACAGAACTTTAAAAAGGGCGAGTGTTTCTGACTGTAGCAGGCCCCACACAGGCAAAGTTCGATTTAACTTTGAGAACTTGTCGGCTGGTGGTATTGGCCAAGTATTATTTCCATTTCACAAAGATGGAGACAACTGAAGCCCAGAGAGGTCTGGTAACCTGCCTAGGACCTTCAGGCAGGACTAACGGGATCCGAGCCCAAGTTCTAGCACCTTGGGCAAATTGTCTAATCTCTGTGTTTCTTACTCAGTGTTCACATCTGTAAAATGGGATCATGAGAGCACCTCCATGACAAGTTAGCATACATTCTCATTGTACATATCAAATGCTTAACACGGCATCTGCCTGTCAAAGTTCCTTAGTACACAAGCTGGTTGTCACCATTTCCATGTGCTGTGTCTCTGCCCTACCCTACGGTCCCTCAGGCAGAGGAGGAGGAGGAGGAGGAGTTGAGCACTCTGGCTCCTAACTGTGTAAAGTTCTCCTTAGGAGATGTGTTGGAGTGCCCCCCGCCCCCACCCATCTTGTCTGAGAGATCAATCCCTAAGACTGAGTGCTGGGCCGATTGTCTGCTGCCCAGCAAGGGCCCTCAGTAAATTTCCACCCTCCAGAAGCTTAACCTTGTTTTTTTGCATTTACCAAAGTAAAAATAAAATCTCTGGGGAAACAGGGAGGGAGGGGTCTGGGGAGGGTTGTGGGATAGCCGCAGTGCCTGGCTCTCTTTCCCAGACAAAGCTAAACGTCCTCTGTCCTCTGCCTTTTTCCATGAGGAAGTGTCCAGGAGAGGACCGAGCTCCCCCCCCCCCCCTTGGCTCTTCCTGGTGGCCACTCCCAGCTTCCGACTATTGTTACTTCCCTCTCAGCCTTTTGAGTTGGAGGGAGGCTGAGGCGGGCCAGCTCCTGGTGCAGGCATGGGCTCTGTGTGGTCAGGCATTTCCCCATCTGCTGCCTCCTCCTCCTCCTCCTCCTCCTCCTCCTCCTCCTCCTCCTCCTCCTCCTCCTCCTCCTTCTCACTTTTTAGTTCTGGAAGGAGGAGAGAAGAAGCCAAGCGGTGACCCTCACATCAGAGACAGCAATTGCTGGGCTGGACTGGCAGGGAGACCCAGGAACATGAAGAACACCTCAGTTCCTGGGCAACCACAACAAAGACTGGTTTGCAGGGATGGCAGGCCCCTTTGGCAGCAACTCAGGAAAGTCAGGCTGGGGGGAGAAGAATTACCTGAAGCAAGGTCTCTAGTGGGAGATCTTTCTTTGCTGCAGTCCCTAGCGTCCTGGCTGCATGTGATGGCTGTCAGTGAAGGTATCCCAAAGTCCCAGAGCAAGAGGGAAAGAGAAGAAAATAGCCCAAACCCCAGACCTTTTCAGTCACAAGTGTTTTGGGTAAGGGCTGTACAACCTGTAGACGGACAGGTTGGGGACAGGAAGATGGCCTGTGCTGCAGGGTCTCAGGCACACAAGAGAGTGGGCGTGTGAAGTAAGTGTGGGGGAGCATCCACAGTGGCCCCGATGCCGGGACCCTCCTCTTCTGTGGGTGGTTAGGAAGCCGTGGTGGCACTCCACGGCAGCAGGCCTGTCCTTGCCAGCTGTGTTCAGGGCCTTTCCCCAGGGTTCTGGATGATAAGAGGAAGCATGGCTAGTGGCGCATCCCAGGTCACAGTCTGGATGCTGCCTTTGGTGTAGAAACTGAGCCTTGAGTTGCAACAGAAAAAGGCAGCTAAGCAGGAGGGGCCCCCTGGGGAGCTACAGAAAAAGGCTTCCTGTCTGCCCAGAGTGTGCTGCTTAGGAGCATAGTGACAGACAGCTACCCCTCAGCAAGGCGGCGCCTTCCAGGCCTGAGCAGTCAGGGGTTGATGCTGATGAAGACCAACCATCCTCGATCTCCTGTCCCAGGCCCGCAACAGATTCTGAAGGAGATACAGAGCGAGTACCCCCCCCCCCCCCAAAAATGGTCTGCACGTTGACCTGGCTGCCACCCAGGGGAAACTGTACACCTAACTTCTGACGGGTGACAAACAATCAAAACTCAGGTGCACTAAAAATGCTGTGTAAGATCACCTTTGGGCTATGTGGATGAGGTGTATTAAAACAAAAGGAGTTTCCTGGGAGACTTGGGTCGCTTCTTAAAAAGATACAACATGGTGTGTGTGCACACATTCTAAGGCCTGGAAAAAGTCGGAAGCATTTCTGGTCCAGATATTTCACGTAAGGCAACCTCAGCTTTCCTGGGTTCACCTGTGCTTCAGCTCTCTTCATAACTCCCACCCTGCTCAGGCAGTCTGTAGAGACTGAACAGTTCTTTTAAAAATCGGCTTCAGGCTGCCCCCTCGTGGGCACAATGCAAGGGCTGGCATGAAGGCAGGGCAAAACAAAAGAGGCTTCTTCGCTTGGTTTGAAAGTCTTGCTTGTTAAAGGGTGTGGTGGTCAGTCTCAAGTACAGCCTTGTTTTTAGGTGTAGCTGTCTGCCTTACAAAGGTGGGATTTTCTTTCTCAAGCCTTCTGCCCTCTCCGAGTGCAGCACACTGACCTTTGTGGCAGGCACGGTTTCTAAGTAGGCTCCAGGAAGGGGCATTGAGTGCCCCACCTGCCTGGGCCTGCACCACACCGCCCTCACGGGGCCTCTGCCAGAAGAGCACAATGAACAAAGTTGGCCATGGGGCCTGGGAGAAGCACCAGGCTCTTCCCCAGAGAGGGCGGGCACCAATCACTAGGGAAACCCTAGCTGCTTTTATGGAAAGACCAAAAGAAAGAGAAGCCAAGAAGAAGGCATTTTCCCCAAAAATGGAGAACCAATGACTCTGTCCGACTTTTGCAAGAGCAGAGCAGAAGGTCTAACACAGAGTGAGCCCTTTCCTGTCCACTTTTTTGTCAAATGTGCCTTCCCCAAGTGTGTGTCAGCCAGGACCTTCTGGGAAAAGCCTGGGACTCAGGGAGGGGAGGGCAGGTCTCTTCAGGCCTCCCCCATCTGAAAGGTCAGTCTTGTGACAAAGTGACAAAGTGCTCGCTGTCTATGTGAGGCTGTTTTATAGCTAGGGGAGAGACAAGGGGGGCCCCAGGCATCCTGTTGGCGGAAACAAAATCTTCAGAATTAAATGGCAGAGTACTGGAAGCCGTGCAACTTGGAGCAACGCTAATGCCTCTGAGCAAAATGGAAATATGTATGTCCGCGCTGTGAGGCTTCCATTGATGTCAGCACCATACCTAGCAACGCCACAGACACTGAACGCCTGATTTCCCTGCAATTTCCCTGTGTGGGCACACAGATCCTGGAGCATGCTTAGTCCAGCATTAGTCTGACAGGATTTTAGGAGCGTCAAGATACAGCGATATTTTAGTTACTTCCCCCTCATCGCTCTTACCCTAAAAAGGGGGGAGCAGGAGAGAGATTTTTTTCCTTAAGAACTATCTAAAAATAAAAGTAGAGTTATCAAATTATTATAATAAAAGAGTGGCTGGAAGGAAAGTCATAAGAAGGAACGGGTCAGGCAGGAAGGGACTGTCCCAGAGTCTAGCCTCCTTATGGACTTGATTTTGTTGACCCACAAAATATGCCCCCCATAGGTGATAACAGCCATTTGTGAATCCTAGAGAGTGTCTGGACCAATGGTTCTCAACCTGTGGGTCTCGACCCCCTTGGGGGAGAGGATTGAATGACCTTTTCACGGGGGTCACCTAAGACTATCCTGCATATCAGATATTTACATTATCATTCATAACAGCAAAGTTACAGTTGTGAAGTAACAACAAAAAAAATAATTTTATGGTTGGGGATCGCCACAGCATGAGGAACTGTGTTAAAGGCTCAGTCACATCAGGAAGGTTGAGAGTCACTGGTCCGGACAGAAGCAGATGGAGGACTGGAAGGTTGGGAAGCACTGGTCCTGACAGAAGCAGATGGAGGCACTGGGCTCCTGAGGCTCTGACTATGTGATCCGGACCTAGCGCTGTGGCCCTGGGGATGGCGCTTCATAAATAACCAATCACACACTGGCTCACCTCACGGCCACCTCACTTGCCCTCTGGCCCTTTGGAAATGCCTGGTGGATTATTGCCAGCACTCTGTGTCTTGGAGGAAAAATAAAGCAATCAAAAAGAATCAGAAGTCAGGACAAAGTGACTATTTATGGCTCGCCTGAACTTGGCCGTGTGCGGAGCAGAGCTCGTGGTGGGAGGAAGCTCTGTATCACCGAGGACCCCACACAGAGGACCCAGTTCAAGGGCAGGGGCATCTGGAAGGAGCCTCTGCTCCTCACCCCAAAGCTTGGTACCTCTAAGCCCCATCACTCTGCCGCTATAGACAGAGGCAAGCACTGTAGGACCTAGGCAGGGTTTAGACATTCGACCGCGGGAGACAGCGTGTCACTTCGTGGGGCAGTGAGTCCCAAACCTGCCAGAGGATCCGTCAAGCAGGCGCTAGAAGGAGGGCAGGCAGGCAGTCGAGGACTCCAGTGGGTCTTTCCAGGAGATCTGTTTCCCAGCAACAACCTGGGCATGGTTGTGCCCAGCCTGAGGCCAGAGGCTCTTAGCAGCCATGGTGAGCCTTGCAGCAGAGCCCATACCTGTCTGGCCTTGGAAAGGTCACACTCAACCACCCTCTCTGCCTGGACCTTCCTACCATATTTGAAACTAGGGGCCTTCATTTCCACTTTGTGCCAGGCCCTTGCTGATAGCTACTGCACTTTGAAAGAAGTAGGGAAGAGGCCCCATGTCCCCACATCCTGCCTCCTCTCACCCCGATTCTGTCATTCCTCTTCTAACCGCTTTGGGAAAGACACGGGCCATGACTCCTTCCTTTTTGTTTAAGGCATTACAACCCTGTAGAATATCAGTAGATGTCTGAAGGGAAGGCCACCAGAGAGTGGCATGTCCTGGAAACTGTCCACCTCCCCCGAAGCCTACACAAACACAGAGTCAGACCGCACCGAGGCTTCCTCCCATGGGCAGAGCCAGGGCTGAGGTGTGCCTTCCAAACAGTGGATCATTTCTACTGAAAGACAGGGGTGCCACAGTAGGGAGTAGCCAGCCCCGCGGAGGCTTTGTGTTCTGGAAATAGAAGCTCAAGTTGTTTCTGAGGCAGCGGCTCATGGGAAAGAGGAAAGAGGAAATGGTGGGTCAGCCTATGGCTGCCCTGAGCTCCAAGCTGCCCTCTCCCGCTGGCAGATCCGGTAGCCCATGGTTCAGCATGGCGAGGAACTGCCGTGCTGGTAGCACTTGCTCTCTCTCTCTCTCTCTCTCTCTCTCTCTCTCTCTCTCTCTCTCTCTCTGTCTCTCTCCCCCCCCCCCCCCCAGACACCTCAGGTGTGAAGAGGGTTGATGTCTGTGGGCCTTCTGTGTTGTTTTCTTTGTTTATTGGTTTATTTTCCCTCTTCCCACCTCAACTCCCGCTCCCACACTCTCTGGCTATTTTAGCAAATTCAAGTCAGGTACAAGCTGTCAGGCTGCCCAAAGTGGCTTCAGTGGCTTCAGCAATTTCAAATCTCGGTGGCTTTCAACAGCTCTTGTGCATCTTAGAGTTTTAAAAACCACACTCCCCAACCTAGCTGTTCTCTGATCCTTTTGATCCAAATTTAACCAGACGAGTCAGGAGGACCCTCCCATTCCTTGCACAACCCAGAGGTCTGGCTGAGTGAGAAACAATCTTAACTGTGCGTGGACGCAGAGCAAGGCTCAGCCAAAGGCTAGTTTGAGGATGACCATCCCAGAATTGGTTCAGCTCAAGTCACTCAAGGAATTGCCTGGAGGCTCCATGCCTGTGGTTTAGTTGGCTTAAACACCTGCCTTGAAGTTAAAGTGGAAGCCCCCCGGTCCCCAGCAGTCCCTGCACCCTCCCCCTTTCTGGTGGACACACCAGCTTTGTTAGTGGTACTCTTCTTACTGTCCACAGGGAGCTTCCATGTACATTATACACACAGAAATCCCTCCAGAGCCTGCAAGCACACACCAGCTATGATCCCACCCAGCAGAGTGTAAGTTTTTCATCCCCTGGTGACAATGCTGGAAGGGTCCCAGCCCCAGAATAGGGCGTCACCAAGATTTGGTGGCATCTGGAGGTATGTTACAGTGGCTCTGGGCTCCCCTGCTAAGGGAGCAGCCAGAGTGCCCCTCTTGAATCAGAGCCTCCTTTGTGTTTGTCTCCCATCCCCAACGCTATCTGTCAAATGTCTAGACAAGAGCAGCCATGGACGGGGCCCTCACTGTGGACGGGTGCAGAAGTCAGGTTGCAGGTTCTCAGTGTGACCTGGCTCTTACCAGCAGGAGAGAGAATGAACTAGAAGAGTGGTTCTCAGCCTTCCTAACGCTGCCACCCTTTCATATAGCTCCTCATGCTGTGGTGACGCCAACTATAAAATTATTTTTGCTACCTCATATCTGTGATTTTGCTACTGTCATGAATCATAATGTAGATATCTGTGTTTTCTGGTTGTCTCGGGCAGTGCCTATGAAAGGGTCTTTGGACCCCAAAGGAGTCACCGTCCACAGGTCAAGGACCACTGGACTAGGAGCAAAGACTTGCTGAAGCTGGTGTGCTTCATTTGTAAAACAGATAAAAGTGTTCCTGTCACCATCGGGCTTTGTGAAGGTCAGCACAGGCCACAGGACCCCAGCCAGTCACAAGTACTCATATACCAAGCCCTGTGCTGGCTGCAGCTGGTGCCTGTGTTTGCATGTCTACTGACATGAGTTCTGCCATCCACCACTGGAGGGGTGTGTGTGTGTGTGTGTGTGTGTGTGTGTGTGTGTATCAGAAGTCATGCCAGCTGGTAGTGGGTCCCCTCCACTGTCATACTCAGTAGCCCATCACATCATCCAGGAGGCTGACTCAGGCCAGTGAGTGAGACAGAAACATGTCACTGCAGAGCTGACCACAGTCAGCTTCCTCAGATTCAGATTGGAGGACCTGCTGCACACAGAGGTCAGAAGGAGCTTTTAGGGACACTCAAGAGAGAGTCCATGGAGGTTGTGCAGACATTGTGGTGATTAGGAGACAAAGGAGTGGAGAGGTGTCTGAAGCCACGTGGGAAGTTCAGAGCCTGGGTTGGTGGTCTGAATTCAGATAGAATCTCTGCTGGGGGAGAACCAGGGCTAAGCAGTCCAGTCCCCTGGTGGAATTCCTCCAGGTTGTACGTAGCTTCCTTTCCTTCTTTGTCACTTGTCCTAGCAGGGAGAAGAAGCCTGGAACCTTTCTCCTAGTACATTGACTTCTGGCAATAAAGTGATAGAGGGGGCCTGCTCTGGGCTTGGACAGTGGCTTCCCCTGGAGTGGATCAGGTTGCTGAGGGGATGCTGTTTCCCAGGACATTCATGAGGGCCTGAGTCTGTCACCTCCTGCCCTGTCATCTGTCTCTCCTCCTACAAGCCAGTATGGTGAGGTCCCTGCAGCCTCCTCCCTTGCCTGGCCCCAGCCATGGAGAGAGCCTTTTCTGATGCTGCCTAACATTGCTGTCGCTTAAAATACAAGGGAAACCCCTGTGTCCACTGCCAGCAGAGTCAGGGTCTCTGAGACAAACGCACAATACTCTGTCCAAAGGAACATTCCACAAGCCTGCATCTGGACGTGATATGGTAGGCCCCTTGGCCATGGGCCCCTTGCTCATTAGGTGCTTCCTATTGGAGGCTGTGTGGGAAAGGCAAAGCCAATGGAAGTCTGCTCGTCTCCTCAGCTTAGATGTGGAAAGACACTGGAACCCCCAGAACTTGGGGCTCACTTTTCTGCTCACACTCATCTGCTCATGCCCACTCCCCGTTCATGGTCACTTCCTGTACACATTTATCTCTGCTGCCTCCAGTTGTGTCAAATTTGTCTTCTCCAGAGTCTGTCCTCAGCTGCCTCTTCTGCACAGCCTCCAGACCCTTTCTTTCCTAGAAGATGATTTGGGGTGTGTGTGTGTGGGTGTGTGTGTGTGTGTGTTTTAGGGGTTTCTCACTGTATCATCTAGACTAGACTCAAACTTTTGAACGTGTGTGACTCTCCTGAGTAGATGGGAGTAAAGGTTTGTGCTCACCCCACCTGGCACTCAGCAGTCACAGGTGTGTGCCACCCCACCTGGTACTCAGCAGTCACAGGTGTGTGCCACCACCACCTGGTACTCAGCAGTCACAGGTGTGTGCCACCCCACCTGGTACTCGGCAGTCACAGGTGTGTGCCACCAACACCTGGTACTCGGCAGTCACAGGTGTGTGCCACCACCACCTGGTACTCGGCAGTCACAGGTGTATGCCACCACCACCTGGTACTCGGCAGTCACAGGTGTGTGCCACCCCACCTGGTACTCGGCAGTCACAGGTGTATGCCACACCACCTGGTACTTGGCAGTCACAGGTGTGTGCCACCACCTGGTACTCAGCAGTCACAGGTGTGTGCCACCCCACCTGGTACTCAGCAGTCACAGGTGTGTGCCCACCCCACCTGGTACTCAGCAGTCATCTATGAATGGCCCTTCTGTGGAGTGCTTCTTCATTAATGCTCATTTACCATAAGATCTACAAATAAAATGTGCAGCGACACCTTGCTGCTGACAGTGACTCCTCTAGTCTGAGATCACTTGCTTTGGTCATTTTCTGGAGTCCTAGTATCCACGGGTCCCAAGAACCTGATAGACCAGCTCGATTGCCCCTTGATAGACAAAGAATCCAAGGTGAAAAGAAGCAATGTGGGTTTGATTATTCTCTGCTGGGAAGGGTCTGGGTTAAGGAGCCTTGGCTTGGGAGCCTCCTTCCCCTACCTCTGAGTAGCCCCTGAGAAATCCCCTGAGCTCCTTGTTCAACCTGTTTGTAAACTGTGGCAAAAGCTATCTATGATTATGCCTGCTAAACAGCCAACGAGGTGTTCGGAGCCCACCTATAGGCACCTGAGCTGTCTGTGTGTGTGGCTCCTTAGGTCCAGTGGCTACGGGCATTGAGTCAGCTTGTTTGAACTGGTTTATGTCTGTCCCTCAGAGCACTCTGTTTTCTGCTTTCCAGAGCAAGTCATGGAGGAAGATAAAGAACATGGTGCAGTGGTCCCCCTTTGTCATGTCCTTCAAGAAGAAGTACCCCTGGATCCAGCTGGCAGGGCATGCAGGTATGACGTGCAGGTAGTAGACTCTGCTCTCCTAGAGAGGTGCCAGGTGAATGTGGGGGGGATGCTCCAGGAGAGGCAGCCCTAGAACAGACCCTGGCAGAAGGTGTGATCCTTACACTGCCTTGTTAGTGCCTGTGGACAGCTGATCTTTCCAAAGTTCTTGACACACTGTCCCCAAGAGTACACCCGCCCCAGCCCCAGCCCGTCCCTCACTCCTCCACTCTTTGTTTCCCTCACTTCCGGTCTCACCAATAAAACTTTCAGATCAAGTTGTTATAACTTGTTCACCCTTTCTAATCCTGGACAAAGAGACTAAGCTAAACCACTTCGGTATGCAGCCACTGCGTGCGCCTGCATCACCCTGTTCTAGCGGTTATAATATCAGTGATGGAGTCTCTACCAGGAAGGAACTTGAACTGGAGGGAGATGCAACCAAGTCACCCCATAGCCACCAAGGTGCTGGCAGAGCTGGCCCCATATGAAGCCCTTTATCATGCACAGCCCTCTGGGGACACCTCCATAGCTACCCCGGGCTGGGCCCTTGTGACTTCACCGACCTGCAGGTTCTTTACAGGGCAACACAGACTTAGACCAAGACATAGATGTTAACACTTTGTTAGTACTTCCAGATGGAATGGCTGTGAAGGAGCACTGCCCAGATGGCCTGTGCACTGGGCATGCTCTTTTTAGCCACTCTGCCCCCTGTTCAGGCACTGAACTCTTTTTCCTAAGACTCAGGGACACCTGCTTCGTTAAGAATTAGGGCTGAGGTGGGGCAGGTGCTTGTTGTAAATCTGAGGAGGAGGTAGAACTACACACAGTCCTGTTGACAATTTCAGGGGTGAGGAGCTTAGAGTCAGAAGAGATAGAGAGCAGCCAGGGTCACAGTCAGTGAACAGGTGGCCAGAACTCAAAGCCTTAGGGGGCTTGTCTACAAATGGCCACACCTTCAACCCTCAGGTCAGCCATTGCTGTAGCATCTCTTGTCTGGAGTGAGGATTGGGAGGAGGGAGTGGTGTCTGATGCAGCTTCTAAGGGACTGTTGCAAGGTGGAGGGGGTCCCAGCTATCCCTGGCTTCCGCTGAGGCTAGAGGTCCTTCTACTTACTCTGCAGGGAGCTTCAAGGCAGCTGCAAATGGCCGCATCCTTAAAAAGCACTGTGAGTCTGAACAGCGCTGCCTGGACCGGTTAATGGCGGATGTGCTGAGACCCTTCGTACCAGCCTACCATGGGGACGTGGTGAAGGATGGGGAACGCTACAACCAGATGGATGACTTGCTAGCTGACTTTGATTCGCCCTGCGTGATGGATTGCAAGATGGGTGTCAGGTGAGCCAGGCTTCTTGCAGGTATGCCCGGCCCCATCCTGCCTGGCTGTGCAGAGGACACTTGGATGCTGGTTCCACCCTGCCAAGAGCCTCTTCTCCTCAAGGCAGCCTTGGCTGGATGCTGAGGCTGTTGGGGAGCAGGCAGAGGGAGATGCACACTAGTCAGGTGGGAGGTGAGTAGCCAGCAGGGAGGAAGAAGACAATACCTCCTGTTACAGTGGAGACAGGAGAAAGGAGGGACCACAGAGCTGGCTTGTAGCACATGCTGGTTTCAAAAAAAGAAAACAAAACAAAACAGACCTGACACTAGGGATGGAGACTGGGAGCTACAGAGGCCCCTGTGGCAGGTGGCATATGGGCCTGAGGTCCTTGCCAGGAGCTCCAGAGCTTATGCAAAGCTCCACAGTCTGGAGGGCCAGAGAGCCTCAGGCAGAAATGGACACTATCCCTACCTTCAGGCCGTCAGCCTTTGAGGTGTCCAGCATGGCCTGTCTATCCCAGAAAGCCTGATTCTGCCTGCAGACATGCACACTGGACAGTGGAACGAGCTCAGAGCTGGTGCCTAGATCTGATTTGAATAGTCTGACTGAGCTATTTCTTCACACATGGGTGGGTGCGTCTGAGTGTGTGGTCTTATGGATGCGTGTGCATATTGAGGCTAGAGGTCAGCCTCATGTCTTGTTCCTCTGGAACCGTCCAACTTGTTTTATTAAGACATCATTCATGGCTGGACAGATGGCTCAATGGTTAAAAGCACTGACTGCTCTTCCAGAGAACCCAGGTTCAATTCCTAGAACCCACATGGCTGCTCACAACTGTCTCTAAGTCCAGTTTCAGAGGATATGATACCTTCACACGGACATACATGCAGACAAAACACCAATGCACATAAAATAAAAATGAATAAATCTTAAAAAAAAAAAAAAAAAAAAGACATCTCTCGTGGCCTCAGCTTCTCTGTTTAGGTGGGCTGGGTGACCATCCAGCCTAGGTCCCCACCTGCCTAGTGCTTGGATGACAAGCACACACCACCATGTTTTACTTTAATGTGGTCCTCGTGTCTGTGTGCCAAGCACTTTACCAAATGAGCTATCCCCCTGGTCCTCACATGTAGTATTTTCTATATGAAGATGCTGGAAGGAGGGAGAGGGAGCCCAGTGTGCTGGTAGCACACCAATCAGCTTCCTTCTTGCCTTCTCATTCCTTCCAGTTATCTTCAAATCAGCCCTTGACAGCTGACCAAGACCCAGTCCCCTGGCCCTTGTCTTGAGGGTAGGGATGGATGGGGTCACTGAGAAATACAGGCCCTGACATTGGCTCCTCCCTATCACCAGCCCCTCCCCGTAGCTCCAAAGCCCTGATGTCTGGCTCACAGAGAGCTGTGGTGGGTGAAGGAGAAAGCAGAATGTCCTGTAACTACCACACAGCCTTGGATCTCTGGCTCTCTTATTTTTGTCTCTAGAAAATTCTTTCCACAGTGCACTAGAATATGCCCACTCAAGTAGAGGCTCTGCCTTTCCTTCCAACATAGGAAGACTGGGACTCCGTCTGCCCGCAGGAGAAGGAGGTGGGCACAATCATAGTCCCACTAGGCATTCTTGAAGGTGCCTATACAAGTGCAACTATATAAAGTCAGCACTGCCTTGCCTCCTGTCGCTGTGTGCTCCCTGGGAAGCTGCAGGGACAGGGTACCCACTCCCCTCTCTTCTAGCTTAATAGCTTTTCTCTCTTTGTACCTCCTATCCAAAAGGGCTTAGGTAACCCCATCCCGGGGGGAGTTAGGGGAGAGGAGATCTCCCCAAAAGCAGCACTCACCCCAGCCCTTACCTTCCTACACCCAGACCCTAAGGGCTTCCTGAACTCTGAGCACTGTACTAGGTGCTTCAGCTATATTGTCCCCACATGTCCCATGGCCAGCCACACTGCGAGGGTAGCCTGTGCTACCATATGAGCAGGAGTCTCCAGGGACACCTTCCCAGGTAGCAACATAGTACAATGTGCCCAGGCCTATGGCCTGCACACCAAGACCTCAGGGCCTGCCCTCCATGGAGATGCCTAGCAATCCATTTTTCATAGGGACCCACTTTCCATAGTGCTCCCTGGAGTCCTCTTTGGGCCATAACTTGTGGCTTTCTCCCAAGCACAGTAGCACAGAAACATAGCTCTCTGTGCCTGCACCAAGATAAGCAGTTCATGGCTGTCCCTAGAGCATGACCTGTCCTTGCTATGGAAAGAGACTGGGACATGGGTTCTTGTCAAACACCAAATCTCAGGGCGTGAGGCAAAAGCTTATCAAAATGGTGAGAAGGCTCATCAGCAGAGCCAGCCTTAGCCATGGTGTGACTCCTGAGGGGAGTCATAGAAACCTGGAGGCATCTTAAATCAGGGTGTTTCTAGGACCCAGAACCTGCTTCCGGGTAAGTGGTGCTCACACTGCACCCTTGGGCTTATAACTTCTCACTCGCTGTGGGTATACTTCTGTCATCCAGATCTAGAGCTAGTTTCCAGCCCCTAGACCCTGGGGAATCTGCTCAGGCCCTGACCGACACCTGTTGGTCTCCCATGGACTGGCTACCTCCCTTTCTTTATCTTGGGTCAGCCTCTCCCCTAGAGTCCAGCCATGGGAGCAGGTCTTTGCTATCCCAGTTTATTCTCTGTGCTCCAGAAGTTGATGTGCAGGGCTCCCTCCCCTATAAGGGGAGCTCAGGCGACAGGTTCTGCTGGTTCCTCCAATAGACCTGTTACCCAGCTGGCATCCATTGGGAACATCTCTTCCAAGCCCCATTCTGTGCCAGAGGAACAAGCAACTCTGCCTAGCTGGAGCTGTGGGGACCCCTCCTGAAGAAAGGTCCATGTGAACGGGGCTGGGACATTAGTGTCTGCTTCCTGTTTAAGGAGCTACTGGGAACTCTTTGTAGATGTTAGCCACTGCCTGCCTGCAGGCCTGTTTTGCACTCTTGTGAGCCTCCTCCACGGTACACGAGTCCACTGACAACTTGCCATCTGCATGCACAGCGTTGTGCTGTGTGCATGGGTGTGCATGAGTGCATGGTATGTGAATGCATGCAAGCACCCAACCAGAAGCTAATGCACCCTCCCCTTACAGACTTCCTAAACAACCAGGACACATTTACACATCCATACCCTAGGCAATCAAGAGTCTCCTTTCCATGTAATACCACGGAAAGTGCAGGTTTCTGAAATCGTCTCCTTTGTAAGATGTAGATTTGTGTTCTGTCTGTTCTGAGACCCAGAATGGCACTCTGGGGAAGATGGTGGTAGAGAGATGTACTGGGACAGTGCCTGGGGGGGGGGGGGAAGAGTGGACAGGAGAGAAGGGAGGGTGCTTCTGAGGGCAGCTCACACCCACGCAGGCCACAGGGGCCCACTTCCCCATCCTGCAGCGAACTGCTGACTGCTGTCTCATGAGGCCTTGACCAGCATGCACTTGGGTGAGGCCGGAGCAGGGGAGAAAGGCTTATTTCCAAATGGAGGAGGTGGTGGGAGTTTGCAGGGGCGGGGGTGGGGGGAGATAGTGCTAGAACCAGAATTGGTCCCCAAGGTTCTAAGCCAATGACTCCACCCCCAGCTGCTCTGCGCCTGGCCAGTTTCTGCCTGTCACCTCTCCTAGGAGCTTAGTGCCCTCACCTGGTCAGCCTGCAGACTCTACTGTGCTTCTGCACTGGAGGCATTGGAGCATCCTGGATCAGAGGCTCGGTGACCTGGTACGGAGATGGATAGGCGTGCCAGTTTTACCTCTGAGACACAACTGGGCTACAGCCCTGTCCAGCATAGGTCATCACAGATGCCACTTTATTCTGCCCTTGGTGCTTCCTAGAACCTTGCTGCAAAAAGCCAGAGATGCAGCCCCACCTCACGCTGCATGAGGACTGGGAGACAGACTAGAAGGACAGAATAGTTTTCCAGGCTGCCAGGGCACAATGGAGTTCCAAGGGGGAACCCCACCCCCTGTCTCTCTTCCACAAACTGACCACTGTCCTGCCATCTTTCTTCTCTTGCTGACCCTAGAAAGGCTTCCTTGTGGGGGGGTTCTGAGCTTATCGGGCCTTCACAGCCATCCAGCATCAAGATCCTCTGGGACCAAATGGTGCATGGCTTTTCCCAGTGAATTCATCTCATCTTAGATGTTGCTCTATTGACCATTGTCCTGGGACAAGACGGCCATCTCAGGGCCTTCATCCACCAGACATAACTACAGGGTGTTGTGGCCCAACCCCAGTATACAAGTCCTTCACCCCCCATGCAGGACATACCTGGAGGAAGAACTCACCAAGGCCCGGAAGAAGCCTAGCTTGAGAAAGGACATGTACCAGAAGATGGTCGAGGTGGACCCTGAGGCCCCCACTGAAGAGGAGAAAGCCCAGCGAGCTGTGACCAAGCCACGTTACATGCAGTGGCGAGAAACCATCAGTTCCACAGCTACCCTAGGCTTCAGGATCGAGGGCATCAAGGTGAGACTTGTAAGATGTGGCCTAAGGCTGCTGAGGCCTCATGGTTCTTGGTGATGAAGGCCTTGGGATACTGGAGTCTGTAAGCCCTGCCTGTGCAGGCCTAAGTGTGGACAGCTAGCCTCAGGGTATTGAATCATTCTGAAGCCTGAGGTATAGGTGAGCTGGCTGTCAAAGGCTGTCAGACCTTGGGGCTGGGGTGACTTATTTGTACAGCTGTACAGAGGCCCCACATAGGAGCTAGCTTATATACCTGCCACAGGGAAAATGTTGATTCGCTGCTAGTGAGGTGCAGGTAAGGGGAAGTGGGTAGCTACCCCAATCACCTTGGAAGCCCTTCCTTCATCCTTTCACCTTGGATACTCTGAGAAGGACCTCAGAAGATTGTCCTTGTCCCCATGTTCCAGTCCAGGTCCCTAGCTACTAGATTGCAAAACCCAGCTAGGAACAGGGAAAGGGGATACACGGTCCTCATTGTCTCGGGTGGCCATCCCTTCAGGGAAGGTGGCAGTCTCCTAAGGGGCCCTGCTCCTTCCTTTCTCCACCCAGGCTGGTCTGCCTGGCCCGCTCTTCAGCATGGAGTTGCAGTTGGGTAGCTGAGATAAGGGGAGGCTCCTTAGTCATCTCTCACATAGTGTGTAGATGTAATCGCCAGTGTCTCACTGGCTTCTAGAGCTGGGGACTGAGAAAGCCATTTGTCCTCCCTTGTCTTCAGAAACCAGCCTACCCTCTTGGCAATATTCAGCTCTCAGACCAGATGCAAATCATATACATGAATCCTCTCCATCCGTTGTCTGTCTGAACTGCATGCTCCGGGCGCCTTTCACCCAGGCACAACATGCTCCCAGTCTCTGGTCTCTCTGCACCATACAGCCAACAGCATCCACTGGCCTAGAGAGACTGACTGGATGCACCATCACCTGCCCCCCTTTGCCTCAGCTAGCAGAAAGGCCCTACGAGAAAGGCTCCCCTGAGGTGCCATTCCCGCAGACCTGGGGTTTTCCAGCAGGCAGCCTTCCTGACGTTACAGCTGTCACCTGTATCCTATGGAGGTGGACTGGCACAAGACCCACTCTCTCTCCTGCTTCGTCTCAAAAGAACAGAGCTCTGTGTGTTTGCCCAAGCCAGCCTGAACAGAGGGAGTGCTGGACTCAGAGCATGGAGATGGTGGTTTGTGGAGCGGAGACACAGTGATGTGGGCTTAAACCCTGGCTTTGGGGTCATAGCATCTCCTTGATCTGCAGTGCATGACAAGACCCAGACCAAAGAACTGGAATGTAGCACACCAATTAGAACATGTGCACATATATACATAGATGTGTATATACATGTACACACTCACACACACCTCATATACCACATACCACACACACCACACACATATACCACACACACTCACACTACACACACACCACACACACACATGTACACATCACACATACATATACCACATACACTCACACCACACACACCCCACACACACACCTCACACACATATACACACCACACACATATACCACACACACTCACACACCACACACACACTTATTTTTTGCCTTTTTCCTTCAAGGAAATACTGCACAGCTTCTGTTTACCATATCATAAGTTGCCAGCATCATTGTTCTCGTGCTCTGGGCCACTATTAAATAATCATCACTTGACCACAAGCCTATAACAAGGTGACTGTTAGCCTGATCATCCAAATGGCTGCTGCCATTAATGGGCACACTGTGAGTCACAGGCCCAAGGGCGCAGCTTCTGAGCAGGAAGTGAGCTGCCCGCTCCTCTGGGCCCTTGCTGCCCTTACTTAGAACATTGTTGTCTTGGATACCCCTCACACCACCAAGACTTCCTAAAGTGGCGTGTGGCCAGGGATCTGGTGCCACTGTGTACACTCCTCAGCTGGGGTCTGGGACGGGCTCTCCTGGGCAAGGGGACAATCACCTGGCTGCACCTGGCTTGCTTTACCATCCCTGGGCACCTGACCACCTCCACAAAGCAAGAGGGCCATGATCATGAGCAGTCTGTCCCATAGGCCCTCTGCTGACTCCCTGTGGGTGACTCCCTCCTCAGAAAGAAGATGGCTCTGTGAACCGTGACTTCAAGAAGACCAAAACAAGAGAGCAGGTCACCGAGGCCTTCAGAGAATTCACTAAAGGAAACCAGAAGATCCTGGTGAGTCAGGGTTTGGGGTCAGGGGTCATCCCTTCTCTGACCTAGCTAAAGCCAGGCAGGAGTGCTTCTGAACCCGAGCCCAGTGTTTCTGTAAGAAGGTGATGTGGCTGTCCTCAGAGAAGCCTGGGAGCACTGACTCATTCTCCTCAGTCCCTCTGCCCGGCACACTGCCCTTCTGTGTCAGGGAACAATGATGTCAGGTGTTCTTTAGCATCTGCTGCTCGCTGGGTGTTGTGCTGAGTTCTCACCACAGCTTCTCAGAAGCCCTCTGGTGAGGACAAGCAAGCAGACATTCTGTCTCCGTTTGACAGATCAGAGACTTGAGAGAACAAGGACGCATAGGCAGGAAGAGGCTGAGCTAGAATTCACACCAAAGTTGGCCTGACACAGGTCCCTGCCCTCCCTGATGCCTCCAGGCCCAGACCTATAAGGCTGGAATGCACACAGTAGGTCTGCAATGCCAGTCCTCTAGGTCCAGGGCACCTATCTGGATCATTTCAGATCCTCCAAGTCATGCCACTGCCTGCATTTCCAGCTGTTGCTAGGAATTCCAGGACGATGCTGACTAGCCCTGCCTGGCTGTGTCTCTGCTATTCAAATAGTGAGGGACCCTGTGTGATAGGAGCGTCACTAGAGGCCCTGAGTCCTGGGTGATGGGACTCACAGAGCTGGCCCTTGGGGATGATCAGGTACCCCATTGCTAACACAGGAAGATCTATCTGTAAGGCTCTGTGGAGGGGACTCTTGTAGAGATACTGTAGCTATCCCCCTATCCTGTCTTTAGTCAGGGGCACAACACTCTGTGGTCAGGAAGTTACCATGGCAACCCGTTCTGGACTCTGCCTCTGCTGGTTGGCATGCCTGTCACAGATCACTGCCCCACAGGCCACATTGGGGGATGAGGGGCCACAGAGTCTCCTGGGAAAGATGTAACTGAGCTCAGCTGGGGTAGATGAAGAGTAAGTGATTGGTACATGGCCACTGCTAGCTGTAATTCTGAGAGTCTAATGAACTAAATAGATCTGACACCCTCACCCTCCCCTCCCCTCCGAGCACACAGAGTGTGTGAAACTCTGACCATCTCTGCCTTCAGATCGCCTACCGGGACCGGCTGAAGGCCATTCGGGAAACCCTGGAAGTCTCTCCCTTCTTCAAGTGCCACGAGGTAGGGTACTGAGCCTTCGCCCCACAGACACACTTCACCTGTTTGACTGACACCCCTCCCCATACCCCCTAGTTCCAGTAGGAAGTGAAATTGCTGATCTAAGCTTCCCTCGGGATCCCTCAAGCCTTCCTTAGCCTCTTAAATACCTGGGCACCCCAGCCATGTCTCCCCTAACCCTGGTGCCCTCCAGAACCTGCTCTACTCCCCCAGGATCCGCTCATCTCCCTCCTGGCCCTGTCAGGTCCAGCCCCCCAATCCCGCCCCCTCCCTGTCCTGGCTTTGCTTTCTCTCTCACAGCCCTGCTTCCTTCCAGGTCATTGGCAGCTCTCTCCTCTTCATCCATGACAAGAAGGAGCAAGCCAAGGTGTGGATGATTGACTTTGGGAAAACCACACCCCTTCCGGAAGGCCAGACCCTTCAACACGATGTCCCCTGGCAGGAGGGGAACCGGGAGGATGGTTACCTCTCAGGGCTGAACAACCTCATCGACATCCTGACAGAAATGTCCCAGGATAGCCCACTCACCTGAGGCCACCGCCACCGTGCATAGCTATGCCACCTTGCCCGCCCCCTCTGCCTGTCGCCTCTCTCCTCCCCTAATTCTTCCTTTTCCTGTCTGAGCGCCTACCTAGAACAGAGCCTCCCATCTGCACTACAGGACACTTTGGAGAAGAAAAGAGATTTTTTTCCCTAGGTCTTTATTTCCCCGCTTTCTACACAAGGGTCTGGGGGTGGCGTTTCTAATTCTCTCTAAATAGATCTACCTTCTCGAAGAGAATTACACAAAGCCAGGCCCCACATCCTGTTACACTTCAAGCTGGCACAGGTCTAGAAGGCCATGGGATCCCTCCCTGGCTGCCTAGGGTCTTGAGAGATTGAGCCTTCCTCTGGAAGACACTCCCTCCCTCCCCCCAGAAACTTCTGGCCCAGACTGGCGACCAGTAGGGGCCTTGCTGCCTCCTGGTGGCTGATGCCATCAGTAAACACAGTCCCATTTGTGCCTCCCTCCATGGGCCCTGAAGACAGGCCAGGGTCCTGATTTCTGGGAGTTGGGAATACAACCTCTGGGGCATTTGCATGTGGCTTAGAGCAAAGCCTCCTTCAGTGAGAAGCCCCAGCTCCCAGGGACACCGTGTGCCTTCTCTAGAGATGCTAAATCAGGGCCCCACCTTGCTGTTGTTTAAACCCATGGGACCCCAGCCAGTCTAGAAGTATCAAGAGCACCCCACTGTTTCTAAAGATCTTCACCCTTCCATCCGAGAGGGCTGCCCGTGAGTTCAGAGGGGCATCTTGCAAAGCTGAGCTTCAGGGGGTGACATCACCTCCTAGAACTACTGTTTACTGACTGTCCTTGATCTGCTTGCTGTGGGAAGGTTCAAAGCTGGGTACAGTGCAAGGCTCGCACCGACCTCCCGGGATCTGCGGCAACTCTGAGAGCTGGTCCTGTCCCGAGAGCAATCACTAGACTTAGGGAAGCAGGATTCTGGCTTCCTGGAGTTTCCCTTGAAATCACTCACTCTCCCGGCTTGAAGGACTTAGACTGGTGTTTCTCCATGTAATTCGGTAGTGGGAGGGTTCAGGGCTGCCCCAAGCCTTCTCCTTCCTGGAGTCCTGAGCTTCTTGAAGGACTATGGGGAGATCATTGTTAATCACCACTTCAGCTCTGAAGCAAGTAGCCTCTCTAATTGAAAAGAATATACAATTTGTATGACTTTTAAAAGACAAAACTCCTAGCTCTGTTGCCATTTGGAGCTATCCTCTGTTTCTTTGGGCTTGTCACCTCCTCTTTTACTGAGAGACTCTGGATCACAGTACATAGGCTCCTCTGGGTACCACACCAGCAGGCACTGATTAGGGACCAAGGGAAATGGGGTAGACCAACGTGTACACACCTGGCAACATAGCTTAGGGCAGGGGTGGCCGTCTTGGCCGCCTTCCCCAGATCCCTGGGGTTTCTAGAAGAACTGTTGGCCCATGTGGCACATGTGTTTCCCCTTCATGCTGGGTGGGTGAGTGACAGTTGGCGGGGGCGGGAGGTGGGACCCACGAGGATGTTTAAGTACAGATTTTTAAAAAGGAACTTGTTTAAATTTCCTGGCTCCTATTCAGATGGGTGGTGAGCTCCTGTGTGGGCTGACTTGCTAAAGGTCATACCCCCGCCCCCCATCATCAAGCCCAGACCTCGTGACAGCACATGATTGGGAAGACAGGCAGCCTGGCGTGGGGGGAGGGTGACCTCATGGTCCGTACATCAGCCATTTGCTGGGAAGGGACATCATTAACTCCAATAGTCTGTAGCTATGATCTGGCCAGAAGTTCCCTCCTGCTGTCTCAGAGAAATGTTTGCTAAAGTTATGAACAAAAATGCTAGCGACCAGTTTAATGTATGTGAAGAACAAAACGTGCTGAGCCCTTTCTTCAGGAAGGTGCCATTTGTCACTATAATGCACTGAGACACTGTGATTGGGGGGCGGTTAGCAAGAGCCTCGGGACAGTGCTAGGCAGTGCTTTGTGCTGGGTGTGTCGTGAGTGGGAAAGTAGTGTGGAGAGGCATCTTTCTAGAGTTATTCTGTTGCCAAGGGTATCTTGCTTAGTTGGGGTTTGTATTTACCATGCTAGTGCCCACTCTCCATCTCCCAAACCAGTCTCCCTTCTGTCATGCCAGAGGCCCCTCCTTCCTACCCTACTGGGATGGACAGAGCTCAGATGGAATTTCCCAGAACCTCCGGCAGTCTGATAAACCGAGTTCTGGGAGTCCTGGTGTGGACTCCCAAGGTCCCAGCCATACAGGTGCTGGGACATGGGACAGGCTACATGTATTTATGTGCAGAGTTTACGGGTCCCTCCTGCTTTTGGGCCACCAGATTTCTTGATGGTCAGCTCTGCTTTGCACACGCTGAAGATTGCTTCAACTGCTTTCCCCAGACTAGACTTTAGTGCCCTTTAAGAAGTGTTTAAGTTATATTTATTTTGTTTTTTGTTTTAATTGCACAAAACACTAAGATAAAAGGCTGGACTGCTCTTCCTAGGCTCTGCCTGCCTTCTGGGGCCTTTCCTTCGTGGCTGGAGGAGCCCTGAGCAGGCATGGCCTCAAGACAGATGTTGTTCGCCTTTGGCTGGCTGTATTTAGCTTTGAGATCGCCTGTATTCTGACAACCCTCTGTGTATAGGCCCCACCTCTTGATCCAGGGTGCTTGCCCATTAGTGCCTTTTGGGAGGAAAGGATCCTCCCTGCACCCTGACAGGCTCTCCTCCTCCGAATTCTCCCCTTGGGACTGTTACATTCCCTGCCCTGTGCCCCTCAGTCAACTGTAGATGCTATCTCCCTTTCCAATAAAGGCTTTGGAGACCATTACTAGCTTAATGTGATCCTTCTGCCCACCCCATCCTCACCCTCTGACTACCACAGAAGAGCTATAGTGACCTCCAGCAGTGATGTCAGGAGGGGTAACGTTCTAGTCTGCAAACAATGTGAGACATTCTTTATAAGCAGTCTTTTCTATGTACTCTACTATATCTTTAAACAGTGGCTCAAGGATGTCACCCAGTGACAAAGAAAGTTCCCCTGCCCACGGTGACCTCTGTGCTGGGTACATCCACTCACCCACAGCCCATCACCTGTGATAACAAGACTTTATTGTCTCCACTGATCAGATGGGGAAACTGAGGCTTAGAAAGTCAAACAACTTGGCCTGGGAAATGGGTGTCATGAAAATATTTGGAGCCAGACCTTGTCACCTTTAATGGAGGAGTGTCAGGGGCAGAGAGCTGGGCTCTAGACCCAGGAATGGCTCAGTTGAGAGCCTTGACTGTGTTTCAGGGAAACTCTTAAGAGCAAAACCCTGGCTTCATAACAAGGGTCATAGCCCTTGGCAATTTCTCTCTGATTCTGTCATAAGCTACAGCCACTGAAGGACACTAGTGTCTTCATTTTAGAGCACTGCCCAGCTCAGACCCCAGAAGAGTAATTTTTAGCCACTGTCGTGTGGGAAACTGCTGACTGGTCCAAGCAAAGCCATCTCAGAGCCACCACCGTGCTTGCTAAACCAAGCCCCTGGGAGAAGCCTGCAAGTATGTCAAGTCATTGCCCTCCTAGCTAGGGGCAGGTGACCTGGAGAAGGAGATGATCCCTAAAGAACCCTTAATAGCAACTTACATTGACCGAGTAGCTCTGAACGGTCCATATTCTTTGAACATGCTGTCCAGAGCCATCTGACCAGACCACATCCCTGTCCTCAGACATGACATTGCTCCTTGTCACATGGGCCCAGGTACCTCATCTTCCACCTGTCCTCTGGGCTGATGCCCACAGGAGACCATGGTCACCCCGTCACAGAGCCCTCGTCCCCTTCACCTGTGGTCCTCTTTCTAGCAGACCTGGGAGCATCCAGAGAAGTGGCTGGCCCATTGCCTGTTGCATCTCAAGACCATTTCTGACACCAAGTGCCTAAGCTCGGGCTCACAAGGAACTGGTCCTGCTGGCATATGGGGCAGCAATTGTGACCAATGTCATTTCATGGAATGTCTTCAGGGGGTGGATGCTCTTTCCAGATAGAGACAGAGCAGACATCTCAGGGAGGCAGGGCAAGAATCTGATCCAGTTCAATCCTGCTGCATCGGCCCCTGGAGAGGAGTCTCTGCAATGGCCCAGCCATGTCTGACAACCCAGACTGCCTACTTAGCCACTCATCCCAGGAGATGAGGAGGGAAGGCCTATCACCACCTGTCATTAAATCCCAGGGAGCAGCACACTCCATGGCCACACCCTCTGGGTAGACTTTCTCCCCACCCCCACCCCTTCCACTGGCAGGGCATTGGGGTGTTGGGACTGTCATCTATCCTGCGGGTCTGGAGGGAGAAACAAGCTGAAATGAAGGTGCTTCAAAGGCCCCACTGGACATAGCCTGGAGAGTTCTGTGTGCTTTGAGTGACAAGCAGCCAGGCCCACTCTGAATCAGTGATTATGCAGATGAAGCCTGGTGACCTGGGCACATTTCAGTGTCTGCTAGCTCCATTAACCCTGCTACATGCCCCCCATGTCTGCACAGGCTCCTTGGCTGTCCTGTCTTCACTGATGCATGGGGCAGGGCAGAGGGGGCTCAGCCCAACAGTGAATCTTAAAGATGGCTGACTGTAGAAACTCTTAATTAATTGAGAGGGACTCTGAACCTCGTGTGAGGGAGAGTGCTCATTGCACAGAAATGCTGTATAGGTATGAGGAACACAGGATATCTGCTCTCCTAAGTCCCAAGGATGTATCCGAGACTGCCTTAAGAGGCTCCTGCCTGTACCAACCCTTCTGAACCCTACACGGGAAAATCTCAGGGTATCTGGCACTCCCTGTTCTCCTCCAGGACTGGAAATGGAGCTGGAGGCCCGAGTGTGTTGGAGTGAGGGCTCTTTGTTCTAGGCTTGGAATGACCCTCCAGGCAGCTGAGTGTGACATCCAGTCCCCTTTCTCCGCAGACTGAGGGTTCAGAACCAGGTCTGCTTGCCATTCACAGCCTGGATCACACGCCCTACCACAGAAATGCAAACACATCCAGTTCCCGAGAATGCCAAGAACCAGCCTGGGTGTCATTTTTTCAATTTCGTTTTCACTGTGACAGCTGTGGCCCAGCTCCTGGCATTTAGCACACCATGCACAGGCCCGAGATGACACATTCAACAGAGAAGTGGGACTGGGAAGCAGACAGCCCGGGAACCAGGCATTTCTGCACCTTGCAGAAGATGGGGAGGGACAAAGGGAGTTTTTATAAAACTAGGAGACCTTAGGTGACAGCCACAACCCATAATAGACCCCAATAGAAAATTCACAGAGACAAACCCACCAGGCATTGGGGTTCTACCTTGTGGTCTCCTTACTCTACACGCTTAGTCCTGGAGACATTTAGAGGCCATAGAGTCCAGGCCACAAAGGTAGACGTTTGCAGCCATCGTCATTATCTGACCCAGTCTTTCCTCTCTGTACTTTCCAAACTTGTGAATGAGCAAAGTGGGATTTAAAGTGGGGACCGGGGAGAAAGTCCCACATGACTTCTGTGCTTTTCGGTGCCGCAGCACGTATCATTTTAAAAATAGTTTCTGCACATTACGGACAAACAGGGTTTGTGACAGCTTTTTTGACAGCAGCAGCCCTGCTCTATTTCAATGAGAAGAAAAAAAATTGTCCAATTTTAGTCATGCTTTCTGAGAACACATGCTGGCATGAATTCAAGACAGCCGAGAAACAGCAAGGAACCCATTAGGGAGCCTGCCCCCTTGTGGATATCAGGGTGCATTGCAAGATGGCCCTGGGACAAAGAGGCTGGTTAGGGAATGCATTTAATTTACCAGTGATATCTTGCTCTAGTAAATACCAGATCCCAGGTTTAAGGCACAGTGGAGGTGGTGGACAGATATCAGAGATATATGATACAGTATAAAGAACACCATGAAAGAAAACAAGGGGCCCCATAGGACAGCATAGCGGCCTGACCCAAGACAGGGACACAAAAGCCACTTAGGAAAGGCTTTGCAAAGGAACTCGTTTTGCCACCAAAACGAGTTTAGAAGCTGTGTGTGAACTGTCCAGAGGGTTAAAGGATGAAGGGAGCAGACAGACACACAGCCACAGAGACAGAGAGAGGACATTGTATGTGGAGTAGCTCCAAGTGGCCAGAGCACAGATCCATGGGCAGCTCACAATGTGGTCACAGCCAGATCTCAGGCAAGGAATAGCAGAAGCAAATGGGGCATGTGGAGTTCCTCCCAGTGGCAAACAGGTGTCCCTGGAGGCTCCTCGGCAGTGACAAGAGGTGACATTCCTGCATAGAGGAAATGATGCTAAGCCAAGTTGCCAAGTCCTGTAATGAGGTCGAGGCCATAAGCTAGAGTGGAATTAAGGAGGCAGTCTGGATGCCATGGCCACACTGAAGAATGCCTCTGGGGCCCACATAGTGCAGAGAACCAAGCTTGCCCGCTCAGCCGGGCTCACTCCTGAAAGCCCTGCCACCCCTCCTGAAGGCTTGACTTTTCATCATCTTCTAGGTGTTTTCTTCCAGCCCACCTCCCTTCAGGTTCAAATGAAATTCTTCGAGCCTCTGCTCCTGCAGGCTTGTGGTTAATGACACGGCTAAATGGCCAACACTTCAAAGAGGTAGCAGCCAAGGAAAACAAACTCCCGGCTTCTACATTAGGTGCAAACGATTTTCCATTTCAGGGAGAAGGGGGGAGGGAGTATACAGGTGTGTCACTCAGCAGCCTGATATTTTTAATTCCAGTTACCTGGCTCAGGGCTGCAGCTGGCAGGAGAAAAAGAAACATCAGAAGTCAGAGCTATTTCAGTGGCTCGTGTGTGACTGAGACACCCGCCCCTCTCTATAAAGCAACCTGCGTTGCAGCCCCTGGTCTGTGGAGAACACAGTGGGAATGGCTGACTGGATACTGGCTGAAAGGCTTGGATCTTAGAGGACACCCAAGGCCAAGCTGCTGCCCTCTACTCATTTCCTAAGGGCTCGAGGCAGAGGCTTAGATGACTGTTACCGCAGGTTCCAGCTCTTAGGCCCAACTGACGCCAGCTGACCCCAAATGACCCAGCTGGCCCAGAAAACATTTTTTGTATGTTGCTTTTCCCATTTATGGCAGATGTCTGTTTTATAAGGTTACTTCGGACCTATTTCCTGTTTTCAGCACTTACTACTATAACATGAGTAAACACCTGCACTACTCTGGGTCAGGGGCATGGGAGAGTCTGAGATCACAGCTGTGTGTCCTCTTAGTGTGTCAACTCTGGTTGCATAGGAAATCCAAGGCAAGTAAGGTTGGTTGTTACACAGTTCCCTTAAAGGCAGGTTAAAGAAAGGGGTGGTGGGGAAGCAGCCTTTAAATCCTAAATGACCTCAAGGATATTATTATCTTTGTCCGTGAGATCCAGCAGAAGCTCCAGTCTCTTAGAATATAAGAGATATTATCATAATATTGTTTTGTTATCATGGGTAATGGGGTATGGTAACCCACAAACAGGGTGGCTCTTCACAGGCCATCAGGATAATGGAAAGGACAGTGTGAGTGTGTGTGTGTGTGTGTGTGTGTGTGTGTGTGAGAGAGAGAGAGAGAGAGAGAGAGAGAGAGAGAGAGAGAGAGACCTGTTCAAACTCAGTGTTATACTTTGGATCTTGAAAGGTGGGTCCCCAGTGTACGTGGCTCTACCAGAGGACAGCGGATGGAGCCTTTAAGAGCTGGGATCTAGGGTAAGGAAGTCGGTTCATTAGGGTATGGCTCTACGGGGGCACTGGGACCTGCTCCTATTCATCCTCCCTCTCTTTGACTCCTGCCATGAGGTGAATACCTCCCTCTGCCATGTACACCCACCATGACACACTGCCTCATCACAGACTCAAAAGCAAAGTGCCTAATTGACCATGGGCTGAAACATTTGGAACAATGACCCTAAATAAACCTTTCTTCATCATAGGTTGATTGGTCTCAGCTGTTTGTGACAGTATCATACCTCATCTGTGTCAGGCACAGTGTAGCAGTTCATATATTATAACCCTTGTTCTCAGGTAAGAAGAGAAAGAGAGAAGACATCGAGCCAAAGGAATCTTCCAGGAGAAAGCATTGAGTTAGGCATGGGCACGCACACTCAACACATGCACACGCACACGTACATACACCAACATGCATGTAAACATATATACACATGCGCGCACACAACATACATACGCACACGCACACACACACGCAGAGGAGGGAGAAAGAAGCAAAGGGGGAAAGGAGAGAATGAAGAAAGGAAGGAAAAAAGCAATGGAGAAAAGGTAGAAATAATAAAGAAAAGGAGGAGGGAAATGGCGAGCAAAGGAGGGAGGGAAGGAAGGAGGGAGGGAGGAAGGGAGGGAAAGGCCCTATACTGGCACAGCTAGCACTGGCCTCAGCAGGAAGGATGGATGGTCCTCCCTGCCCCTCTAACCTCACACACTCACTGCTCTGCCTTCCCTACTACATAGAGAGGGGATTGAGAGTGCCGGAATGGCCACACTGTGTGTTCCCCACAGTGATGCTGAGCCAAGGTGATGGTAAGCCTGCTAGAACCTCAACAGGGGCCACAGCTTAGCAAGTGCTAGAGCTAAGCTGTCTCTGGCTACGGTGGTATGACCCATGCATGTGGTCCATTTCTCTGGCTCATTCATAGTAGCCATCTGTTCTCCAGTGTGAGCTGGTTCATGAAGTTATGGAATAAGAAACTGCCTGGGGGTGGCTGGAGAGTTGGCTCAGCAGTAAAGGGTATTTGTTCTTGCAGTGAACCTGGGTTCAACTCCCAGTGCCCATATTGTGACTCACAACCATCCATAAACCCAGTTCCAGGGTGTCTTAGTTATGGTTTTACTGCTGTGAACAGACACCATGACCAAGGCAACTCTTATAAGGACAACATTGAATTGGGGCTGGCTTAGAGGTTCAGAGGTTCAGTCCATTATCATCAAGGCGGGACCATGGCAGCATCCAGGCAGGCGTGGTGCAGGAGGAGCTGAGAGTTCTCCATCTTCATCTGAAGGCTGCTGGTGGAAGACTGACTTCAAGGCAGCTAGGATGAGAGTCTTATAGTCCACACCCACAGTGACACACCTACTCCAACAAGGTCACACCTCCTAATAGTGCCACTCACTGGTCCCAGCGTATACAAAACATGACACAGGGGATCTAACAGGGATGGATACAGTGAATATACATGCACTCATGTAAAGCATTCACACACTTAAAAATAAATAAATCTAAAAGAAAGAAACAAACTGCCTGGGAGGAGGCACTGGCTGTTCTTTCAGAAGGCTGGGTTTAATTCCCAGCACCCACATAGCAGCTTACAGCTGTCTGGAGGTCCAGCTCCAGGGGATTCAACACCCTCATACAGACATCCACGCAGGCAAAACACTGATGCACATAAAGTAAGAATAAATAAATCATTAGAAGAGGAAGAGGAGGAGGAGACCAGGACACAGACTCATGCAAAGGAAAGATTGTGTGGGGACATGGGAAGAAGAGAAGTCACAAGAGGGGACCTTAATCTTGGACTTTTAGCCTCGGGCATTGTGAGCTTTCTGTTGTTTGAATCAAAGGTTTGTGATTCTTTGTCATGGCAGCTGGAGCCAACTAGTGTTGTGACACAAGCCAGGAATGACAGAGATAGTTACATGACTACAGTAGAAGGAGATGTCCCAAAGAAAGACAGACCACATGGATGGGGTAGCACTTTCATGGCCCAGTGGACAACTCTAGGTCCAGAGGACCTTGGATAGTCCAGTGTCCACTCTTCCCCAGTGTGGTGGTTTGAATATGCTTGGCCCATAGGGAGTGTACTGTTAGAAGGTGTAGCCTTGTTGGAGGAAGTGCGTCACTGGGGGGTGGGCTTTGAGGTCTCATATATATGCTCAAGTCTGGCCAGAGTCAGGCTTCTCCTGGCTGTAGTCAGATTAAGATGTAGAACTCTCAACTCTTCCAGCATCATGTCTGCCTGGATGCTGTCATGCTTCTTGCAATGGAAACCCTAACTAAGACAGAAGTTGGTACCAGGAGTGGGGTGTTGTTGTGACAGGCCTGACCATGCTTTTGTTTGGAGGAATGTGGATCTTGGGACTTTGGATTTGGAAAGCCATGGAATGCTTTAAGTGGGGCTTAATGGGCTATCCTGGTAGGAATATGGAAGACATTGGTGCTGAGGGTGATTTGAACTCTGGGGCCCTAGTTCAAGAGGTTTCAGAGGGTCAGCCCATTATCCTCATGGCAGGAAGCCTGGCGCTGGAGGAGCTGAGAGTTCTACATCTTCATCTGAGTGCACCCAGAAGACTGATTCTGGCCAGACTTAAGCATATATATGAGACCTCAAAGCCCACCCCCACAGTGACACACTTCTTTCAACAAGGCCACGCCTCCTAACAGTTCCACTCCCTATGGGCCAAGCATATTCAAACCACCATACCCAGTGTCTGTGAGGCTCTGCTGGGTCTTGGATACCCATGGGTTAAACCTAGGACACAAATATTAGTTTGATGCTGTGTTCCTGCTAGGGACTTGGGTACTGTGAACTTCTTTTTTGAATGATGGCCATTTAATTTGAACACAACTTACTTCCCTCCCACCCACCCAGAGTCTCCAGGCTAGCAGGGGAGTCTGGAGGCCAGGAGACCGAGGAGCCATCTCTGCTGCTGGCTGCTAGGGACGCTGGTCACATATCCCAGGTTCTTTGGAAAAGCAGAGGCAGAGATTTATGTGTCTCCTCCAACACCACAGTGACCCCCACTCTGTGCCTGCTGCTTGTGCATAGACCCTCCTCACTGCTGGCACCAGGTCCTTCTTGACTACCCTTAGCCTGGGGTCACATTCCCCAGTGTGACACAAGTGGGACTTGCTCTGCCAGGGGGCAAACTCATGCTTTACTCACACCCATGTGATGCTGAGAAGGCTGTCAATCCCAGAAGCGACCTACTTCTGAGCAAGGGTCAGTCTGCAGCCCTAGCTAGGCCAATGTCATGCAAACCCCATCCTAATGCACTTGCCTAGATAGCCTAGGGGCTTCCCTGAGTCAGTCTCCCTACCTGGGCAAGTTCCCCACCTTGATCCTTAGGCTGTAGTTTGCAAGCCTGAAGCTACTTGTGCCTTCTTCCTTCCTTTCTTCATTCTCCCCTTTCCCCCTTTGCTCCTTTCTCCCTCCTGGGTGTGTGTGTCATGAACCCTGAGATGCCCTAGGAGAGTGGTTCTCAACCTGTGGGTTGCAACCCCTTTGGGGGTCAAATGACCCTTCTCAGTGGTCACCTAAGACCACCAGAAAACACAGGTACTTATATCGCTATTCATAACAGTAGCAAAATTACAGTTATGAAGTAGCTAGCAATGAGAGTAATTTTATGGTTGGGGGTCACCACAACATGAGGGACTGTTAAAGGCCGAAGCCTTAGGAAGGTTGAGAACTGCTCACTGCTCTGGGACATTCCAGAGATGCAGGGAAGCCCAGAGGCTAATTATCCCTCAATCATCCATCTTTCCATAACCCACCAGGGCTCCATCTTGTTAGATTTTTTTTTTCTGCCCATCCAGAACTTTCTAGATTCTTCATGAATCTACATGTGTTCTGGAGTCTCTCTTGCTGTCGATTTGTAGTCTTATACTCTTGTAATCAGCCAGCATATGGAAATTACTTTAATTTTTCCTGCATTTGTTGAGCCTTGTTTTGTGTTCTCCTATGGAAGCAAACTCCACGGACTGCATTGAGCCAAGTGCTCTGTAGATCTCTGTTAAGTCCACGTGATGCACAATCTCATTTAATTTGAATGTTTCTGTTTGTGTGGGGATGACTATTGGTAAGAGTGTGGTACTGAAGTCACCCAGTACTATCATGCTAAGGTTAATCTGTGGCTTTCCATCTAAATAGCATTTGTTTTATGAGATTGTGTACACCTGTATTCAGGGCGGAGACATTCAGAATCTTAACGCCCCCCTGATGGATTGTTGTTCGGTTCGAAGTCTATTTTGTCACATTTTAGAACACTTCTGTGCATTCTCCTGTGTTCATCTGTATTTATTACTCTTCATCAGTAAATTCGTTAGGTTCCCCAGGTCTCCATGTATCAGCCAGTGAAGATGTTGGCTGGGCTGTAGACTGCACCCTGCCACCCCCTCTGCATTTCAGAAGATTCCCTCACCCGCGGCAAGAGCCAGCTCTAAGTTCTGACTGTCCATGCCCAGATGCTCATTTGTGGAAGGCATCATCTCGACATCTACCTCACACACTTCCTCTGCCAGCCAGTCCAACCGTCAAGAAAGGAAATGGGCCCCACTGTGCACCATTCCCACCGCGGTGCTCCGCTCAGAGTACACATCCTTACAGGGCACCCAGTGAGCAGAGAAAACTTCGGATCAGTCCCCAAGGAAAGGGGAAGGCGGCCTTCCAAATGGAAAGAACAGCAGGTGAGGCTGTCGGGAGAGATGAAAGCGTTTGGGGCAGTTGGAGCTCTGTCTGATTAGAGAAATGGAAGACACAGGAATTCAAGAAGCCACCAGAAAGGTCACATGGATGTTTATTAAATAGAAAAGAGGAAAGAGAAGAAGAAAAGGTTGCCAAAACCATATTTCCAAGGATTAAAAAAAAAATTGGAATGCCAAAGAGATGCCATGCTGTGTCATCTTTATAGCTGGGGCACTGGGTATGTACACATATGTACACGGAGCTATGTACACGGGCTTTGTGTGGGTGGTGTTCCTCACCACGTGTTCAGCAGCATTGCTGGAAGGAAGGACTTCAAAGCTGGCAGAAGGCTGGAGAAACGGGAGCCCTGCGGGGCCCTGTGGACCCCGTGGGGCCCTGTGGACCCCGAGACACGACTGGGGGCTCAAGCCAGAGGACACTGGAAAAGTTAAGCAAAAGTCAAATCTGAGCCCTATGCTTCAGTTTCAGTCAGGAAAGTCTAAAAATCTTCCCTAGGGCTGATAGTCCAAGTAGTCTCCAAGAACACTTGCAATCTTTGGAATGGGCTGGCAATGCGCTCCCCTCACCCCCGTCCCTGTGGCTGGACTCGGGCACGTACAGGTCCCTGTGAGTAGGAGTGAGAAAAGAAAGCCCTGGACATCGTCAGAGAACATGAAAATGTACAGCAGTTAATTCAACAGAGAAAAGCCAATGGCAACACCAAAACAGTAATTCACAACACAACGCCTGCTCATAATTCAGTGATGCAGCCAGCGTCTTCCAAAACAAAAGAGCTCCCGGAGCCTGGAAGGGCCAGCTACACCGGAGCTCGCGGAAGTTCTCACAAGCCTCACCACCGGTTGTCTCTGCTTAAAACTCCGCTCCTCATCTACTTCTTGCTGGCTCCTGGGCTGGGGCAGGCAGTATACAAATTCAGAAATAAAAATCCTGCCAGAGTCACCGAAAGGCACCAGGAAGAGGTCATTGCCCCTCCTCCCCCCCTCCACAGCAGACCAATCCAGAGCCTGAGGGCTGCAGTCGATCTGGACAGGGTGCATGGGGATTCTGATCCCACAGACCCCAGGAGAGAGGGCAACCGGTGTGCACAGTGGACGGAGTTGAGGAGGGGTGAGGACAGCAGTTTTGTGGCTTTCTTGAGTTGTCACCCACTCTCGGGTGGGGCTTTTCAGTGACATAGCTTACCAAGAGTCACCGATGATCCTGTAACTCCATAAACTCACTGAGTCCCAGACTTAACTTTGGTGGAATTATTTCTTTAGTCTTCCGTAGGGGATTGTGGCACACTGGGCCAGTGTTTGCTTTACCAAGAAGAGTCTGGGCTCTCCCAGCTTTGGGGCTGCCAGCTTTGAAAGTCATTCAGTCAGCATGCCTCCCCTGCCTGACTGGGGACTGGGCTCTCTAGACCCTCGGTGTTGGCAAGATTGGGGAAAATGACAGACTGGCTTTATTTCTATACTGTAGATGGTTAAATGGAGGACACGCAGCTAGAGGGGCATTACTGAAACTAGACTATAGTCGCCCTGACACGTGTAGGGCACACAGGACCACTCTGGTTAGGATTCAATCTGTCCTGGTGCATCATGGGATTGAGGCTGGGTCACGCTCTAAGTGGAAGCATTCTGTGAACATTCAGAAGCTCTCAAAGGCTAACAGGAAGAAAGATGAAGAAGACTGTGAGCCTCTCACCCACCACTTAGATGACCTCTTCACAATACCACTGTCCAAGATGACCTCCACATTCCCTACGACCTGGGCACAGAACTCTCTAGAAGGAGACAGAGTTCCTGCTTGTTGAAGAAAAGTTCTCCCCGAGCTTGCAGTCACTGGTGGAGGCTGGATACTTAGGGATATGACCTGGAGAGCATCTTTCATCTGAGCTCAGGACCTGAACACTGAAGGAACACTTGCTAACCGCAGAACCTCCCTCACAGCTCTGGGAGCGAACCCCATCCTAGGCTGGCAGATGGTGTCCTGGCTCCCTGCTTCCACTAGAGGGAAACCTTGCTCTGCATCGGGCGCACTTCTGCCCGGGACTAGGAGGTACTGTGGTCAGTTTGTTCTCTAAGCCCAAGCCCTCTCTAACCACAGAGACTAGCCTCTGGAAGCTCTGACTAATGAAGTTGGGAGTGCCTCTGATCCCCACCACGGGGCTTGAAAAGGATCCAGAGAGTGTGAGAAAGACCACTGGGAGCTATTCTCACTAACAGAGCACCCACTGCCTTTCTTTGGCCCCAGCACTCTGGCCCCAGAGCACAGGGCCCCAGCTTTCTTGACCGCAGGCCTTGCGTTTTGAATCTTAAGGTCAAAGGAACACTCATTCAACATCACTTTCCTGCTTCAGGACCCTTGGGCTTTTGGGGGGATTTTTCTGGTCTTGGGGTTTCAGCCCACTGTATGCTGGCCTTAGACCTGGTGTTTGATGTGTGGATGGCTTTTCTTTTGCACTTCTTGATCCTTTTCTGTCCGGGGGACACGCTAACCATGTGGTTCATTGACTTCCTATGTCTCCTATAACTGTGTTCTCCCCGCTGCTCCTCAGTCCCCAGCATCCCACACCCCACGATTTTATCATACATCGGTGCAGCCTTGGTCCTGTGAGGGAAGGCAGGACTTAGATCCCGTGAGCCAGGCGGCTCTGAGCACCAACTCTGTCTCTAGCGGCTATGTGCTTCCACTCTCCATCAGGGACCTGCAGAAGCCAGGGGGCATGGCTTTGAGGGCACATGAGCTCAAGGATACAGGAGGGCAGATGGAGAAATACTGCTCTCATCCTTCTGAGGAGGCTCATTATTCCTCCCTGGGACTTCTGAGGGGTATGTGTCTCCAGGAGAAGCCTCTGGTCTCCTTGTGAAAGCTTAACAAAAACTCCCCACGGATTGCTCACAGAATAGGAGAGGAACTAAGCTGAGCGGCGCCTGGGCCACGCCCACTGTGGGGGCGCGTCGCTGAGGCTGGACACAGGTCCGGGACCACGGGGCAGGGAGCCTACCGACCAGCCCAGCAGTGGCCTCTTCACTTCCTTTGTTTCTCTCTAGGGAAGCTGGAGACTTGACTCAGGCAAGGGCAGCAGATTTGGCAGTCTGAGGGTGGAGGGTGGGTGGTTCCATAGCGGCTTCCTGTCCACAGTGTGGGGTCTTCAGTGGTCCCCACAATTCACTACACATTGCTGAATTGTTTTAGCTTAACAAAGCCTAGAATCACCAGGGAAGTCTTAAAGAGAAATTATTTTAGACCAGATTGGCCTGTGGGTTCCTCTGTGGAGGATTATCTTATTTTTAATGGAAGTGAGGCGATCCACCCTGAACGTGGGTAGCACTAGTTCGTGGGCAGCACCAGTTCGTGGGCTGGGTCTTGGACTTTATAAATGTCCATGAAAACGGGGTGGGGGTGGGGGAGATGGATGCATTTGTTTCTCTCTGCTGTTGACGGTGGATGTGGTGACTTAGGTGCTTCCGGTTCCTGCCATCTTGGCTCCTCGGCTATGATGGACTGTATATAACCTGGATTATAAGCCCCCCCCCCCAAAAAAAAAACAACTTTCCTCTTTCCTGTTGCATGTTGTTTTTTTGGTCAGGATATTTTACCACAGCAACAGAAATAGAGCTAGGACACTAGGCTACCTGTCCTCACTCTTGCTCCAGGGTCCGTTTGGTGGAAGGAATGGCCACTCTGATTACAATGCCACATTAGGTCCTGGCATGGTCACAGTCTCTGGGGATCTTTTCTGTGCCTGTAATGTCTGCCCCTGGCACTCATAGCAGAGAACAGTCTTCTGAATTATTTCCCAAGGTTGGGACAGCAGCCCTGAGCTATGCCACTGAGACAGCTTTGTCACTTAAGAGCCCTGGAGCCACTAAGCACTATCTGGGTCCAAGGCCCTGCTTTCTAGATAGCTGGTGTTTAGTAAATGACTCTGGTCACCTAGATCCAATGGCCTGCTTGGACTGTGTGGAGTGAATTAGCCACTGTCCATAAGCTGGGAATGATTATGCTAATTAGGCCTTGCCTAGGGTCTGCTGCTTAGAGCCAGGAGCAACCCTCAGACTCACTATTCTGGGGGCTCCTAAAGTCTACCCACATCAGCCACCTGGAGTGAGGGGGTGCTAGGGAGACCGCTTTCCGAGCTCACAAACCCCTGTATTATGCCATCCCACACTGGAACTCATGGTGACACTTGTCACTCAGGAAAGTCCCACTCGAGTCTGGCTCATGTCACTAAACAGCAATACAAATTGCTTTCTCCTTTCAACTCCCCCGGAAGCCACCCCCAGCCCAAGCCAGGGAAACAGACTTCTCCCTTGCTGTGGGGGCTGCTCTTGCCAAGGCCTGTCATCACTGGCTATGTGGGATAAAGGGTTGTGGGCTGGCAGCATGGGAGGACACACTGGCCCATCATTCCTCTTTCTGGTACAGCTTTTCTACCTGAGGTAGCCTCCTTGACAGCAGAGATCTGATGTAGAGAGAACCAAGCCTGGCCCCATACCCAAAGACAGGGGCTGCAAACAAACAGAAGCAACAGAAAGAAACTAGAAGAAATAGGCCCCTGGCAGGTGTTCAAAAGGTACAACTCAATCCCATACAGCCATGGAAGAAACTAATGGGTAGACACAGGGTAGGACAGGCAAGCCAGCCTAGAGTCAGGGCCAGGAATGAGTACTTCATGATCTCTTCATGATGTCAGGGGCTGTCCAGTTGGGGCTGGCTTTCAAGGACTGCAATTAAGAAGGCGGGGGTGGGGGGCTGGAACCCCAGTGAAACAGGAGTTCCTTCTCAAGAGTCTCCGTCCACCAAGGTGGAAAGTGGACGGCTCCTTTCTTTAACCCCAGCCACGCTGTGACAGAGCCTCAGGCAGATGATGAAAGATTCCAAGAGGACCCACCGATGGCTCAAGGCCAGTGTGACTGGGAACTGAGCCCTGGACCTGTCTCGCATGTTAGCGCTTCCTACGTTAGAGTGAGAATGGAGAGAGATGTAAATAGCCACCCCATCGCCATCAGTTTGGGTCGGTCTTTCTCTTAATTTCAGATCCCTGCCTTCACACTTTCTGATGCTTTCTCTGCCTAGGAAGGATCTAGCTCTGTACTGATCAGTCCCAGGTTTGCTGCTCAAAGGGGCATATACCATATCAACAACTTCAGCCTCACGATGCGTCTTCTTGCAGCACGGGTGAATTTCAGGTCAAAGTCCCCAACCTCATGATGTCACTCTGCAGGTCTCATGGTTCAAATGCAGTCCAGTCTCCAATGTCCCCCAGGACTTGCTCAGGCAAGGCTATTTACATTTCACGAGTCCCAGCTGATTATTCACAGGGTTCTCTGGTGATATCTACGTGTTTGGCAGTGGGTGGGGAGCCCAGACTCTGCTGGGGTATCAGGAATCAGTAAAGAATGGATTTGCATCATCTTCCTCAAAACAAAACATCTGGATTCAGAAACAAGTGGACGTCAGAAAAAAAAAAAAAGAAAAGAAAAAGAAGGTACCAGAGACCGTAGTAAATATATCCAAGAAGGCTGCTGGTCTATAGCCATTCACAACTCAGTCTGATCATTTTGCTTATAACATCTGGATACTAGCAGTGACATCCCAGAGGTGGAGTGGGTGCCACCCCCTGAATCAAGTCACAAAGTCACATGCACAGCCAGCAACTCAAACGCTGGGGTATCATCAGACTCCTGGGGGGACCCAAGGATTTTTTCCACATTGGGCTATCACCTGACCTTTCCACACTGGCAACCCCCACCCTGATACTGCCTCTGGGAGACCACAGAGCAAATACAGGGAGCCACATGGTTGAGCAGGGCGTGAGGACCCAGAGGATTCCATGAAGTCCCGACACCTGGGAGAGTGACTGATCACCTGCACAGGGCCTACAGCAGTTCAGCCTGACAGGTCTGGGTGCCTGTTCAGTGTGTAGTTGGATAGGCACGCCCAGCACCCCTGGGTCACTATCCTGCCTCTAGCCCAGTCCCGATGTTCTGGGCCTGTTCCTCCTGTGTACTCTGGAGCAGGGATAGAAGTTAGCCTTGGAACCTGCTAAGAAAAGCAGGTGTGTTTTCCAAAATAAATAATATTTTGTAAGTACTCCCTTTCTACCCCAATCTGAGAAATGGCAGAAGAGAATATGTGAAGGTCCTTGTGTCCAGAGCCACCTGGTGTGGCCCTCACAGGACTCTGGACTTCCCCGGCAGGTCCTGTAGGTTCACAGCTGTTGTGGGATGCCTTGATCCTTGTACCCTGTGAGGAAAAAGGAGAGGAGAGGTAGTTAGGGAGACACTCCCTTTAGGATTTGCCGAACATGGCCCCAGACCAGAATATACTCATGAGACCTTGTCTATACTATGAGGACCTTATTTGTACAGGGAGCAGCAAAGATCTACTATTTACAAGCAAGGCTATTGGCTGCCCAGGAAGGGAACAACTGTCTGACATATGTTCAGCCAACTGGATAACTGGGACAGTATGGGACTGGAGTATACTGAGTCTTCAGAGCATTGTTGCTAATCATGAGATTTTTCTTTTTCAGTATCAGAGATGAGACCCAGGCCCTCACACACATTGACTAGTGCTTCACCTCCGGCTGCACCCCATCCCTCCCTGGGAAAGTTGGAGCTCTGATGTCAGCATAGACTGTGCTAATCTGATTGGGTGAGATTACAGAGCTAAGATAACAGGGGAGGGTATACTGAGCTGTGTCTTCCATCCAGTGTCTTTGGTCTGAGGAGGAATGGCAGGAGCCCCAACTGGGTCTCTCTCTATGTAGCAGGCTACCTGTCAATCTTGAGTACTAATAACCCAGTGCCGGTTAGGAGCATAGGAGCAATACAAGAGAATGACCAAAGATGGTGCAGAGGTTAGGGACCTGTTGTGCTAAGGGCTGCCTTCTACAGAAAAGCTAAAACTGCAATCAACAATGAACCAATGAAGAAGGTAAGGTGCCTGTGCAGGAGAGAGGGTGGGTATCTACCAACAGACTCACCTTGAGAGACTGCAGCAGCAGAGATTCAAGGCAGCAGAAGGAAGAGAAGAGAGAAGAGAGACTGTCTGAACACAAGGCAAGGCACCAGGCACGTATAATGGGGAGGAGCTCTACCAAAGACACTGCAAAGACAGAGCTTCAGCCAAGGGGCAGTTAGTCTTCCCAGTCACCAGCCACAGAGCCAGGAGCCAGTTCTGTTTGTTTCCCACTGTTTCCCACGTCCCTGCCACTGTCTGCTCAGTGCCTCCTTAAGCCACGCCCAACACCCCTGCTCACCTCCTGTCTTTATCCATATTCCTTTACTCCCCGTTCCCAGCCCATGCTCTCAGGGTGCATTCTGAATGATCTAAGAGGGACAGATAGAGCCAAGGCAGTTGTGACTGACAGACAAAGATTCTGCAGTGACCTGCCTTGGTCCCGGTCCGGCTCTGTCTGGTCTTTCTGGTTAGTCTTTTCTATGGACTGGGCCCACTCTTACAGAGCCTGATGCTTTGGGAAAGAGCTGAGGAGAGAAAACATTTTGTAGACATCTTGGCTCGATTGGTAATGACTGCCCAGAGCCTTGTGCTGAGACAAATGTCACAAACGATTACCAATGTCTGCTATGGATGTAGTAATAGAAAGAGTGGTCAGGAGAGCTGCCAGGCAAGTACTGACCAGTGACCAAGACAAGCTGCTGAGTATTGCTGCTCATTATTAATATGGATGGAGCTTCTATGTTCAGCCAAGGCTCTGAATCTTCTCAGAAGTTTTTATTTGATACTGTGTTTCCGGTGGCACCCAAAGGTGTCTTGTGAAACTCAGCCCATATATTTTTTTTCAGCTATGCAGTAGAAGTAAGCCTCTACCCAGCTGTTCCTGGGACAAAATCGGTTATAGCTGTCCCCTTCTAAGGACTATTCCAAGACACCTCCTCAACGGTGGCTGCTCAGAGCAACCCCAGCCCATCCCATGGGAGTGGTGCACTCATCTTTTGAGGGTGAGGGCAATGTTTAGGAAAAGTGAAAAGGTAGTGGCATTGAGATGGGGGGTGGGGCTGGCAGTCTAGCAGAGGAGGCAGAGACTGATTTCCTTCTGCAGCCTCCAAAAATCACGGTGAAAAAACTGGTACCGAGACAGAACCCCTGAATACATCCCATCTACCTAAGAGGCTGACCAACCCACAAGGGAGCCCAGAGGGCAAGGAGGAAGGGCTGGGCTGGAGGACCTGACATCTGTTCATTCTGTAGCTCCTACACCAGTCCAGAGTTCTGGAGAAGTCAGTAGCCTGGGAGACAGGCAGGGAAGGAGTGCATCTTGGCATTTATGTTATCTAGGGCTAACAAGAGTGCTCTTGAACTTATGGCTTTGATCTAGACCCCTTGTTCCTGGGTATAGGGGGGAGGGGACAAATGACAGATGCAGAAGATCCCTGACATTTAAGTTTAAGATGTGTTACTTGGGGTGCTGAGCTCATCTTTTGACATGATGGTCCTGCCTGTGATGGGTTTAATGGGTGGTCATCCACAGGAAGTCAAAGAGCATCTGATACCAGGAAGCTGCAGGAATCAGATTTGGCATCAACACATTTATTGAGACCCAATCTGGCACATTCTTCACTGCCGTGACAGATCTAGAATGTCCTACGAAGGCCCAGGTATGAAGGCTTGATCTCCTAATTGTAAGTCTTACATGGGGCATTCCCTTGAAGGGAATTTGGAGACTCTTGTTTCTTCTCTTTCCTTCCTTTCCCAGGTATGAGGTGGGTGGCTTTCGTCCTGCCATGAAATGCTCTGTGGTCACGACTCAGGACAATGAGGCCAACCAAGCCTGGATTGAATCCTCTAAAACTCAGGGTAATGTAACTCATTTTTCATAATAAGTTGATTTCTCCCTGGCATTTGTTATAGTAACAGAAAGCTGACTAACCATCTTACCAAAGTCTCAACACTGCTCATCTCAATGCCAGGATAAGAAGCAGACAAGCCAGTAGTGTGTGGCTGCTACAGCCTTCCCAGGCCTTTTAGAGCAGCTGCAACTCCTAGGATCTAGCTGGGGATGGGGTCTGGCGCCTGAAGACATCCCACATGTCCCTGAGGACATGACCTAGGGGCTCCTGGGAAATCTCTGCGCTATCTTTGGGACTCACAGTGGCTGGTGGCACAGATGGTGGTACGTCTCTCCAAAAGGCAATGTTCTGGCCCTCTCCAGCACTGCAGGTGAGCCCCAGTGGAGGGGTCATCAGATGCAGGTGAGGGAGCTGTACAGGCCACCTCGATCTGGTAGCTCTTCCCAGTAGACTGGGGTACATCACTTCTGCCTGATGTGCCTCCTCCCCCTGACTGCCATCTGAGGAGTTAGCTTTACCTATGGGGCATCCTGACAATCCACTGACCCACTGACTTCCTCTCTAAATTCCCAGAACATCTGCTGTCAGGTCTGGCGCCCTGACCACCCACACTGAATCCTACCAGGCTCTGACACATGAATTTTCCCTGGTGGGGTAATCTGATGAGTCTCTGTTCCTGGTCCTAACACGGCGTGTGCAGAAGCGCCTGCATTTTCCAAGGAACTCTGAGGCTAAGTAAGTCCCAGATCATTCTAGACTATTCTAGATCATTCTGTGGCCTCCAGATCGTAACTTTTCTTCCTGCTTCCTCTGGTACAGCTTGTGTCTACACTGGCAATTTAACCTGTGAACCCAGTGAGGAGCAGCAGATAGGGACAGGGTACAAAGAACCAAGTGGCTGAGGAGACATGGCCTCAGTTACTGAGACCCTCCACTCAAGGAGGTAGGAACAGGGATGGAGGTACAGGGAAACAGCTGTTAAGACAGGTGATGTCTAATGTAAGATTCCACTAGATTATTTTTAAAATGATCATTTGTCTCTGGTAGATTTGATTTTGCAACTTTAAATGCTTCCACAAAACACTTTTGTGCATAAATTGATTTTGCATTAACAATGGGTGAATCATGAACACCTTCAATGAGTGTGAACTCATAAGGTTTTGACGCCAACCAACCAAAGAGTGTAGTCTAACGCAGTTAAGACTCATGCAGGTCTATGTGTCAGACGGAGTTACACAGCTTCCTGTGGGTGAAAACAGTACGTTGTCCTGCTTTTCCTCTAGAAACTGTGATGGAAGACACACAACCATGGACCAGGAGGCTTTCCCAGTTTCAGTGAGATGGCTGCTTCCTTGGCAAAGGCAGGGAATAGTGTCTCAGCTGTAGAGGACCCCTCCCTTGGGGACCCACCCTGGAGGGCTGACATAGTAGAGAAAATGCTCTGGACCTGGTGGCCATGGCACTAGGGTGGAAGAACAGGTGTGGCCTTAGAAGCTGTGTCAAGAATATGGGTGTCTTTGGGGTGAGAGGTCTCTTGTTCTTCCCAGGTATCTCCACAGCTCTGGCACCCTGGCTAGGCCCCAGCCTGCTGTGCCCTCAGAACACACCAGCAATTACTCACTGGCAAGGATGACCATGTCCATGCCCCAGAAGATGCTCATGATCCAGCCCACCATAACGATGGCCGTGAGCACCTGAATGAGGGCTGCAGCAATATTCAGCCAGAAGACGCAGCACATGTGCCTGTCCGGGAGGTCAGTGCGTGCCCCACACAGCACAGTGAAGGCCGAGACGAAGGTACCTGGGAGAGCACAGAAGGGATAGCTTCAGAGGAGGCTGCAAGACCCAGTCTTGCCCCCCCAACTCCCCCACTGCTCCACTGCCACTGCTGGGAGAGGAGCCAATAGGTCCCCCACCCCCTGGGCAGCACTCCTGCTCAGGTCCCAGCCATAGCTTGTCACCAAAGTGAAGAGATTAGGATACCACATGGAGGAGGTGTGATGTGGGGCTGCCAGGGTCTAGCACCATGCCTATGGCTTCTGGAGAACAGGAGTCATAGGGTGACTCAGAAGCCTCAGAGGTGGAATTCCAGGGAGCTGGATGGCCAGGAAGTAATCTCAGCCTATGTGCTGATTGCTAGGGGACACGACTATTGGACCTGTGGAGTGCAGTACTACAGCCAGGACAGTCTCAGCATCCCTGATGTTCCCACTACTCCAACCCCAGGGAAGGGGTGTAGGAGGAAGAGCCATCTGAGAGGTGATCCCTTCTTTTCCCTCTCCCCAATCACCTTCCCTTCCCCCTTTCTGCCAGTGTCTTCTGTATCGAGAATATCTTGCATATTGTATGGATGTATCACCTATCAATTAAAAAAACCTACGGCCTATAGGAAAGGGTAGACTAGAAAGTGGGACATCCGGGAGGCAGAAAGAGTTCTGGAGTAGGAGCAAAGCACAGAAGATTCGCCAGGGAAAATGTGTCGAGCACAGATGCACGGTGCTGGAGCACAGGTAACCAGCCACGTGGCAGAATGTAGATTAGAGTAAATGGATTAATTTAAGTTATGATCTAGTCAGAGAAGAGTCTAGCTATATGGCCAAGGTATTTGTAAATATATTTTGAGTCTGAGCCTTACTTCTGGGAGCAGGGGGCTGGGACCAAGAGTCAGGATATAACTTCTACAGTCTTACCCCTACTGCTATGTTTACTGAGTTTTGATTTGATAATAGTTCTTCTCTGATGTAAGCTCTGAGCCCCATGAGGCCTCCCCCAGTTGGCATTCTCCCTATAACTGTTTCCTGAGGGCTCTGGCAACAAGTACCACAGCTTAATGGCCTCCACAACACAAATGCACCCTTCGCTGCTTTGGAGGTCAGGGCAGTCTGACTAGGCTCTTAGGCTAGTATAGGGAAACCATTTCCTCTTGCCCCACCTTCTAGAAGCTGCTTGTGGTCTTGGCTCACAGCCCCTTGCTCCATGGCAAGAGCCAGAAGCACAGCACCCAACCCTTGACCTGTTCTGTTTTCTCACCCCTGAACCCTGGCCCTCCTGCCTGCTTTATGTGAGGACACACTTGAATAATCTCATCTCTCAAGATACCCTGCTTCGTGGTGTCTCAGAGTCTCTTTCATCGGTAAGGTCACACGCTCACACGTTTGGCGGCTGGTGCTCAGCCTTCTACCCTACCTTACATATAGAGACTCAGAAAGTAAGTATGTTGCCCAGAGCCACAATCACAAGCTGAGCCCACACTGGTCCCAGAGGCCAATGACCTGTCAAAGGCAGGCCAAGATCTAAATTGAGACTTTGGGGAAGTTGGGCCATGGGCGGATGACCATTCTCATGACCCCAATTCTCTCTGTTCCTGCTTCGGGGACACTGAGACTGTCCATTTGCTTCCAGCTGAACTTGGTTTCCAGCGCCACTTCCCAGCTCAACGGCTCCTACTCAGCTACAGGCTTCCACTGTGGCCTGCCTTTGGAGTCCAGCTGCTGGTTTCTCATCCCTGCCCCTCCTCCTCCTCCTCCTCTGAACTGCCTCCCCCAGTGAAGGCCCCACCCCATCACCTCTCCTCTCAGAACACAAACAAAGCTCAGTACCTCACACAGCAGGTGATCTGTGGTGATTAAAGGAATAACCCTGCCTTGAGTGTCCTCAGACTTTACACCACCTCCTTCAGCATTTGTTACAGACACAGTGACCAGGTTCCCCAACAGCCTTGAATGCCTGAAGTGCCCACGAGTCTGCACTGCCAAACAAACTCCCCTACTCCACCCCAAGGAATAAAGAAGGCCACTACAAGTATGACAACCAGGAAGCTGGCCTTGCACCAACCACACTAGCACAGAGCATCACAGTACTATAGGAACTGCAGGACCAAGCTCTTGTCCTCACAGAAAGGACAGTCTAGCAAGGGCACACAGTGGCTGGGGGCTCTCCTTTCTGGGTGCATGAGGCAGGAGGATTACCCCTTGCAAGTCCATGTAAGTTGCCTCAGGGACTAACTCAGCCTTGCCCTTGGTGCCTGCTGTGCTATAGAGACTCACAGGGAAGGTTAACAGCTTGGCTTTTACAGAGTTCCAGACGGGAATGGGAGTGACCTGGGACAGGAGACCCACTTTATCCAGTGGGGGAGGGGTGTGAGCTTAGACAGCGCTGGAGCAGTCGGGGTGACACCAGTAAATGGGTGAGGTGAAGATGAGGACTAGCTGGACCATTGTGAAGGCTTCTGAACGATGGGGTATGGCTCTGCCCAACCTGCAGAAAGCAGAGCCCTGGGGAGCTTTGAGCAGGAAAGGGAAAGGAAACGTAAGGAAGTGAGTCTCTCAGCAGGGCTGTCTCAGCAGGTTTGAGCGACACCAGAAGGAGAGTGCGCCTTTCACCTGCAACCTCTGAGAAGGGACAAGGACACAGGGGACTTCGGTACATGGCTGCTGTTGGAGTGTCATGTGTAGGGAAGAGGAGAGGAACACAAGCTGACAGCGTTACACAAGAGAATCCTGCAGATGTAAAGAGATGGTGGGAGAGGAACCCGGATGCGTGGGGGTAAATATTAAAGCGAGAGTAACACAAATGCCATTACAGTGTGCTGAGCACAGGTTACCCTCTCTCTACCTACGCTGCTTTTTTCTTTTACATTTATTTATTTATTTATTAGAAGGAGGAGTGCGTGCCTCTGCATGTGTAGAGATCAAAGGGCAGTGCGAGAAATGGATTCTCTCCTACCAAGTGAAATCCAGAGATCCAACTCAGGCCGGCAGCCTTCATGGCTGGCACCTCTGTAAGCACACAGACTTGCATGCATGTATATGGACAGATGCAACTCCCCAACACACACAAAATGGAGAAGACTTTTTTTTTTTTAAGATAGTCTCATGTAGCCAGGCTTACCCTGAAACCCTGACCCCTCCCTGTCTCTGCCTCACATGTGCTGGAATTACAGGTGTGTGCTAGCATGTCCAGCCGAAAGCCTCGTACATCATGATAATCATACATCCACGAATCACTCCATCTGTGTCCTTCATTGTCAATCTGTGGGTTTCTGTTGACCCTCTGCCTCTGTAACTGCGGCCTCCCTTCTTTCTTCTGCCAAGGAAGCCTTCTCTAAAGTAGGAATTCTTCCCCCACAGGGTATGTTCTATAGCCCAGGCTACCACACTGAAATCTCTGCCTCAATCTCTCACTGAAAGCACAGGGATGACCCTGGAGACTGTATACTTGAAAGCATGAGACAGAGGCTGGGATGTGGCTGGGTATCATGCATGAAGGCCTCAGTTCCATCCTCGGCACCAAAAATAAAACAGAAAACATTCCCCCATATGACGTGGATGGACCGCTAGGCTTGAGACTACTCCCTCTGCGGGGTGCAGAGAGTTGCCTCACAGACATGACGTCAGAAAACCATCCAACCAGACTGTGGAGATGGCTGAGAGGATAGGAACATGTGTTGGGCAAGCGAGTCTCAGGGACAGACAGAGAAACGGAGAGACACACACACACACACACACAGAGAACTCAATCTTATCAATAACTCCAGTGCCCATCATTCTGGCCTTTTTAACATGATGCAGGGCAATGCTGCTCTAGGCCCAGGCCCTGGGCATGCTGCTTCTGGCAGTGACCACATCAACTGGCACAGCAAAATGATAACACACTACCATCAAGCACTGAACTGTATATAGCACCTGGCGTGTAGGCATGGGCGTGTGTTCCACACATCCTACCGCGGCTGTGGCAGAGATGGGGGTGGGAGCAGCCCCAGGAAGGTCTTCCCACAGAGTCACAACAAATACGTGCCATGCCAGTTTCCTACCACGGTCCCTCTGGCTACCATTCCACCTGATGAGGTGTCTGTGCCCACCTCCCCCAAGGAACTCGGGATACCAGTCTGAGCCAGGCAATGGGAAGAGAAATAAGCCTCTACTCCCCTCTCCCACCCGTGGAAGTCCCCAAAGGGCTTGCCTGGGGTGGCTCTCTGGGCAGAGTTCCCAGAACTTGCCTTCTGTCCCTCCCCCAGTGCTGTCAGGAATGAGAAGAGGCAGAAGTGAGCCATGTGGTCACCCCTCTAGAAGAGGGGGTGGTTATGCTTATAAGAATAGAGCCTGGGACTGGAAAAGTCCATCCCTTGCACTCTCGTGGGGATCGGCTTCTCATGGGAGCTGGAGAAGGTACTGGGTTTGCGTTTGGAGAGATCTTGCAGACTCTTGGAGCTTAGAGAAGGGCGGGGCTGCCCTCTGCCATTCAGTGAAGCTGCTGTCCCTCCCTGCAGTAAACCCTCTCTTAGGCACCAGGCTGTAAATCAGGCCTGACCCCAGATGTGCTCCGCAGCTGGGCCTGCAGTCGTTAAGCTGTGTTGGTGGTAATGCAGTTCCATAGATGTTCCCTTCCCCTGGCCTTGAGCAGACCGTATAGACCTTGGGCGTATGACACAGTTGGACCTTAAAGACCCAGGTGGAACCCAGGTGGAGTCCTCCACCTTGCTGCATGTGCAGCTTCCTACAGGAACTTAGAAGAACGGACGGCCGCTGAGCTTGCTTTGCAACATAGTCCAGCTGAAACAAAGGATGGGGTCTGTGGGCTCTCCCTATAGAACCAAAGTGCTGAATATTAACGTTTGAGCCTTGATCAGAAACCTCTGTCTTGGCTTCACCCCATCCCTTCTTCATTTCCAGCTCCCCTTTCAGGTAGACCCAGCTTGTCCTCAGCCGCTGGCCGGCTACACATAGAAGACACAGCTAAATACTTCTATCACTCAGTTGAACACAGCCATCCATCTTCCAGGCCTCACTCTGAAAATAAGCTCTGAGGGACAGGAAGAAAATGGCAAGGGAGCCCCAACCCTATTGTATAGTCATTTGGAAGTTCAAGACACACACACACGCACGCACGCACGAACGCATGCGTACGAGAAACAAGCCCCACTGGTTAGGGGCAGAATGAAGGTCACAGGCATTTCTAAATAAAAACCCTAGGGACAATGTTTCAGGGTAGCCTTGAAAGCAAACAGCCTCACTCTCTCTGGCCACAACCTGTTAGCTTTTCAGGACATTCACCCTGGAGCACAGTCTGAGAAGAAAGCTGTGCTCGATAGGGCAGAGAAGCAGAACTAGGACTCAACTAGGATTGCCATGTGGGCTCATAGTGAAATGCCTGCTTAGCATAGTCAAGACCCTGGGTCCGAAGGCCAGCAGCAGCCTAGAGAACAGCTGTCTTCTGTGACTTCACTGAGTCATTTCATTCACCCAGAGAGCATTTCATAGACCCAGCCTGGGTCCATGGCTTCACATACTGGCTAGCAAGGAACTTTCAAGACCATGTCATAGAAAGCCAGTGTGTGTGTCATGAGGAAAACATGGGTAGGTCTTACGTTGTCATCCCGACCCCCTCAAAGTTCTTCAGAACAAATTCGCCAGTATGCCTTTGATACCTACAACCTGAACCACTGGTAGGAAGGGCCTATGGATAGCTTTCAGTTTTGCAAAGAAAGCACTGATGTCTTCATAAAGATACCACACCTTAGCCGGGCAGTGGTGGCGCACGCCTTTAATCCCAGCACTTAGGAGGCAGAGGCAGGCGGATTTCTGAGTTCCGAGGCCAGCCTGGTCTACAGAGTGAGTTCCAGGATAGCCAGGGCTATACAGAGAAACCCTGTCTGAAAAACCAAAAAAAAAAAAAAAAAAAAGATACCACACCTTCATGAGGACACCGTTTGTTCATCTCAGTATACCTACTGGAACTCTCCTGAAGTCAGAAGCTCCCACTGACCTTCCTTCTGAGGACAAGGACTGTGGAAATGAGACCAGCCCCCACCTCACCCTTCTCAATGCTTCCACCTTGACTTAAGGGTGATTGTCCCGCTGGAGGTCAAGTCATCTGGAACCGGTCATTAATTTTAATGGCATTGGGCATTGCATCAGCTGCCCTGGGCTTAACAAATCTCTGCCGTCAACCTCCCTTCCTGCTCCATCTCCGGACCTGGAGGGACTGTGGGGAACTGAGGAGCTGTAGAGCAGAGCCACACACCTGAGGTCTCCCTGAGGGTCTCTCTGGGATATGAGGCGTGAGCAGAAGTTTAACCACACAGATTGTCTTAGTCCTCTAGTTCTGGTTCTTGCTCCTCACAGATCCTGGGCTTCAGTGCCACAGGATACAGTGGGGAGAGGGCACGGGGCACGAGCAGGAAGAGCAAAGCAGTATGAAGGCCCCAAAGCACCCAGCTTTGCTCTCATCCCCATCCGGCATGTTGCTTTCAGAGGACAGTCAGGTAGGTGAGAGAGTGGGGGATGCATCAGCGGTGACATTTGCTGAAGAGGAGGAGGCAGCTTCCACTGCCTGAGAATTTATAACCTGGCCAGATGACATTTCCACGGATGGAGAGGCAGCGAGGGTAAAACCAGAGAGGGGCCCTACCCAAGCTGGCAGCTGCCGGGAGCCTTTCTGTGACCAAGGACATGAAGGATGCTGTAGTCCAGTTCTCCCATAGGCACTAGAGATGCTGAAAATGTAGCCCAGGCTTACCTTTTTCCTTAAAGTGTCCTTGACAGCAGGGTTGGACTGAGTAAGATACATGGGCTGGTGGCTGAGATCCCTTCAGTTGCCTGATAAGTAACATTATGAAATGCCTATTAAGTATTAAAATCAATTCACCCTTTGCTTATGAACTCTAGAGGAAGCAGGGACCCTGGGTCCTCACCACCCAAGAGGGAATGTTTGAGAGTCAGGGTTGTCAAACATTACAAGGGAGGGAGGGGGAAGCAGTGTGCCCTGAGGCCTTTCCTCTGGTCACAGTAGAGCCTTTGGAGGACAGCTGACACATTACAGGTCATAGCAGAACTCAACTCAACATCTCAGACTTCAACTCCAGACCTGGAAGGCGAAGTTCCAGGTGCAAAGTTGCTTCCCAGTGATAAATGCGTGTGTCTTTGCGTTGAGACTTTGACATCCAATCTGATGGTATTATTAGCACACAGGCCTTTAGGAGATGGCTGGGTTTTGTTGAGGTGCTTGTATTGCTGCCCATGATGAATCCAGGACCTCACAGGGGACAGAGAGCCCCACACAAGCCCCCAGGGCCCTCTGGATCTCCTGTCTATGAACAGAAACAGGAAGGGGTGGATCCTTCTGAGCTCATAGCCACTGCAGCTTGTTGCTCTCTGACTTCCAGCCAGCAGACAAAGGTTGGTGGTTTACTGCTGGCCAAATGAGAACTGCCTTTTCCTAAAAACCAGACTCGGTTCATGACAGCCCCCACATGGATTCAGCTAACATTTATACAACATCTTCTGGGGACCAAGAAAAGGGCAAAACTATGGATGCCATTACAGTAGGCCAGCATCCTGGTTATCAAGAGTCTCACAGGGTAGCAGCGAGAGACAGCCACAGAATGCAATGCTGCAGTCAGTCCGTCTCTGGAGAGGTGGAGGCAGGAGGCGGGATGCCACCATGGGCACAGCAGGGCCCTGGCACTGGAATGCTAGGGTCCAGACCCACAGATAGGCTGCGAGACCCCAAGTGACTGTCCCCCCATGAAGGGAATGTCCAGAGCCCGCTGCATGGACAAGAAGATAAGGGAATGTGTGACACACTCAGAACACAGACTAAGGATGAGTGAGGGCCCTGGAAGGAACTGGTGGGGGACAGTCTACCCTCGTAGTCTGGACTGCAGCAGAATCTTTGCAAGTAAGCTAATTAACTATGAATATGAAAATGAAATTGAAACAGAGAAGCCAGGTCTCACAGTAGCCAGTGTCACTATTCTTCATTCTAATATATATGTCTTGTGCATGTGTGTGGCTGGAGGTTGACTGAGTGTCTCCCTCTATCACTCATGATTTTACTTGTTGAGGCAGGGCCTCTCACTGAATCTGGAGTTCTCACCGTTTCAGCCAGATGGGTGAGCTGGAAGCTCAGAGAATCCACTGGTCTTTGCCCGGCACTGAAGTTGGAGGGGTGTGCAGCTGCACGTGGCTTTCTGTGAGTGGGAGGTTGAGGAAACAAACCTGATCTTCACGCTTGTGTGACAAGCATCTTATCTAGGTGCTATCTTCCCATCCCCCCCCCTTAAAAAATTACATTAACTGCTAAGTTTGCAGGGTCCATTTCACAAAGCCTGAGGCTTGGTTTCCTCCATATGTCAAAGTTTTATGCATCTGCGAGAAGTCTGATCGTGGCTACACAGAGAGCTGGGGAAGTCTTTAAAGTGAGGTTACAAAATAATGCGCATATTGTGCGGGGAGATTACTTTAAAATATTTATGCATGTGGACAGGGACACGCATGTATTAAACAAAGTGAAAAATTGTCTTTACCATGGAAGAACTGCTGCTGTTTCTTTTCTTTTTTCCCAAAACAAATACTCTTTTCAGACAAAAAAAAAAAAAAAAAAGTCACAAGCACCTGTTGAGATTCAGCTTTACAAAGATGTCCCCAGTGGCATGCATCCTCCTGGCTACAGAGAAGGTGATGTAACAGTCAAGCAAATGAGGAGACAGATGACACACAGACACCTGACAGAAAATGACAGGTGCCCTGGAAATGGCCCTGAGCACAGCTTGGAGGAACATTCCCTGCTCTGGAGCATCCAGGTCCTCAGGCTCGGCACCCGTGCAGATAAAAAGACCCGGGGATTCTGAGGATTCCATTCACTTAACAATAGAGGGGAGGTGACTCGGCTGAGCTGGCTCTTCAGCCTCCTGAGGACCAGGGAGAGAGAGAAAGGGCAGAGCAGTGCAGCCCAGGCTCAGGTGTTGTCTGACTGATGACCCCCCTCAGGCCTGTCTCGCTCGCTCTTTCCAGGCACTGTGCCCTAGAGGGTAGCCCATGTATACCCCAGTGCCAAAGGTGGTTTCCTGCCAGGGCTCATAGGGAAGACTCAAGAAATGGAACTGGGGGGCTGGAGAGATAGCTCGGTGGTTAAGAGCACTGACTGCTCTTCCCCAAGGTCCTCAGTTCAATTCCCAGCAACCACACGGTGGCTCACAACCATCTGTAATGGGATCTGTTACCCTCTTCTGATGTGTCTGAAGACAGTGACAGTGTACTCACATATATAAAATAAATAATTTTTTTAAAAAAGGGAAAGAGCCGGGCAGTGGTGGCGCACGCCTTTAATCCCAGCACTTGGGAGGCAGAGGCAGGCGGATTTCTGAGTTCAAGGCCAGCCTGGTCTACAGAGTGAGTTCCAGGACAGCCAGAGCTACACAGAGAAACCCTGTCTCGAAAAAAACAAAAAAAAAAAAAAAGGGAAAGAAATGGAATTGTTGCTCACAACACCAGAGTACTCCATACTATAGAGAGGGGTTCCCCCCACTGGGACCCTTATTTTAAGCATAACCAACTGAAATGGGCTTAATTTTCCAGTGAATTACTGGGAAAGCCCAGAAAAACAGATGGGGTGGTAGTTATGAGTTTTACAGCTGACTTTGGCATTCACCGGCTGTGTGAGCCCAGGCAAGCCCCTGTCTCGGCAGGCTTCACTCCACCAAATTTTACAGGGCCAGTTTCCTCTGGGGAAAGATGTGGAGTAGAATAATACCCAGGCAGACAGAGCAAGTGAAAGATTTGAACCCTTATGAGGAAGGTTAGGCCCTTAGCAAACTTAGAGCCGAGACATGCCCGGGCAAAAATCCCACCCAATGACATTCTTTCTCCTAAGAAACGGGTGACTTTGACCTGACCTCAGGGCCAGAGGCACAATGCTTCAGGAACTAGAAATGTTTGTGCAACTGACCTGTGAATAACTTAGAACAATCTGTACTTCTCCATAATGCAAATCCTTTCCAGTCCCCACCCTTTGTGGTCTTTTCCTTTAAATACCCCTGACTTCAGCTGCTCGGGCCGAACCCCTCTGCCTCTGCATAGGTTACGGGTTCGACCCCAGTGCACTGGTCCTTCTCACCACCCCCGAATTAAACCTCGTGTGATTGCAGCAAGGACGGTCTTTTGTGAGTTCTTGGGGGGTCGCGCCATCCCGAGACTTGAGTGAGGGTCTCCCCAGCTCGGAGGTCTTTCACAAGGAACTAGTAGGGATTATACACTTACAGTGCTTAGTATTGGGTTGTTGTTTTGCAATGGGTATTGCTAACAGTCATTTAGGGTTGTTTCGATTCCTTGGACCAATAATTCATTATAAACCCAGTGTTTTCCACAGTTCTTTTCACAGGGCCAATATCCCTCATGGTGGCAAAGCAGTTGCTGAAGTCCCAGTTTTCACATCTAAATACCACTTGTCCAGAGAAGACCGTGTCTGCCCTAGTATTACAACCAGGAGTCCTGAGAGCTACTCAGACTAGCGTCTGCGAGTCACAAAAACGCGAAATCAACCATTAGCACAAAAGAATGTGACTATTGTTTCAAGTAATGAAGCCTGTCCTCCAAGCTAGATGTGGCTCAGCTTTACCCACAATGCCTGGCTGCACAAAGCAAGCGTGGATCCCTGAGAGAAACCTCAGGCATCTTGGGTTATAGAGAGAGAGCTAAATGATGCTGTGTATCAGCGAAGCTCGTGCTCAAAGAGGAAGCCTGTCAGAAAAGCCAGCAGAGAAACCATTCATGTTTTGTTTTCTTCAACTTTTTTTCCCCAGTGAGGTATTAATATCTTAAAACATGGCATTCTTTGACACCTCTTATAGATAGTCAGTCTTGGTCAGTAAGGTTATTTGCCATGAACATGGGCAATTCTGTTGGAGCTGCCCTCTGACTGCCACCGAAAGAAAGGGATGGAAAAGACAGGCTATTTTCCTGGCTCAGGAAGCTGGAACCTTTTACAACCTGATGCCGTGCTGTGAAGATGCACACTAGCCCACATGAAATTTGAGAGGTCTTGTGACAACCAAAGTCAGTATCAACAGCACATGTGGAAGAGAGGACACTTCCTGGTGATTCTACCCCTGCCACCCATCACCCTGCACCGTGCCCTCCTGCTCAAACTTCTGACACCCAGAATTTGAAAATGTTGTTCACACCATGGAATTTAGGGTGGTTTAGCAGGGCAGCAATAGATAGCTCTGTTGGGCATCTCTAGGTAGATATTGGCAGAAAAGAAGGAAGAGAAGAGGGAGTGTGCTAGGTCATGTCCAGCAGTTGTATGGCATCTGACTGAAGTCCTAGAGGCCTTCTGTGGACTGCATTTGGACACAGATATGATTCTTCCCACTTCCCTAGAGCCCTGCCCAGAGAACAAACACAGACCTACTTCCCACTGGCTTTGTCCCAACCAAATGTGGCTTCTTCAGGAGACCCCCGGTAAGCCCCCTGGCTGGCAGCTCCTATTGCCTACCCAGATGTTGCCTACCCAGAACTCCACAGTAAGTTTCACCCTTGCTCGTAGCTTATCTAACTGCTCTCTAAGAGCCAGCAAGCCACCCTCCCTGAGAGGGGCATGCAAAGTTTGCTTATGCCACTGTGTCCTTAGCACCCAACCTAGCACACAACAGCAATCTTGTGTCTGGAGTTGGTGCCCAATTGTGATGACATTAAAAAGTGGGGAAACGGGGAGAGAGGTTTGTTTCGGTTCCTGCCTTTAGAGGTTTGAGTCCACAGTTGCTTGGCCTCGTTGCTGTGAGCTCATAGGAAAGCATAGAGTCACGGTGGAGAGGCCTAGGGGAACAGGCTGTTCCTCTCATGGTATCCGGGAAGCGAGTGGCCAGAGACAAGGTTCTCTTCCAGAGAACGCCCCCCAATGACAAATCAGCACCCCCACCCCAGGTGTCTACTAATCTGCCAGTAATGTCATTGTCGCAGAACACCGTCCTAGCATGGCATGGCCATTACAATCTTAAAAACAGTGGCTGTGATTACCCACAGAGACTTTCCCAAAATTGGGCTTGGTACCACTCTCCACAGAAACAGGGCTGGCATCAGACCCTCACTGAGATTCCAGTCCCTCCCTCCTGCACCTTCCCCAGCTGCACCAGAGCTTGGGAAGCACTAGAACAGAGGGCAGAAGTTACCTGAAGGAATGACTCCATCCAAGCAACCTGAAGGAGGTCGTCATCCATCCCCATGGGGCTTTCCAGTGTTACAACTGTTCTGAAGTGCCCCCCTTCCCCGAGTTCTTGCAATCAACACCTTACCCACGCTCCTGTATGGAAGCCCAATAAACCCATCACCTCACAAACCGGACTTGAATGGAATTATTTCTTTGGCCGTTCATCAGTATACTATCTAAGGTAAGTAGATATTTGTTCATATCCATAGGAAAACTCATACGAGAGCCACCAAATAGTGAATCTGCGGATTAAATCAAGCCCCCAAACCCGGAAAAGCCTATTGGCAAGCAGGCCTTCCACACCTGAGCCTTCCAGACCGTGCTAGACACGTTGAGCCATTATCAGCTAGTCCAGAGTCCTACTCCCCAGCCACCCCTATATCACTGAGCTGGTGTCTCATGCTGTCTTCTTTCAACCTGTTACCAGGATATTTCATAAGCTACTTGACAGAGGACAGTATGAGCTTAGGACCAGAATCTTTCCTCTCAAAGAACTGGCAAGCATGGTGTATACTCCAGGCACAGATTCTAAAGCAATGCATGGTGATGGGCCAGATGGAGCACACTAGCCAAGCAATACTACTCAGGGTGTGCAGAAAGCACAGGTGTGTGTCCATGGGCACAGGAAAGCCAGGGTTGGGGCCAACAGGATGACTCAGCAGGTAAAGTGCTTATCATGCAAGGCTGGGGACCTGAGTTCCCGTTGAGGTTGGGTCTTTTGCTATGTACTGTAATGCTAAACACTGGCCTCCAAGGCCTGGTCACCCCCAGGGATGAGAGAATCTGCACACCTTTGCAGATGCAGTGCTGCTATGTGACCTTAGCCCCCAAGTTATCCCTGATTGGTGAATAAAGATGCCTACAGTCTATAGTTGGGCAGAATGGAGATAGGTGGGGCTTAAGGTTACTGGGCTTGGGGTCTGAGGAGAACCATGAGGAGGAGGAGAAGAAGGAGGAGGAGGAGGAGGAGGAGGAGGAGGAGGAGGAGGAGGAGGAGGGCGAAGAGGAGGAGGAGGAGGAGGAGAGAAGGAAGACACCATGGTTTAGGTGAGTCTTAGAAGCATAACCATGAGAGCTGGCCAATTGGAATAAAGAGCAGCCCAGACAGACCATGGCAAATTATAATTCAGGATTATTAATGGGGAAATAGATTCTAATAACTTACAGAGTAGATATCTGCCCAACTCTAGTGCTGATTAGGGCTTATTATAACAATAAAATTGTGTGTCTTTTATCCAAGAACTGAATGATCAAAGGCAGTAGAAGCCCCTGGATGAGATTAAATAATTTACACAAGTTCCCATCCCATCCCAGGACCCATGGTAGAGTGGAAGAGTGGAAATTATTCCCTGACTTTCACATAAGCGCTGTGACATGCACACACCCACATATCCAAATCTCACACACCACACACCATACCACACACACACACACAAATAATAATAATGATATTTTTAAATATCCAACTGTTAGCCCAACCTGGTGGTGCAGGACTGTAATCTTAGTTATCTGAGAGGCTAAAGTAGGGATATGACACATTCAAAGTCAGCCTGAGATACACAGGGAGTTCAAGGCCAGTCTGGATAACTTAGTGAGATACTGTCTCAAAATAATAAATAAATAAATAAATAAATAAATAAATAAATAAATAAATAAATAAATAAATAAATAAATAAATAATTGGCTGGCACTGTAGCTCAGCTGAATGGTTTACCTGGTATACACAAGGCCCTAGGTTCAATCCACAGCTGATAGGGGTCAATAAGGGGGTCGGTAACTGACACAGGGCTGTAGCATCTACTTCCTCTCATTGTTTATACCTTTCATTCTCTGCGATTCTCTTTCAAAATGCAATGTTATTTTCAGTTAAGTCCCATTTTATTTCATTGTTTGGGAGAGACCTCAAAAGAGAAGACCCTGATGCTGGAGGGACAGCTGAGCAAGACCGTCTCAGTTAGAGTTTGTATTGCTGTGAAGAGACACCATGACCAAGACAACCGTTTTAAAGACAACATTTAATTAGAGCTAGTTTACAGGTTCAGAGGTTTAGTCCATTATCATCAAGGTGGTAAACATGGCAGCATCCCCACAGGCACGGCACTAGAGGAGCTGAGAGTTCTATATCTTCACTGAAAGGAAGCCAGGAGCAGATTGTCTTCCGGGCAGCTAGAAGGAAGGTCTCAAAGCCCACTCCCACAGTGACATACTTCCTCCAACAAGGCCACACCTACTAATAGTGCCACTCCCTGGACCAAACATATTCAAACCACCACAAAGACTCAGGGTGTGTGGTCTTCAAGAATATGCACATCCTCCCAGAAGGGCTGCAGCAGCAGCCGTAGCAGCAGGCGGGGCCACAGGCCTTTCCCATGGCCCTCAGCTCCTCCTCCCCAGTGGGGCTCTGGACAGGCAGAGGGAAGACTAGCTTCATTACCCTGTCTAGTCAGCACCTGCGACCAGGAGAGACGAGAGGGAAATTTGCCCTGACTTCAAAGGCAGGATCCCTAAGTAGCTATGTCTATGCTCTACACCCCTGAGCAAAGCCACCTCCTCCTGTGCCGCTCCAAGGCAGAGCAGGTGGATCTCCAGTGCTCATCAGAAAGAGCTGCCTTTTTGAAAGGGGACTACGTTGCTAGAAGAGCATTTAAGACTATTAATTGTGAAAATAATTGAGAAAGGAAGTTGGCAAGAGAGCACTCAGTGAGCATGTGTAAAACCCTGGGTTCTACCAAAAGGAAGAAAGACGTTTGAAGAAGCACGTGGGAACCATGATGCTGAGACAGGCTGAAGATGCTAAGGCGTGCTGGGAAGCTGGCTAATAGTCATGACCTCACTGTCCTCCACAGTCCCATCTCTGGTCCCTTTGTTCCCTAGGATCTGTGCCCCACAGCACTCCTTGTCAGCTGAGTGGTACAGCCTCAACTCAGAACAATACCCAGATAGGTTGTGGGTGTTCTTACTCTACTGGTGACAAACTGCCCTGGGGTTCCAGAGGCACCCTCAGTTTCCCTCCTGGAAGCTAAGGAAGTTTTTCATTAAGATTGTCTAACCAGTCAGGCTTGGTGGTGACCATCTATAATCCCTCTACTCAGGAGGCAGAGGCAGCCAGATGTCTTATGAGTTGGAGGCCAGACTGGTCTACACAGTGAATTCCAGGACAGTAAGGCTATGTAGAGACCCTGCTTCAAACAAACAAACAAACAAACAACAAAAGATCGTCTAGCCATAAGTAATTCTTAGTGTGTGTCTGTTTCTGTGTGCATGTGCCTGTGTGTATACGTGTGTGCTTGTGTGTATATGTGTGTCCTTTGTGCATATGTGTGTGTTTGTGTGTGTTAACATTGATAGTGTGGAGCTGAGGGCCAGGGAAGAGAGTCCTGTTCATGAGACTCCCCAGGCTTCCCTGGGGTCTGAAGCCGGCCTGATGCCTGGTTTGCTTTCTGTTCTATTTACTGAGATCAGTGTACCTGACCACAGTGAGGACAGTCCCTGGCTGAAAATCAATCCCAAGAAGTGGCACTCCATCCTCTGCATGGGCTGCAAGAATGACCTGCTTGGTTTTGAACCTGGCTCTGCCACTCACTACCTATGTAACCTTGGACAAGTCATATAACCTCTCTGTGTGACCTTGGACAAGTTACTCAACCATTTTGTCCTTTTCCCTGAAAATGAGAGCAATCCCCTGTACCTCTTCGTGTGATTATGAGCAATAAAGGAGGCTCTGGGTGCCTAGAAGAACAGGTGGCATCCAGAAAGCATGAAGCTATGGCTACCTAAGAAACAAAGTGCACCCTGCTTCCGTTTATAATCCAGACAGTAGTGCAATACATTTAACAGGAGCTCCCGAAGAAAACAGCTCTCCAGAGCATCATCAACAAGGCACACAGAAGGCAGCTGCTGGATTCTGCCACCCTGTTCTCAGGTAGCTGCCAAAGGTTGCAGGGGTGGGGGTGGGGCGCACAGCTGCGGTTCAAGGGCTGCAGACAAGCTGCTCTGGAAGATCAAAGTGTCCCGGAGGTGGCTGGCGGTGATGGTTACACAAGTGTGAATGTACTCAATGCAACGAAGCCTAAGCACTTAAAAATGGCTCAGTTAGGACCGGAGAGATGACTCAGTAGGTAAGGAAGCTTGCTGTATATGACCAGAGCTGAGGCAGCAGAGGACACCGAGGTGCCTGAGTTCAATCTCTGGAACACACAGAAAGGTGGAAGGAGAAAACTGACACTACAAAGTTATCTTCTGATCTACACGCACGCGCACACGCACACACTGCACACACAGGCACACATGCACACCATAAAATTGTTTTAGTTAAGATGGTAAAATTGATGTTATATCTACCAATTTAGCACAACTTTTAAAAACCTCCCTGCTAGTTAAGGTTTTGAATTTCCTCCAAAGGCCCGTGTGCTGAAGGTTTAGTCCGCAGCTTGTTGCCCCTGGGAGGTGGTAGGACCTCTAAAGGATAGGGCCCCGTCATTAGAGACACATCTTTGAGGGGAATTGGGGGACTGCTGTCTCTTCTCTCTCTTGGTTTCTACTTCCTAACCAAGAGATGACTAATTTTGTTCTGACACAGGCTCCTACCACAGCACTGTGCCCCATACCCAAAGTCATGGGCCTGCTGACCATAGGCTGAATTTGTGAACCATAAACGACCATCCCTCTGTACAAGCCAGTTTTGTCTAGGATGTTTCTTGTTGCAACAGGAAGCTGGCTGACTCAGGTCTTTGGATGCCCACCAACTCACTCCTCCCTGGCTACTTCAGGGAGGGGTGGGTCTTTCATAAAGCATGTATAATCTCAATTAGACGAAATCTCTCTTGGGGTAGGGATTCAATTAGTGCAACTTTCCGCATACAAGGAACAGTCCTTTCAGTAGCAGGAACGGTGGGGCTGCCTCTATGTAAACGCCAGGGGCCATGCAGCTGTAAAAGCATCTCCTGCAGGAGGACCTAACTGAAGACTGCTTGAGAGACCAAGGATTGCTGGTGCTGACAATGCCAGCCAATCAGGAACTGCTGTTCAGAAGAGATGCTTTCTTGGGACCAATGGGGCGCGGGCGGAGGTTATTAAAGGAGCTTGCAGCAGTGTTCAGATGAGCTTGCTGCAGTGTTTCTCACTTGCTCCCAGAGTCTGTGTCATTGACTCTGTGCCACCTCACCTCCAACTCACAAGGGCAGGTAAGCAGGAAGTAGTCCAGGGCACCTTTCCTGGTGTGAGTAGCAAGCTGATAACAGAGGCCCGAGAAGGGCTTGCATGAACACCGGAACCAGGGCTGTTAGCCCACTACAATTCTCCAAGCCTGAGAGTCCAGAATTCCTGCCCTAGCTATGCCCTAGTACATAGACTCTCCTGGCCCCAGCTGTGTCCCATAAACACATGGACTCCCTCAGCTCCTGAGGTTTCTAGCCAGCAGCTCCACAGATTACCATCTCTCTTTCTTCTGAGACCTGGAGTAAGACAGCCATCAAAGAAGTCCCTGAAAGAACAGCCATGTTCCTGCCCACTGAGCCTAAGAGGGAGGCTTTGCCACTGACATTGCACCAAAGCAGAACTTGCTAGCAAGAGGCAACATAAAGGGACTCTAGGTCAGGCCAAGGGGTTCTCTTTCCAGCAATCTAAGCAAGCGGGTAAGGGACAGAGATAGCAGCCCCAGACAGGAGTCAGCCCAGCCAGATGCCATAGCAGGCCCTGGCGAGAACTTGCTGAGATGTTTCCTATTAGGGCAAGAAGCAGCAGATGAGGGGCGGAGCATGAATCCAGCACAGTTTCCTTTAACATTTTCAGTCCTAGGGAGGCATTGGGGCTCCAATGATGCTGAAAAGGGCTGGGACACAAGAGGCTGGGCAGAGCACACAGCCACTGTAGACATGCCTGCTAGTTTTTGTGTTGTTGTGGTGGTGGTGGTGGTGGTTTTTGTGTTATTATTGTTGTTGTTGTTGTTGTTTTAAATGCTGTGTTTTTTTCTCTTTTCTTCCCCTCTTGGAAATGCCATGGCGTGGGGAATCTGGTATTTTGGCCAACACCAAAGGCTCTCTCATGTCTCCCTGGCAGGCGCTTTAGAAACAAGGGCTGGCTGCCAGCCCTCTCACCCTCTGTCCAAGCTCTTCATGATCACTCAGCCACCCCACCCTGCTCTTCACCACTCAGTGATCAGCTAGGAGCTGTCCCACCTAGAGCCCCTGGGAAGTCCGGCAACCCATGGTGGGGAGCCTGGATACTTGACCCAGCCTGCAAGGTCACCCTGATGCTGGACGCTATCTTGGCACTGTTCAGAACTGTCACTGGGTGGGAGGGATTGTCCACACCTGCTCTATTTGCTTGCCCCCTGTGCCTTACTCCCACAGTCTGCTCGCTCACTGAGAGAGCTGGCATCTACACCCTCTGGGTATCAGGAGCCCTGTCACATCACCAACTCAGATGCAGCCTCAGGGCATTCAGATGTCCTTGCTCCTCAGTAGATTTTAAAGGGCTCCAGGCCAAAAGATGTTAATGCAAGTGGTTCCCTGAGACATTTGTCATTCCTACCTGTGAGCTTCAGTGTCCATATCTATGAAATGAGAGGCTGAGACCATATTCTCACTGGTCCCTCAGCATGAGAGTTTGTGGCCATGGTCCCATCTTAGTTTCCCTGGTGTCCACTGGAGTCAGCTTCCTAAGAATGTCCTGTAGACCCTAGATATAATCAAGAACCTCCTGCCTCTTAGACACTTGAGAGGTGCATATCAAAATTGTTAAATAAATGAGTAGATTTGATGGGATGGGGAAGATTAGACTGAAAATTGTTCCAAGAATCTCAAAGAGCTCTCATCTTTTCAAGTTCAAATGACTTTTCGGTGGCCTTGACCCGAGAAAACCTGTGCTGTGTGTTCTCTTTCTGAATGGCACGCCAGCTAGTTCTTACAGCAGCTGAAATCCTCCTCACCTGTTTTCATCTGTTGTGTCTGTCCTGCCGCTCCTGTCCATCAGTGCACGCCAGTGCAGGTATACCGGAAGCATAGGCTTCCAGGACATGGAAAGAAGAGGATGGAGACAGGAAATGGCTATAAGGGGGTAGCCTGGTGCACACAGCCAGGATCTACAATGTGACACAGAAAAACCCCTAAATTCCCACTAACCTTTACCTTGTTTCAAGCACCTCTTTTCACTGTGAGAGCAGACACCAAGCCAGACTTTTACCTGGACAGAGTTTATGCACTCCCATGAGCAGTGACATCCTCAGAGCACCCTTCAGGCTACTCCTTCAAATTACAGTTGTCATTACCCCAGGGGCTGGAGCTTCATGCTTAATGCCGTCACGTAAGACACTTGCACTGACAGTGGCTGGTGTTTTGAGAAGCCAACCTATTAGATACATTTTAAAATATATTTTTAAACAACAGTGTTGTTCTGAGAAAGAGTCTGCCTTAGAAGGATCTGATGGCGCAAAATGGGGCTAAGAAAATGATTGTGGGTTCCTAACTGCTCCCCCATCTTCAGGCTAACAGGCTCAAAGGCCCCTTGAATGAACACTGGGTCTTCAGGGCCGGGAAAGACAAGGCTGGAGGAGGGACAGGTTTATTGATGTTCACAGAGAAAAGGGATCTCCTGTGTGAGGAGGGAGGAAGAGAGGGAGGAAGAGAGAGAGGGAGAGAAGGAGGGAGGGAAGCTCCTAAGGATGGAGGGACAGACAGATGGACGGAAGGAGGCAGAGTATGGCCAGACCCAGTGTTCACCCTGATGCTCTAGATTCAACCCCAGAGCATCTACATCTGTCTGTGGTTCTGAGTTTCCCACCTGTTGGAGGAGTTGTGCTCAGATCCCGGCTCCTGTTCAGTACTTTTTCTTTTTAATTTTACATGGTGCTTACGGGCACCCAGCATTGCCGGGTGTTCTGACACTGCCAGTGTGCTTTGGATGAGCCCTGTTGCTAAGAAACAAATCCCAGCTGTATCTTTAAACACTGCTGAAGAAAAGCGCATTCCTCCTCACTCAACTCCACTGAGTCTTTCTCGGGGCCCTGTTTAGTTTCTGTGAACAGCTACTTGCCAAAGGCCACATTTTAAACCTCAAGGAAAATCCAACGAATGCTGTTTGCTCATTGGCACTGCTTTCAGAGCATAGAGCAATGGCTTGGCTTACAGAGGAAGACAACATAGCAACCGCAGCCACCTGCAAACGTCAGCAGGGACTTGGGAAGGAGGCTCTTCAAGGAAGAGGAGTGAGCATTGTGGACCAGCCCAGATTGGAGCTGTAGTGAAGCCTTGCTGGGGCAGACTCTGATGGGCCAGCAAGCCATGGCTCTGTCTGGCCAGTGGCTTCCTGCATTTCTAAGATGGCGGACCTTACCACTCCTTGCCAAGAAGTTCCACATTCAACTTGATTCAAATATTCACTTACACCCTTGGTCCCTGGAAGGCTTGGATCTTCTGGGTTGATCATACCCAGGCACAAGGGTTCCCGTGTGGGTCCCCACTCACCTATGCAGTCCTGGACACAGATATAAACAGGAGCCACAGAGGCAAGTTGCTGTCAGAAGCAGTCACCATGGGACTTCCTTTTCCCAAGCCCAAGCTTCAGGGTCACCTTCCACTGACGCCTCCCTGAGGTCCTTTCCAGACTGTGCAGACCACAGCCCACTCCATTTCTGTTCAGCATCTTTGAAGGTGGGAGATTTGCCAGACTTCCCAGGGGATTCTGATGTGCCTGAGGTCAGAGGTCAGCAGCATAAGATTACACATCAGCTGTTTCCCTGTGAACAAACTAAGTATGTGCTTCAAGCCAGGCAGTGCACCAAGCTCAGAGACAGAGGCCAAAAGAGGACCCCTTCTGCACTAAACCAGCCCACAATCTAGTGGTCCTACTAGACATCATCAGGCCCATGGAGCTAGACCAGGGGAGTTAAAGTGACTTTACCACAGTGAAATTTCATGTACAATAATCGTATTTAATCTCCACTGTGTGCAAAGTACTATTCTAGGGCTATATATGTAGTAACTCAAATAACTCTTAAGAAGATCCAAAGAAATAGGTACTATCATCCCCATTTTGCAGATCAAGAAACGGAGGCACATATAGAAACAGTATAAAGCCTACAACTCTCCAACTTCTAGAACATACATGAGACAAACTTTGTAACCTGGAGGCAGGAAAAAAATGCTAAAGTAGAAAAACTTTTAAAAGAAAAGAAATGCAAATGAGAGAGGTCACTTGGCCAAGATCACACAGCTATCATGTGGTTGAGTGCAAACCAATGTGTTCTTTCAGCTAAAAAAGAAAATATCCAGAAAAAGACCATCAGGATTTGGGGAAGGACACATATGATTGTTTGCACACAACATACCCCACCCCAGCAAACTGGGCTCCTGATGGAGCACTATCAATATGCCTTCACTGGGGAGCCTGCTAAGGACGGTCCCTAGCAGACTCCTCTGTGTAGCAACTGGTGGTTTTGTTTCTGTTTCTTGCTCCTCAGAGAATAGACCAGCTGGCTTTCCTCCCCAAGGCATTTCACACCTTAAACTGTCCATGGCCCATCCAGGATCCTCTCCACAGCTCAGCCCAAAGAATGGTCCTCAGAGGGGACAACAGGCAGCAGGCCCTGTGCAGGACGAAGCTTTCTTTCCTCACTCAGCAGGATCCTCTCTCCTCTGGCCACCCACCAGTCCCGGCCACACTGCCAGCTATGGATGCTTTAAACATTTTCAATTAAATGTGTGTTGCAGGGAGAGGCTGGAGCCGTGCGGCAGGCGATGCCCGGTTCCCACTTCCACCCTGGACTGGGTGGTGAGCCACATTCCTGCAGCTGCCCCTGCCAAATTACTATGGGCTATTTTAGAGCATATACAAAATGCCTGGGAAGTCCCCAAAGCAGCCCTGGCAGGCTCTCAACAAGCCACTGCCAGCGTTGACAGTTGGACAGGTGAGTAAGCAGGAGAAGAAGTCACTTCTCCGTGGGCCTAGAGTGTGACCCACAGTCCAGAGCACCTCAGAAATAAGCCCTGTCCAGGCCTCATTCATTGTTATGGAAGCACAAAATCCTGCCTAACACCTCTCATTCATCATTTTTTTGTTTAAAAAAAAAAAAACAAAACAAAACACACACAGCAAATCACACATCACCAGCAGTTACTGGCTGTCTGGGCCATCTGTACAGGGGACAGCTGTGGGCCTTTTCCACAGGCGTGAAGAACAAGGCCATGTGTCACAAGACTGGCATGATGCATCTTTCTAATATGTACAAACTTTCCAATACACAGTTGTCCTAAACACAGGTAGAATGATAGCATATATGCTCAGACCGGCACACATCTGGCACACACACACACACACACACCCCACATGTTTGGCCAGACACGATATCCTGCACCTTCTTTTCTGTGTGGCCCTCTTTGTGTTCCTGGCACTACAAAAAATAATAACAGTCAACATGATGACTTTCCAGTAATTCATAACTCCTTATGAGTCATAGTTCTGAATGATTCAGACCCTTTGGCAATGCCCAGGTGCTCACTTAAGCAGCGCTGAGCCAAATCCTGAACCGCTCTCTCTCGAGCCCGTGTGGAGATTGTATTTCACAGACACTTTCAGTTCCTAGGGCCTTTCAAATCCTTTCTTCTTTGCCCCCCTCCCCCTCCACATCTTTGTATGGCTCACGCCCGGGGACACGATTCCTCTGTAAGTCAGCACTGATGCCTGGCTCTAGTGATAAAAGATGCCACTTAGTGCTGTTCCTAGAGCAAAAGCCCCAGTTCTGTCAGCCTCACCAGGCTGAGCTTGGCCACCCATCCCAGGATGCTAATTAAAGACAAGAATGATATATCAATCACAAAGAGGAGGAGATCTACCCACTGTGGCCACACTGAGAAGAGAGACAGGTCCAGTGACCCTAAATCTATCTCTAGAATTTAAATACTGGAAAAATTAGAGCAACAGTCCTGGTCTAGGTATATGGTCCTACTGTCATCCTAGCACAAGTCCTCCGGGCAGTCCAAAGATGTCCTTAAATGCTGGTTGGTTCTCGGGAGCATTGCTGCCCTGGGATACAGCCCCACCCCTGTAGAGAACACCCTTATGTTATGAGGTGGGGGCCTGTCCTAGGAGACTTTGGTCTTCCTGGAATCTTCCCGAGTTTAAGACATGACCTCTCTGAGCTTTTAGCTCTGAAGAGCAATGAGACCAGTTAGGTAGCCAGGCACTCACTGAGTGATTCCCACATCTATGGTGGTCAAACAGGAGTCTGAGCCAAAGAAAAGGAGACACAGTAGTATTCAAGACAGCAGGGCTTTACTTTTACCCTCTGCTTTTACTTACTCTGTGGGCCCTTGTAAGGACTCAAAGCTTCTTAGCAGAGCCTGTTTCACTGGGACCACCCATCTCTTCTGACAAGCTTCTTTTTCTTTAACCCTTGCCATTCTGGTGAGGAACTTGTTTCTTAGTCAATGTTTCCCGGTTTAAGAGCTCAGGTTTCTCTGTCTTCCTTTGCAAGTCCTTCCCTCTTTAGGAGTGGGATATACTCTGAGGAACTCCAGGCAAGCATGGGTCAACCTGAGAAGGAGCCCTCGCTCCTCCAGTGGCTCCAGACTATCTAGTCTCCAAAGGCTTTTTGAAACCCAGTAGTTTGGGGTGAGGCCTAGGGAATTGTGACCTGGACAGGTCAAGTAGCCAGCAAAAAGCCTGTGAACGTTCACCCTATTTTTCTAACCTGACTAGATCCAGAGCTGTGAGTGGTGTCTATGGAGACCTAAGACCCTGCTGTGGCACGGATTCTTGGAATGTATTAGCAGCATTTGAGGGAAACAGTCATGGGGTGGCTGCCAAATTTACCACCTACTTTCCCCCCAACACTGCATATCAACCTCATCCTTCAATGTGCAAAACTCCCCACAAAAATCATGTTTATGGAAATTATATCACCATGGCAACAGTAAAGGTCTAACAAGTATTTTTAAAATAGCAAATTAACCAAAACGCACTTGTAAAAAAAAATCTAAAATCTGTTCCTCTTTGGGCATTAACGAACAACACAAGGATTCAAACAAAACACACAGCGTGTTTGATGGTAGAACATCAGTAAAAAAGGGCTCCTGACTCCGGATTAATTGGGAGCAGGGGGCTGACTCCATAGAGCGCAGTTGGGCTTTTCCAGTAAGAGGTTGGATTTTGGATTTATTCTGGAAAATGGCACCAAAGTCTTTTGGTCCAGAGGAAATGTGGCTAAGAGACTCGAATCGCTGAGATACTCATTCCTTCCTTTCTATTTTCATATCACTGATATTATTACCTTCCCCGCTCTGCAAGACTATTCCATTTTTAACTCATAGGTTTTTAGCAGGTTGCATAAGCCTCCACCACTGTGATTTAGCCTGGCTGAATCTCTCTTATAAAACCTGTTCATCTCAGAAGTCTGCCCACAAATCACACGGGCAGGGGTGGGGGGTGGGAGGTGGGGGGCAGATTCATAAGAACTCAGTCAGAACCTCTTTGCTTTTTAAGTATGCAATTGATGTGGCTAGCGAAGGGGGGGTGCTTTTAAATAAAAGATGCGCTAATTTTTGGTATCTTTTCTAAGATTTAAAACGCAATAGGCGTGTTGTGATAACTCGGCTCATAACAAGGAAACCCTGCGAGCTAGAACAATGCAAACACCGGGAGGCTTTTTCCTGTGAGTGCAGTGAGGAAAAGCAAACCTTGCAACTGATGGTTTCATTCCACTCTGGGTCTCCCAGAGGGGAGCGAATTGGTAGCTGGGCAAGCAAGTGAACAAAATGGTGGGTCCTAAGAGCCGGCAGTACACTGGATGCCGTGAGTACTTGCCTCCCTCCACCTCACCTGCTGTGAAGAGCAGCCTTGCAGCAGCAGCAGCACCACAAGCAGATGTTGCATCTTCCAAAATGGGGGCTCCAGGCAAAGGGAAGGATTGCCACTCCCAAGAAGATCAAGTGGGAGCCTGAACCTGTTTCTGGAGGTGCTCAGGCTGGAGCAGGTGGCACAGAGCTCTCAGAGCCAAGCAACCAGGATCCAGACTGCCCGGGGAGGAGCTTGGCTGGGCAGGCCTATCTGCATCTTCTAAAGTGGCCATCCTTCCCAGAGTCAGTCTCTTCCCAGCCCACCTGGGACCATGGCATCTCCTGAGCACCAAGAGTCATCTAGAAGCTGGACACCCATGCTTTCCAGACAGTAGAAGGCTCAGGCTCCAGAGCTGGTGTTCCTGCAGTTTCCAGGAAGAAGAAAGTGGAAACCAACTTCTTCATGTAAGGCAGAGGGAGGGGGTGCAGTGTGAGCCAGGGCTGGCAGCCCAGGGTCCCATGGTCCAGTTGCAGCATGTGAGATACAAACCCTAAACTGGAGAAGCTTAAAGAAGAAAGGAAAAGCTGACATATGCCTGAAGGGGTGGCCAGAAGGCTGGGTTGGAGAATGGAACTGTAGACTGTAAGCCATGGCCATAGCCAGGCAGCCAGAGGAAGTAAAAACCACCTGCAGTGGTTTGAATAGGAATGGCCTCCCATAGCCCCATGTGTGTATATATGCTTGGCCCCTAGGGAGTGGCACTACTAGGAGGTGTGGTCTTGTTGGAGGAAGTGCGTCACTGTGCAGGTGGGCTTTGAGGTCTTAGCAGCTCAAGTCTGGCCAATGTGTCTCAGGCTCCTGCTGCCTTTGGATCGAGATGTAGAGCTCTCAGCTCCTTCTCCAGCACCATGTCTGCTTGCATGCCACCATGCTTCCTGCCATGAAGACAATGGACTGAACCTCGGCAACTGTAAGCCAGCCCCAATTAAATGTTCTCTTTATAAGAGTTGCTTTGGAGCCGGGCAGTGGTGGCACATGCCTTTAATCCCAGCACTTGGGAGGCAGAGGCAGGTGGATTTCTGAGTTTGGGCCAGCCTGGTCTACAGAGTGAGTTCCAGGACAGCCAGAGCTACACAGAGAAACCCTGTCTTGAAAAACCAAATAAATAAATGAATGAATAAATAAATAAATAAATAAATAAATAAATAAATAAATAAATAAATCAAACAGAAAAGAGTTGCTTTGGTCATGGTGTCTCTTCACAGCAACAGAAATCTTAAGACAAAGCTCAAACCCCACCCTCTCTCCTCTTCTTCACCTTGCCAGAACCTTCTTTGGAAGACATGGAGCCAAGGAGTGGCATGATGCAGGCCCCAGAGGACAAGCTTCAGGTGTGGAGCAGGTCATAGGAGGGTAGAGATCAATGAGGAGACAGAGAAGGCAGTGGGAGCCCATTCTCTAGTCTTCTCCCCACCTCTATAAGGGTAGAATTTCTCATGCATTCAGAACATGAACACATGAGAAAGATCCAAGTGGGGGCCTGAGCTCCCACAGGGCTGCACAAAGCAAGATAGCCCTGGACCTGAATTTATCTCCTTAACTATCTCATCACAAACAAGAAAGCAGGACTAATAACCACCCCTACCACAAATGGATAAAAAGCAGAGCTAGGCAGGAACAGTGGGCACCATCATGGCAAAAGTACACTTTTTGCGGAGTTGGAACAGGAAGTTGGGAATCCAGGCCTCTACCCAAAAGCACATTGCCCAGGTCATCATGTCACATGCTGGAGGAGACACACCCACGTGATATATCGGAATATCCCAAGTCAGAGCAGCAAGCAGATCAGGTAACTTGGAAGAGTGAATTCCTGGTTTCTATACTACTGGCTTCTCACTCTCCCATAATCATTTCCCTTTACAGTTGGTGGCAGTCCCCAGAAGGTCCATAAAAACTGAAATGAGGAACCAGAAACAACCTATGGGAGTAGGACCATCCACCCCTCCCTTCCCTGAGGGAGTCTACCTCCCCAGAGGACCTCCATCCTGACCCAAGGTAGACTTGGCTCTTGGGTCTCAGCAGAACCCACCACAGAGCTCTAAAACATCCTGATGCATGAACCACAGGGAAAATAGCACACAGTGGCCCAGCCAGTCATAGGCCTAAGCAAGTCAGTATAAACACATAACAAGCCCATGATGCTGCTCTGTCTCCTTAGCCTCTAGTCCAAGTCAGTTCCAAAGCTCTAAAGCCCCTGAGGAGCTATCAGCCTCAGTCTAGTCATGGGCAGCAAAACCAGGACCGCACAGGCCTCTGGCCAAACCAAACCTCTGAGCTCAAGGCATGAGGCCGCCAACCTTTCTGCAGAAGAATCCAGAAGCCTAGCAGTTTGGCCCTAAGATGGTTATGTTTACTCTTTCTCTTCTGAGTCAGCCAGAGGGTGATTCCTGAACTCATTTTTTTTTGTGTGTTCAACCCAAGTTACCCCTGTAAGCAGCCAAAGCCAAGGCTCACAATGCCTGGGCTTGCCCTGGCACAGGCAATGACTAATGGTTTGAGCTGGTTTCTCTGAGACCCATGAATAATTCCTGGACTCCAAATAAGATAGAGAATAACCAAGAAAAGAAAGCTATCCCAATGGTGGTGTGCTACTGACAGCTGGTCACGTTCTGGCTGAAGCATCAGACTCTTGATTGGTCCCAAAGGACCTGTCAGGCCACCAAGTAGAATCTGTCCTTGTGCACTGCCTTTGCATGATGGGAAACTTGCCAAAGTGACAAGCCTGACGGGGGTACAGGGACACCTCAGACTCCCAAACAGTGACAGCTCTGAACATCATGTACCCATAGAATTTCAATGGTAGACACTCCAGGGGAATCTCCTTTGGGTACCTGGGCAAATGCCACCCGTGTCATGCCATAAGCATGCTAAGAAAGAAAGTGTGACTGAGTAGGGACAGTATTTAGGATTTAGGTGCAATTTCTCTGTCTGAACCACATGGCTATGTCTAGACTTTAGCTATGTAACTTTTTAAATGTTTTTGTTTTAAAATACGTTCAAACTGGCAGGAAAAAAATTCAAGGATTTTTCAGATCTGGAAAACTACCAATAACTGACTGTCTACTCTGTCAGATTACCATACCTAACACTTCTCTGTATTTAGCTGGCCTTTCTCTCTTCTTTGTCTCTTCTCTCTCTCTCTCTCTCTCTCTCTCTCTCTCTCTCTCTCTCTCTCTCTCTTTCCCTCCCTCCCTCCCTCCCTCCCTCCCTCCCTCCCTCCCTCCCTTCCTTGCTTGTAGTAGGGGGACAGTCTGGAGAACTGAGGATGTACTTGAACCCCCAATCCTGCTGCCCCCCTTCCAAGTTTGTGTTTCAGGCATATGCCCATCACATTGGTTTTGGGTGCTAAGGATCAAAGCCAGGTATTGGAGCTGGCTCAGCAAGTGTTCTATCAACTAAGGTCCATTTCCAGCTCTCCCCCCTTTTTTAAACTATTTTGTGAATAGGTTGCTGACTTCATGGCCCTATATGCCTGCATACATTGGTATATGTTTCCAGACAACAGGGATACTCTTTTAAATATTTATAGCACAATTATAGAACTTAGGATGCTTAATATTAATAGATTGTTTTATCAAGTCTATGGCCCATGGCCCTGTTTTGTCAGTTTTCTCAGGGTCCATACTGGTGGTATCCTTTTCTTCTCCAGCACAGGATCTAATCCAAGGCTACTCTAGCATATCACTGTGTAGATCAGGCTAGCTGCGGCAAAGGATCTAGTCCAAGGCAACACTTGCCTATCACTATATAGACCAGGCTAGCCTCAGCACAGGATCTAGTCCAAGGTTATTCTTGCATAATCACTGTGTAGATCAGGCTAGCTGCAGCACAAGATCTAGTCCAAGGCCACACTTGCTTATCACTGTGTAGATCAGGCTAGCTTCAGCACAGGATCTAGTCCAAGGCTACTCTTGCATATTACTATATAGACCAGGCTAGCCTCAAACTTGCAGCAATCTTCCTATTTGCCTCCTGAGAGCTGGGATTACACATGTGTGCCACCTCGCTTAGTTTGTTGTCATGTCTTTAAATTTCTTTATAACTTTCATGACGATTTTCATGATTCCGTTTGAGTTTGTCTGACATTTTCTCATAAATAAACTCAGGTTACTCAAAGCTGGTGTTCACATCAGGAGGTATGGGGTGTCTACTTGTATCTTACTTGTGACATTAACTTTTAAGCAGCTTTAGTTATCTTTCACACACTATACAACTGGTCCATTATTAATTGAGCAGCTTTTAGTGTACTCGAAGGGTTGACAAGCATCGCCACTCTCCTTTCCAGGACCCTGGGGACGTTCCATTGCCTCACACACATTAGTCCCCAGTCCCCACTTCCCACAAGCTCAACACCACTGCCCGCCATCTGTTTCCCAGTCTTTATTAAGATCGACCTGTTCAGGGCTGGAAAGATTGCTCTGTGGTTAAGAGCACTAATTATTCTTCTAGAAGGCTCGGGTATTATTCCCAGCACCCACATGATAGTCTGTAACTTTCTTTCCAGGGGACCCAGAGTGCTCTTCTGGCCTCTGCAGGCTCCAGTCACTCACATGGTACACAGATACGAATGCAGACAAAATACCCATACATGCAATAGTAGTGTTGGTAATTTTTTAAAAGGTTGATCAACCCCTTCACTTCCTGAACACTTATCAGTGGTTAGAAACACAACTTCAAAGGACACGGTCAATGATGGGTAATGGCCACCAGGGAGTCCCCCACAGATCAAATCACATGGTCCTTAGCTCCACGGTCCTCTTTTGGTAGTGCATAGTCTCACATTACTCCCTCGGTCACCCTCCCCCTACTCAGGGTCTAGAGAATACTAACCTACCTCCCTCTGGTCCAGGAAGACTGAAGAGCAAGTGGAAATGTGTGCTTCTTGAATGAGGGCATACTAGGTTCAAAGAGCAAGGATCCTGTGTTTGTTAGCTCTTCATTACTGTAACCAAATGCCTGAGAAAAGGAACCTAAAGGAGGGAAAGTTTGTTTTGGCTCACAGTTTCAGGGGCTCCTGCCCATGGCTGTTTGGCTCTGTCTATTGCTCTTAGGCCTATGGCAGATGAGGCAGCACCTGTAGTAATGGGAGCCTGAGGTGATAAAGTTGCCTTCCCCTTGGCAGCCAGGAAGCAAAGAGGCAGGAAGTGTTTGGGATCACATCTCCTTCAAGAGCATGCCCCATGACTTAACTTCTTCCCACTAAGTCCCGCCTCTTAAAGGTCCCACCATCTCCTAAAACTGTCACAGGCTGGGGATTAAGCCTCTGACCTCTGAGGGACACTTATTCCAAACTATAGCAGGCCTACTCCACCCACCATATAGTAAGAATGTCAATGTATCTCAAACACCCACTGGAAGAGTAGAAAGTGTCACAGGAGGTAGAAGATTAGTAGAACACACATCAGTGACATGATTTCATAGGAGAGGGTTAAGATAATCACAAAAGAATCAGCATTTAAGGTTTGAGAGGGTGACTCAAGTGGATTGACTGACCCATCCAGGGAAAGAGGAGCTGACCTCGCTGGAATGGGGAAGTCACTTTCTGGAGGAGGCTGCTTGAGATGAGCTTGGAGGCTGAACAAGGGCTAGACAGTGAGGTGGAGGCAGAACAGATGGGGCTAACTAGACCTTTGAGGTCTAGTGTGGATCATGAACTTAGTTCTGAAATGATAAGGAGTTACCAAGGGTTTCAGAGTGGAAGACGCTATGACCAGAGTTAAGACATGGGCAGACATGTGCTTAAGCCACCACACAGAAATCCTACTACTGTTGCTTCTCCCTCCCCCAGCTTGGGCTCATGGTGTCACTCACACTGCATGACATCATCCATCTGACCAGGGCCAAAGGCAGGGTCAGAGAGAGTTGTTCACTTGCCATGTTCATGCCTTGTGTCCAGCAAGAGACTTGTGTGGCATTGTGTACTAATGTATATAAGCATTTACGCTGACACACTAAGTAGAGCAACGACAACTGAGTGTAGTGAATTGAGGTATGAGAATGAGACCAGAAGGTGCCAGCAGCTCCAGCTTAGCCATCCTCTGCTGGTCCAATGGCTGTATGGTTGTCCACAGTGCTTATATTCAAACATTTCCTTAATTTAACATGTATTTAGTGATCTTCCAGGAACCACGCAGGAAAACCATGAGGCTGGGGTAATGGACGGTGAAGTGGAGATGAACGTTCAGGATAAAGAGAGGTCCCTTTTCTAATCTGTAAGCGAAACAGTTAGAAGGCCCTCTAGTTCCGTCGTCTTAGAAAAGTTGGATTGTTTTATCTGTGTCAGTCTCTCCACAGGTAAATGTCCTCCACTCAAACCAAATTTCTCTTTGCTTCAAGATCAAGTTTCCCAGTCAACCAAATTAATGACGTGCTCAGCTCAAGAGAGGATCCTGGCCAGGTACCAACCCACTCATGTTCAAGGACCATCCTGATCTGCCCCCCATTCATGTTCAAAATCACCCTGGTCTTGTGTCTTCTTAGCCTTTTCAAGAAAAGTTGCTTCTTTATGATCTTTCAGAAAAACAAGTATATAATTAGTCCTATGTTCAGCCTCTAATGGGGAAAATATTGTCCCTATCCCACTTAAGAAAAAACCCTCCATCCAGGCCAGTGACACTAAAGTTCAGTTCTCATAAGGACATTTCCATGCCAAAAGCACACGTAACCCCAGCTGACAGCTTCAAGACACCAAACTACTCTCATGCATGCCTCAAGGATGTACAAACTACGAGTTTTAAACATACACAGGAACTTCCAATTTATAGCAAAATAACAATAGGCAAAGCTTCAGAGGTAGGGGTATGTGTGTGTGTGTGTGTGTGTGTGTGTGTGTGTGTGTGTGTGTACACATACATATGTGTGCCCCTCTCATCCACCATTTTACTGTTTCCATGACCTTTTGACAAATTGTAAAGTTAGCCTCAGGACACACTCCCTGGATATGGAAGTATCACACAGATAGAGAAGCCTTCTTCTTGGTATGTTGGACTAAACCTTGGAGACTCTTGGCTCTTCCTCTTGCCCTGGCATATGGGATGTGGCCTGTCTGGTTAAGTATGGCTATAGTGCTCTAAAGGCCCACGTGTTGAAAATGTGGTCCTCACCGTGAAGCCATTAGCCTAGTCAGTATGGACCTTTAGCCTAGTCAGAGGATCTTACATCATGGAGGCGTACCCTTGGAGGGGACAGTGAGGCTTCTTTTTCTCTCTTTTTCGAGCAGTTTTTCTTCCAGGTGAGAACTTAACTCCACCACATGTTCCTGCCGTGATCTCACCACCGTCCCAAAGCACACCCTGACAACTCCAAGACTGTGAGCCAAAATAAACCTTTTCTTTTTGTAAGTTGTTCATCTCAGGTACTCTGCTAAAATGGTAGAAAGCTGATTAGCACAAACAGCCAGAAGGAATTCCCAGGTCTTAGCTCCCTAGGACTCAAGAGAAGAAGACGCTGAGCAGATACAGTTGCCAGTTACATGCTCCATCCAGTTCTGGTGTCAGTCTGAGGAAGATCCCTTCGGTGACCTAGAGAACAAAGTTGATGCTGCCATATTAATAGATTATGACATTTCTAACCATTGAACCTTCCTTCCCTCACTCCTTCCTTCTTTTCTTTTCTTTTCTTTTCTTTTCTTTTCTTTTCTTTTCTTTTCTTTTCTTTTCTTTTCTTTTCGTTCTTGTTAACAAAGCAAGGTGACCTGTGGGGAGGCCAGGCAGGCAGAACAGCTCAGAGAGGTTAAATGAGCCGCTCACAGGTCGCTGCCCCCCAGGAACCATGAGGGACCACACTAGGTCTGAAGCCTTCTGGTTTGCACCCTGTGTCCATGATGCTTTGTGGCAGAGTGAGTCTGACAGAGAACAGGAAGCCATCTTGCCGACCTCCCTGTCGTTCCACTGAACTTGTCACTTCCTCCCCTGCCTTCCTTCTCGTCCCTTCTTGCTTTGTTTTGCTTTATTCTTGGGATAACTCTCACTATGCAGCCCAGGCTGGCCTCAGACTCACGATCCTCCTGTCTCTGCATGCCGAGTACTGAGATCACAGGCACAGTTAACCACACCGGGCTCTCTGCTGCTCATTTTCCAGGTCTTCAAGCTTCCCAGGAAAAGCATCCTCTCTCTGCAGCTGACTTTATCAATTAGGGTGCAGCCCGCCCTCAAGAGGGTGCACACCTCATCCCGATCTATTGGCCTTCCTTCTTGGGGTGACAATTAGCTCTTGAGTGCTGGCATCCATCTAGTGTGTCTTTGGATTCTAGCTCCAAAGAGCAAAGCTGTCACACAGTAGGTGTATGGCACAGGTCTGTCAAAAGGCAGATCAGCTCCTTTGCTTGACAGGTTGCTTATTCGTCACTGAAAGGCCCCTGGCAGTGTCCGCTCTTGGCTACAGTTAGTTTCCACGTCATACCTCAGAAAGAAACATGAGCGTAGCTTACACAACCACTTGAAATTCTGCAGGTGTAAAACACATGCTGGATTTTGTCAGGTTTTGAAAACTTATTATACACCAAAAAGAAACACTAAAGTCTCACCGATAATTTAGTGTTGGCTATATGTATTGAAATGATAGTGCCTTAGATATATATGACATGAAATATATTGTTAAGATATATCTTTTTTTTTTTTTAACCTTTCGTACTTTAGGTACCAGAAATTGTTGAAGTTCTATAAAATTCTTATAATGTTCCACTGAAAATTCTGACCTAGGGTTGTACAAATTATAACAAGACTTGAGATTTTATTGAGTGCTGTGGGAGCTATTCGGTTTAATTGTGTGTGTGTGTGTGTGTGTGTGTGTGTGTGTGTGTGTGTGTGTGTGTGTGAGTGCATGTGTGTGTATGTGTGTGTGCGTGTGTGTGTGTGCGTATGTTTGCTTGTTTGTTTTGAAAGTCTGAAAACAAGAATGAATTCATCTAATTTAGTCACATTTCTAAAAGATTGATCTAACAGACTGCAAGAGACACCAGTAAGGGGCGCACCATGAAGGCAAGAAGACCATTTAAGAAGCCATCAAATGCTGGAGAGATGGCTCGATGGTTAGGAGTACTGGTTCGATCCCAGCATCTACTTAGTACTCCAAAACCATCTGTAACTCCAGTCACAGGTGATCCAACGCCCTCTTCTGGCTTCTGCAGGCACTGTATGCATGGTACACAGACATATATACACGCTCGCATCTGCAGGCACTGTATGCATGGTACACAGACATATATACACGCTCGCAAGACACCCACACATATAAAATGAAGAAAAT
>CM052711.1:13795269-13810123 GCA_028551405.1 Uromys caudimaculatus | reverse complement strand
GAGGAGGAGGAGGAGGAGGAGGAGGAGGAGGAGGAGGAGGAGGAGGAGGAGGAGGAAGCTGTCAAAGATGAGTGTTGTGGCTCGGGAAGCCTGCCTGGACCTCAGTGAAACCCTTTTGCAAAGTCCAACAGGCAGAGAGATGGTTTAATGGGTAAAACACTTGTGTGAGAGCAAGAACCTGAATTCAGATTCCCAGAACTCATGGAAAACCAAGAGCATGGAGGAGTACCCAGGAGCTTCTGTGGCCCAGGACTATGGGCAGATGAAAGGTGGAGAAAGGAGAATTTCAGAAGTTCCCAGTCCACTTGGTCTGGTGTGTACAGCGGAATAAAACAAGAGACCTTGTTTCAAACAAGGTGCAGACTGACGCCCAAGTGGTTCTCTAACGCCCACATGCATGCTGTGCACACTGTACACACACATAGCACCCCCAAATAATACACACATGTGTGCACACACAGAGAGACTATATCTACACAAAGCACCCCCACAGAATACACACACATATGTGTACACAAACACACTGTTCACATACACACACAGCATTCCCACATAATACACACACGTGTGTACACAAACACACACTGTTCACACACACACAGCTATCACGGTAGTTTGGTTTACGCTAGAGGGAGGTAAGAAGTTGTCAGGTATAGAGTTTGAAAGCAGACAGGAGCACCTCCCAGGTATGGGTGAGAGGGAGCACGGGGCAAGGATGAGCCCTGGTTCCAGCCTGGGGCATTCACTGGGGAGAAGAAAGAGACGGAAGGCAGGTTTGGGGGAAGAGCAGGCACTAGTTTCTGCAAAGGCCGAGATGCCTTGTGGTTTGGGAGGGAGGTGCTGGTTTGGATATGAGACTCTCAGGTTTGAGACGGGGGCTGATCTAGGGTTCTGAGCTTGGAAGTCATCATCGTGGGGCTGAGGTTTAAAGCCAAGGCAGCAAGTGTGGGCAGAAGAGAGGAGATCAAAGTCAAGGTGGAAGCCCCAGGGAACTCTCACATCTAGAGATTGCAGAGAAGAGCAAAGGCAATGAAGGAACCATGGGGCAAAGGAACGTGAAGCCAAATGAAGAGAACATTTCAAGGAGCAGGCAATAAGCAGAGTCCCAGGCTGGTCGGTCCAGGAAGGAGGAGCACAGGAGTAGCCCCAGATTCAGCAACCTGAAGGAGAATAGTAAGTCTGACGAGAGCCAGCAAGGTGGGTAACAGACACAAAAACCTTAGAAAGAGGGAAACATACCAGAGACCACAAATCCAGACAGCCACACTTTCAGAGAGTTTCCTACACTAGAGAGTACAGAACTATAAAACAGTGGTGGTGCAAGCCTTTAATCCCAGCACTCGGGAGGCAGAGGCAGTCGGATTTCTGAGTTCGAGGCCAGCCTGGTCTACAGAGTGAGTTCCAGGAGAGCCAGGGCTACACTGAGAAACCCTGTCTCGAAAAAAAAAAAAAAAAAAAAAAACCAAAAAACCAAAAAACAAACAAACAAAAACCAGCCTGAGGCAGACTATAATCAAGAGTCTGTCTTTGAAGGATGAGACACGGTTTCTGCATGTATATACACACCGCTGAGATGAACTAGAAGACAGGGAAAAATTATGATGCCAATTCTTCATCTTCCTAACCCCCAAGGAGCATGTGTACTGCTGTTTCCGGCTTTATTACTTTCAGATGCCATTTATTGGCTTTCTGCTATGAGACATGACAATCAGCTTGGTGCGTCTCCCTTTATTCTTGTCCTGACTTCATCCTAGCATTCTACCATTGTTCTGTCATCCCAACATGCTGAGCACAGTTTATCTACTGGTCACCCTGGTACCTGATATTAACCTACCAACTCTAAAAAGCATCGCTTCACTCCCCACCGTATGTTATGACATCATTAATACCTCTGCCCTATCCGCTACTGCCAGTCAGCTTAGTCCCGACTTAGGTCTCCCAAGGCATGCCCTAATTCCAATGTGCTGGGACTCAGGCTCTGCCACTGAGGACACAACCTCACAGCGCCTCTTACAGCATCCATTCAGAACAGATCATCGCTTCCACTCACATGCAGTTGGACAAAGCAGATCATGAGGCAAGCCCAGGGTCAATGGGCAGAGGAGGAGGCGGTCTCCTCCATCAGAGGCGGACAAGCCATATGGCACTGGGTGACACTGTGTAACTTTCTTTCATGACGAAGAATTGGGAACTATGGTTTAGACACCCAGCCTTCCACATCTTCCTCTTGTGTTGTCCGGCTTCCCTAGGCTGTTTTTCACCTCGTATTATAAAGGTGGGAAGTCTTTATATGTTCCTCCGTGGGTAGTTCACATGGTCTGCAGAGTGTTGTTGATTTTAGAAGGTGAACCCCACAAGGCAGCATTTACATCATTATAACCAAGTGAACACGCCCACTCTAGATCCAAAAAGCCCGTATCCTGTAGCCCTGCACCGAGGCTGCTGCCACACGAGCTCAGAAGATCCTTCTCACAGTCTATGGCTTACCCTACTCATGTGTGGGCCACCCTTTAGACAGTCCCATGTTTAGCCTCTGCCACTCATGACACTGGGCTTGGTTTGTTCTCATGAAGTTTCTGACTGACTGTCTTTTTTTCTCATTGATAGGAGAAACACGTTTTATATGACACATCCCCTGATAACAGCCTCAGAAGTCTTTCCCAGCCATTGTTGGAAGTCTTCCTCCTCTTCTTTCTGTAGTCAGAGAACTTCTGATCTAACTGGGCAGGTGTCTCCACACTTGGATCTTAATGCTTCTGCATGACCTTTCTATTTACTACAGTTACCAACTGTCCTCTCTCTCTCTCTCTCTCTCTCTCTCTCTCTCTCTCTCTCCTTTCTTTCTGTTTTTATAGAGAGTCTTGTTTGCTAATGTAGCTCAGCCTTAAATACAGCATTCTCCTGTACCGGCCTCCTGGTGAAGGGATCGCAGGTATAAACCACGACACTGAGCCGAGTAATTACCTTCCGTTTCTCTTGTTTGCATTATTTTCCCCCATTAGAATCTTAATTTTTGTGCTTTCCCAGTAGTAGTCTCTACCGTGTGGAATGTTATGGTTTCGTGTCACCCTCAGAGACCTCTTTAACAGGGTTCTCTGCCCCTCCTGTTCTAATGAGTACTGGCTGTCTTCCAGGTTGCCTTTGCTGGCTGACCTAAGTAGTGCTCCCAACCAGATGGGTGGGGTCCTTTTGTCCTACCCCAGGTAGAAACTGTAAGTAGGCAAGGAGATGTTCTTCAACTGTACCCACAGGCAGTTTTTATTGCTACCCTCCCTGTGCCCCGCCCCCACTCAGAGTTTGGCAGCAGCCAACCACAGATAGCATCTTCCCATTAGAATTTTCATCCAGGCCTCCAGGATCCTTGGCCCTACAAGTGTTGCAGCCTCTGTATAGACCTGGGGACTTAGAAGTCAGCCCTCGACAGTCTTAAGATTTTGTTGCTTTAGACCTAGGAAGTTGGTTGTTTAGCCCTTAACACAAGCCAGTGTCAGAGCTCTTGACTTGGAGGTCCCCAAGACCTTTTTTACAGCTCTCAAGTCAGGCAGTGGCAACACATGCTTTTAATCTCAGCACAGGAAGGCAGAAGCAGGGGGATCTCTGAGTTCAAGGCCAGCCTGGTCTACAGAGTGAGTTCCAGGACACCCAGGGCTAACAGAGAGAAACCCTATCTTGAAAAAACTAAAATAAAGGAAAAAGAAAAAGACTTTACAGCGCTCTGAAACTTCTGCCGCCTGAAGTTTCTCTCCTCTGCCTTGTGTGGTATTTGTCCTTCTTTGGTCTCAGCTCACTGCCTTCCCTCGCCTTCTCTCAGCCTTGGCTGCCTTCTGATGCCCTAGCCAGGTGTTCTCAAACCCTTCAGCTCCTTCTCCAGCTGTCAAACAGGCAGCTCCTTTACCATTAAAGCCAATTATGATCTTAAATTTTTAGCAGTGCTTAACACTAGCCCAGTGCCAAGGGAGAGATGGGTCTCCCTCCTTTGTCACGGTAAAGCCCGTTATTTCCTAGAGCCAATAAGGTCTCATTCCATGTCCTCCCTGACTGCTGAAGAAGCATCTTCAAGGAACTCCCTTAAGAGATCCAAGTAGGAGATAAGCCCCCTTGGTTCTCAAAACCTCAGGCCTATTTCATGTATGTATTATATAAAGGTGCTGGACCAGGTGTTCTCTGACGCCTACTCTGGGAGTATAATGTTTTCAGGGCCTGTTCATTCATAGCATCCAAGTTCAAAGAGAAAATGTTAAGTAGCTGCTCTTGAGGGATTTGCAGTTTCTTTAGATGAATGCATATAAATTCACAAACACATAGCAGAAAGTCATCAGTACAAAAGACACTGCAAGGTGGGGGCTGATTGGACATCGATTTGAGCCTTGGGCTAAAGGAGAGAGCTGGGCACTGAGCCCACCTGAGGCCTTCTTGCTGGAAGGAAGGCCTCTGTGGTGTCTGAGTATAAGCAGTGAGTTCAGGAGGGATAGATGTTTATGTGACGGTCAGTAGATTAATGGCCAACATTAGGTCTGATAGAGTAGTTAATGGTCAGTAGACTAGACCTCCCTGTCACCTGCTCTGTCTCTCTGAGGCATTAGCATTCACATCTCACCAAATCATAGCAGGTAATAAATTTTAAATATGGCAGCATAATGATGACTTATGTGTCATCAACAGACGAGTTTTCAGACCATTTCAGGGCACACAACTAACTTTCATTACATCTAGGAATATATGGGTGTGCTTATGTATATGACAGACATATATATATATATATATATATATACACACACACATATATATGTATATGTGTGTGTGTGTGTGTGTATTCTTGAAACACGAAGGACCTGGCAATCATCAGCCGTTTATCTGACCTGGGATGAAGCTGTCTCTTCTCACCATCCCATCACCAATAAATAATAAGTTTTCACTGGGACAACAGGAAGTGATTATAAATCATTCTCCTTCCTGTCCATGCCCCAAGCAGGGAGCATCACTCTTATGGCAAGATCTTATTCTCCAAGGAACACCGTGCACTGGCTGGTTTTGTGTGTCAACCTGACACAAGCTGGAGCTACCACAGAAAAAGGAGCCTCCCTTGAGGAAATGCTTCCATGAGATCCAACTGTAAGGCATTTTCTCAATTAGTGAGCGAGGGGGGAGGGCCCATTATAGGTGGTGCCATCCCTGGGCTAGTAGTCCTGGGTTCTGTAAGAAAGCAAGCTGAGCAAGCCAGGAGAAGCAAGCAAGCCAGTAAGCAGCATTCCTCCATGGTCTCTACATCAACTCCTGTTTCCTGACCTGCTTGAGTTCCAGTTCTGACTTCCTTTGGTGATGAACAACAATATGGAAGTGTAAGCTGAATAAACCCTTTCCTCCTCAACTTTGTGCAGGAATAGAAACCCTGACTAAGACATACCACATGGATGGAGAGAGGCCTAGAGGGTTTAAAGGATGTGACCTCTCCAAGGCAGGTCTCACAGACTGATGGTCCTGAGAGACAAGCAACATGGGGTGATGGGTAGTTTTCATTCAGCCAATTCCAGCTTCCCTCTTTGTTGTAAAAAAATAAAAGGAGAGAGAAAAAGAAATAAAGAAAAGAAAAAAGGAAAGAACTTGCAAAAAAGGGAATTTCCAGCAGAAAGAAAGGATCTTTGTGTCAGTGGTCTGAGCAGTTTCTAAAGAGTGGATGCTGGGGGGGGGGGTGCATGGAGCCACAGGATGAATTTTCTCCAACCACCTCTCTCAAAAGTATCCAACCCCACCCCACACAAGGAAGAATTAAAACTCTCTGTCCCTGTTTCCCTTCTAACACCGAGAAAATTCAGTTTATATTAATTCTCCTGCACAGGCGCTGGTCTTGGCTGCTTAATTCATAGGCACAGCCCCAGTGCCTGGCATATGGTGAAGCCTGCTTTGGCCCAATGAATGGGTAGATGGATTAGAAGAAGCAGCGTTTCATCAAAGAGTAGAAGCAGCAGTCTGAATATTCAGATGGCTCTCAAGCTTTGAGTAAGCCAGAAGGATTAATAGATGCAGACCTGAGCCAAGACAAGGACTTCCAGGAGCTGAAACCATCCAAACCACTCCCTAGCCAGGGCAGTGGAAGTAAGAAGGAAAAAAAATACTTTCAAGGTCTGTGGTCTGTGGAGGACACCACTGCAGGTACAGAGGGAAGCAGAAAGATGGGGAGCACTCAAAAGCAGAGCTGCCAGTGCGCCAGCTACCCCCCCCCCCAGAGATGAATGGGCCAAAGCATAATGTGACAGTATACAATCCCAGCACATGGAAGGCTGAAGCAAGAGGACTGCTTTAAGTTTGTGGCCGGCCTGGGCTCCCTAGCAAGTACCAGGACAGCCAGAAAGACATGACAAGACCTTATCTGAAAAAGAAAGAAGTATGGAAGAGAGAGAGAGAGAGAGAGAGAGAGAGAGAGAGAGAGACAGATAGACACAGACACACACACACACACACACACACACACACACACACAGAGAGAGAGAGCAGGACACATGGACCCATTTCTAGCGTGTTTTCTGTGACCAGCCTTGTGCTTTGACAGTTCACATTCCATCAACCCAGTTTCCTGAAGGACCAAGCATCCCAGACTTACAGATGAGAACCCCAACCTACCAAGGGCCTGAGATCTCCCACTCCTTGTGGGTAGGTACCAAGGCATGCACCCCCAGGAAACTATGCAGTAGCAACCAAGGTAAGTACGAAAAATGCCTGGGCTGAAAACACACTTTTCCGCATTTCGCATTTCTATATTTCTTGGGTAGTTCATTTCTTTCTATCCAAGTTTCTTAGAAAGGTGTGTGTGTGTGTGTGTGTGTGTGTGTGTGTGCGCGCGCGCGCACGTAGGTAAGGACTCCCACAGGATTTGGATCTACAAATGGAACTATGAAGAGGAGAAAGCTGGTCTGTGGGGTAAAGGTTTAGAGGCAGGCAGAGTGGAGGCTGTGATGGCAGCAGGCATAGGGTACAAAGGTGCTTCACGCTGAGGACATGCACCGGTGCATCCTGAGCAGGTGGCCCCGGCTACCTCCTCGGGCTGGTTTCCCACAAGCCCACTTCCCTCTCCAGCAGCGCCTCAGTGCGTCCCTACCCACCTGATTCTTTGTTTTCTCAAAGCCTACGTTAGGATGTTGTTATTTCAACACTTATAATTCTAACAGCATGCACCAAGCCTTGAGGTCTTGGTATCCTCAGGGAGACAGGTGGTCTCTCTTTACTCCGGTAGGTGGGCATTGCTGACGCATGGAAATTAACACCAGCTTGCCTCTCTGCGGTAGTTTAGAGTTGGCCTGATGGCTTGAACCATGAGGCAGGCTGCTAGAGGCATCACTCAGGGGTGAAACCCAATTAAAGGCTCTGACTTTCTACTCAGATGGGACTCCTAGCCACAGCATCCCTCCTGGACTTAAGAGTCCAGACAAAACCAACAGGTCCGGTTTGAGGTGGCCTTCAAAATCGCCACAGATGAGGTCCCTGCTGAGCCCGCTAGGAGCAAGGCCGTGAGAAAGGCCAGAGTGAAATGAAAGGCCGCTTCTAGCTGACCTCTGCTTTTGGGAACTTTGCAACCATTCGCAGGCAACTAGCTGGCTGGCAGCGGCAGGCTCTCTGAAGAATGCATAGGATGCCTGCTTCTGCAGCCCTGCACGCTGCCAAGGAAGACGCCTCCTTGGTGTGAAGGGTTCACCCATGTCAGGAGATCAAGTTGGAAGTGGGGGAGGGGCGTGCAGGCAAAGATGGGGGCTGGAGGGAGGCGATCGAGAAAGCTCTCATTCCCTAACTCTATTCACCCTTAGGCACTATTTTGGGACCGCAATGGCATTAGGGTGTGTCCAGACAGCCAGAGCCTAATACAGACTTATTGGGGCACACTCTTCACTTTCTCACAGGCTCACTTCTGGTCATATGCAGTCAAATCCACATGCGTGCAAACTGAATAATAAAAGTCCCCCCTTCTGTCAGTGTACTGCGGAGTGTCAAGCAGAAATTCGGACACCAGGAAAAGAGACTCCGGCTAAAGAACTGTCACCTCCATGGGCTCTGCACCACGTGAAAGCGTGACCTGATGCAGTGTCTCTCCTGAAACTGTGTGTCTCCCTTCCCCCAGCTCAACCGAGCTCTCAGACTCCCTGGAGCCTAGTCAACCCCAGCACAGCCATGAGTTCTTCCTGCTCGGCCTCCTCCCCCGTCCCGTCCCCCCCCCCCCCAAAGTAATGGGATCACAGAAAGACGCGCTTGATGGGGAAGAAAAGCCAAGATTCCACTCTCCTGGAGCCAGTGAGCCTTCCGAGTCCTTGCTTGGGGTTCCAAGAGTCTCTGTCAAGTTTATAGCTCTTCTCTGCCTGGCCGCCTCGCTTGGTACCTCTCCTCTAGGATGCCCACTCGACAGGCTTCAGCCACCTGCTAGAGACCAACCGTGGGAGCGCAGCTGGTGGACACATCCACGGGTCTCAACCAGTGTCTACCTCTACCCTGCCCACTCTCCATCAGGCAGCCCAGGTCGCAGGGACCGCAGGGGTTAAAGGGGTCACAAGGGTCGCCTCCCAAACACACACACACACTTCTTACCCAATCCTGGCACGAAAGTGTTGAGGAAGAGACAGATGACCGCCACCGGGAAGGGCATGTAGGGGATGGCGGCGCGCAAGGGCCCCTTCTTCTCTCGAACCTGCACGACCACCCCGCTGGAGGACGATGTCCCCCGGGGATCTGCCGCTGCCACAGCCGCCGCCGCCGCCGCCGTCTCAGCGTCTTTGTGCAAAGGCTCCATGGCTGGACGCGCTCTCCAGGAACCCGGCAGCCGCCCAGGGCACCAGGGCAGACGACGGCCGACTGCGGGCTCCCGGCTGCGCTCTTCGCCCTTCTCAGGAGGCCAGTGCGCTCCGGGTGCTGCAAGGCTGGCGGAGAAGCCCGCCCTCCCGCGCTCCACGCCCCCACTCCGGGCGGAGGGCGGGAGGGGCAGCGTGACACTCTGTGACAGCGCTCCCTCGTCCCTCCCCTCCGGGCCCCTTCCCCGCCCCCCTCTACACCTCTCTGCAAAGCCTTTGGTTCACCAGCAATGGAGACCCCGGCGAGGGAAGAAAGCGCAAGGAGAGCGCAAGGATGCTGGTGGTCCAGGTACCTAGAGGGATGGACGCGCCTCACCCTCCTAACACAGGTGAACTGAGAACCTCACCCAAGATCCTCGAGAGCTGGGCGTGCACTAGGCTGATGCCGTTGGAAAACCCTCAAGGTTGAGTCTATCTTCTGGAGTGTGCATTTAATGCTAGGGAGGTGGAGGCTAGGGACGTGTGGAGCCTGAAACCTAGAAATACTCTGCGTTTCGAGTCACGGAGAAAAAGCAACGTGTTTCGAGTCACAGATGCTGATAGGACTGGAAGCGAGAAATGTAGCTTACAGCTTTATAAATCCATGCATGTCTGCAAAAGATGTTCCCTTCACACACACACACACACACACACACACACACACACACACACACACACACACACACACACACACATGCTGTCTCACGTATAAGTTCACACACATAGAAACGAAGAATGGAAAGGAATGCTCCTGCTTGAGAGAGCAGGTAGTGGGAACCATGCCCTGACCAGTGCTGCGGGACATCTGGGCCGGTTATGACTACCTGGTGAGGATGCGGTGCGCCCACAGCGCCCCCTGGTGTTGACGTTGCACCAGTGGGAATGGGCTTGGCAAGAGTCCAAGCCAACAGCCTAATTCGGTCTTCCCAATAAGACCCTTGAATAAGTGAACCGATGAAAGTAACTTCCTCTAGCTGGACGTGGTGCTTCGTGGCTGCAATTCTACCCTTGAGAGGTGGAGGTAGGAGGCTCTCTCCCTATCAAGTTCAAGACCACACTTCTAAATAGATAAAAATTTTAAGTTTACAAGGTAAACCACAGTATTGTAGTCATTACCGTGATAGTACCACAGAGCCAGTGACAAATATGGCGGCTGGAATGTGCTGAAGGTGTCAAAGATGCTGGGACTGGGACCTTCCTATGCAGTCAACTGTAGGGGAGTCATCAGTCACTAAGGCCTCTCCCAGAAAGTGACAGAGGTCAAGATTTAATGACCAAAGGAAAGTACTTGTAGGTGCGTTTTATTTTAAACATTTATCACAGCATCCTCTGTTGGGCAGCATCCCAAACTCTTAACCACATTCAAGGCTTGCCTTAACTGTACGAAGCATTATATACTACTTTGTTTTCTAGGTGAAGCAATTAAAGCACAATGATCCATGATAATGTGAAGCAGGTGATTCCAATCGAAAACCCATGTGCATAAATGCCATTTCATCTAAAGACCCAGAGACTAACCCCCATTCTGTGAATACCCCTTCGCAGAACGCCTGGACCTGTTTTTGGGTCCCTCTATCATTATTAGTCCCTGAGGAAAACGAACCCAGAGAGGGAAATAGATTTCTACTTCCCCAGTCTCCTGTGGCTGTCTTTGTCATACCCAGGCAGAGCCACTGTGAGTGCCAACACATGGGAGCCTATGATAGCAGGGAGCATCCAGACCTGCAGTAAAGCTGGGCCTGGAGCTGCTAAGGTGGGTAAGAAGCTGGCTAGTGCTGGAGGGCAGAGGAATTGGGACTTTATTCTGTTGTCTGGGAATCGCTGGACATTTTAAGTGGGAATAGGGCATCATGAGTGTTCTATTTATTCCTGCGATGTAATGAGTGACCCTCAAATTGATCAGCTTGACATGGCTGTTTTTTTAATGATTATACAGTGAGAACATAAGAGAAGCAGCTTTTCCTCTCCATTGTGTGTAGATCTGTAGCTGGGAAACTCAAATGACTGGTGGCTGGAACTGCGGGGACCACAAGATCTACTTCAAAAAATATTCCCAGGTCAGTGGCGTCAGCAAGAGAGCTTGAAAGCTGGATGCCTGGGAGTGGTCCTTTATGCCCCCTCCATTGTCCACATGACCTGGACGTTTTACAATAAAATATGGCCGCCAGGTTCTAAGAGAGAACTTGCTGAGAGGAGTCGTCCTGAGAATAGAGACTGCAGAACCAAAAGAAGTACCACCACCACCTCTCCAGAAGTTACACAGTATCCTTCTGTATCGCTATGTTAGGAATTCAACCAACAACCAACCCAGACTTAAATACAGAGTAGCTCTCCTCTTAATGGAAGAATAAGGACCCAGGCTTTAAAACCAACAGTAAGACTAAGTCAACTGGGAAGACCTCTTAGCCAAGTGAGGAGGACGGCTGGAGAGGATCAGGTCACATGCCCAACAGGGACTGAGGTTAGATGAGAAGGACTCTTCCTGACCTATAAGCACAGAGAATGGGATAGATAGTTCCCAGATGCTAATTGGGCAGAATTAGCAGACACAACGGAGCTGCTATGTATGAATGCACACTGCTCACTTTTCCTTTTGCTGTGATCAAATGCCTGACAAAAAGCAACTTTGAGACGAAGGTCATGTTTTGACTTATAATTTGAGAAAAACAACCCGCTATCCATCGTGGCAGAGGGAAGGCATGGCCGGAGGGTCATGAAGCAGCTTGTTGACGTTTAGCTCCTGAGAGTTCCTGGTAAATGGTTCCCCAAGGCTTGTTCCTCAGACCCACACAGCTCCTCTGGCTCGGTCCACTCTGCATGCCCCAGCCCTCTTTCCCACTCTCCTTGGAGTGTCTCCTTGCCACACCCTGACCCATTTTCTCTCCAGCTTTTAGCTTCTGCTCCTTTTCTATAACAAGTCAGCCTCACCCAGCCAACTACTTGCTGGCCCACTTAGCTCCTAATAAATCTATTAAGCTGTAATCAATCCTCAAGCATCCTTAAGACCAACTCTCCGGATTAAACCTGGTGATGATTAAGTCTGAGGGTCTCTGTAATTACCACTGAAAACCTGAACAATAAGTCAAGTTGATTGGCAGGGGGAGAAAACAGTTCGTCTAGCCAGGCCCTACCTGTCTGCCATCCTTCTCCTACGCCCCAAAGGCTGAGGATCCCAGTAGCTTCTGAGGAAGCAGTCTCTGAGGTGGACAACGAGCCTGTAGAATTCTAACTCCATCACTGGTGAGAATGTCCATCTTGCAAATCATGCTTAACCAATTTCCCCCTTGCACTCCCTAGATCTCTTCCCTGCCACAGGTACACATCTAGGGTAGGACCTTCTGGGAGATGTCAGCCCCTGAACTGGTCTGGAAATTCCCTGTGATGTGGGGCCATTTCTAGCAGTAATAGAAGTGGGCTTCAGGCTTCAGTGACCTGACCAGAGGGGGCATTGTGGAGAGGGGTTGCTAGGAGGCACGGATTATGAGTATACCCTGGAAACTGACGGTCAGGCTCCCCCATCCCCGACCCCCACCCCACCAAAGCACCAAGTAGAGATGGACCAGGACACTTGACAGAGACAGAGACACCCACCAGTCATCTCCCTTCCACCTGAGCACCCTTAAGATTAAGCCTGGCTTCTGTAGTTGTTCCATCCGGAGTCCTGACTCCCCAACCCATGGCTGGCAGAAGCTGGCACATCCCAGGCAATCATCAGTGTGGACTTAACTTGCTCGCTCGTCCAAGTGCCAACCAACACACCCCTGACACCCCACAATTCACTGATGTCTTCTCAGAAGTAGGAATCCCAGAACTGATGACTCTCTCCAATCTGAGGACAGCTGGGAAAATGGAGGCAGGATGAGGGCTGTAGGAAGTGACAATAAAGATAAGGAGTGCTAGCCTTTGACCTGGAAGATCACCTTTTTCATACCACAAGAGTGGTGTGTTGTCAGTTTTCTATCACTGAAACAAAACACCTGAAGTACTAAGTTTATAAACAGATTTATTTTGGCCCATGGTTTCAGAGGGTCTGGTCCATGATCCATTGGCCCTGACATCTCACCTCATGGTGGGGACATGTAGTGGGGCATATTAGCTAAAGAGACCAGAGAGGGTAGAGTCCCACATTCCTCTCTGAGAACATAATCCCCAGTAACCTAACAACTCTTACAAGTGTCTTCCTCTTAAAGGCATCACTACTGCCCCATAGTGCCAAGATAGGGACCAAGCCTTAGGAACATGGGCATTTAGGGAAGACTAAATCCAGCAGACAGTGGATCATATACAATCACACAACAGTGGCACAAGCAATATCCCAGAAAACAAGGCAACGAAGAGCTGAGACTAGAGTTCAGCAGAGTGCCTAGGATTTGACCTCAGTACCACATAAACCCAGAACGGTAGCACATACCCATAATCTCAGCACTTGGGAGGTTGAGGGAAGAGGATCAGGAGTTCAAGACTATCTTCTCTGATGTAGAATTTTCAAGGCCTGCCTGGGATACCTGAGACCCTGACTGGAAACAAAAAATAAGAAAAGAAAGCAACAACAAAAACATCTGAGAAAACAAGCGCTGGGCAGCACCCACAAGTCACCTAGGATGGCTCAGCAGAGACTAGTGTATTAGTGAGCTGCATTCAAGTCTGTCCCTGCAGCCCCTAGCCAGCACCCCTGACCAGCAGCTTGAACTGCCCAGCACAGCGCCCCAGCCCTTCTCCTGCCTCACGAGGCAGCACACTGGCCCCAGCTGCTCTGGCACGGTTGCGTGGTCCCTGGCTTCCTGTGATGACACATGGGGACATGAAGCTCTGTTATTCTGGCAGGCACCACAGACTGGTCTCTCTCAGCATCTAGTTCCTGGCGTAGGTTGTTTTGTTTCTCTCTTAACCACCCGGCACGTATGTCAGTACCTCTGAGGCTTGGCAAGGTGGGGGAGGGGTGCTGCTAGGCAGCAAAGGGAGCCAGAATGCTTAAGGACAGCTCTTTCTGCCCTGTTCTGAGAACCCTTAACACCCCGCAGAACACTTGAGACATTCTTGAGAATCCTAGCCATGACTAGTCCCAACCATGGCTATGTCCTGGACTTGTAGAGGGCACATAAGACCTAACACTGAGGACAGAATGGATTCTGTTTGCAGGAGGATAGATCAAAACCCAGGTTTGGTGCTGACATGCCAGGAAGGACCCACCTCTGCCACTCACCAGCTTTATAACCCTGGGCCCAAGCTTAGACTCTCAGAGATTTAGTATCTATATTTCCAAAATGGGGCAATAGCACTACCTGCTCCCTAAGGCACACTAGAGAGCTTCACAGAAGCTTAGGAAATGCTCAGCTAATACACCTACTACCATAACCATCTTAACTAGCCCTTTAAAGAGGAGATAGGACAATGCTCTTAGTACCAAACATCTTCTAAACAGCATCATACGTGTGCAGTCGCCCTCTGAGGTGCCAGGAGGTAGAAGGATGATTCTAAGATTCTACAAGAGATGCTTTCCTGTGGGATGCTTCTAGATGTTCTAAACAAAGTGATTAAGAGTGGCCTTTCAAACACCCAAACACACCATTATTGGACTGTCCCGCGCGCGCGCGCCTCTCGCCGTCAAGAAGACACGCTACGCAGTAGGCTCCGTCTACAGTTCAGCTTTATTGTTGCCGTTGATAGCGAGAGAACCGCGCGGGCCCCAACATGGCGGTGTTATATAGTCCTGAGGCAGCGTGCTCTCCATTGGTTGGTGCGCCCCGGGAGTGGGCGGTGATTAGTTGTGTACACCCATAATGCGCTTCGGGGTTTTCGCGCGCTATCCGTAAGTTTCCTCAGAGCGACAGCGCCATCTAGTGATGGCAATATTCTAACCGCTCCTTACATCTCCCCCTATTCTTTCAAATAAGAAGGAGAGAGGGGTTAGCTGGGTTAAGTAGGCCACACCTCCCTGCAGTGGTATCAAAGCACAGAACCAGGCTCGATCAAGCGAATTCCGTCATGAGTGAATAGGCGATCAAGGGCCAATATTCTGAGAGCATTCCATCCTTACCCTTCCAGGT
>CM052711.1:13727471-13794769 GCA_028551405.1 Uromys caudimaculatus | reverse complement strand
CCATTGGTTGGCGCGCCCCGGGAGTGGGCGGTGATTAGTCGTGTACACCCATAATGCGCTTCGGGGTTTTCGCGCGCTATCCGTAAGTTTCCTCAGAGCGACAGCGCCATCTAGTGATGGCGAATATTCTAACCGCTCCTTACATTGGACCAACTCATGATGACTGTCTTTGTCTACCCAGTCACTAACACACTGCCCCCTTTGAGTGATTCAATCCCTACTCTAGTTACTGCTATCTTGACCAACAGCTAGGAGGAAACTATGGTGGAGTAAGATGAAAACCTGTGTCTTAGGTCACTACAGGGACAATGAATTAGGAGGGGAACAAAAGATCACAGATAGCCAGGGCTTAGGGCATAAGTGCCTGGATTCTCCACAACAGACAGGGAAAATATACCCTGGATGCTCAGGCCTCCCACAACCTAGCATTCACATCCTGTGTCAGCCTGCTCTGATCTGGTCAGGTGACTGTAACTTGTACAATATGGCAAAAGAGGTATCACTGAGGTCCCAAATATACTCATTTGAGTCCATCTCAAGAAGTTTATCCTGGGTGGGCTTGTCAATCAGATAGATACCCTCAAAGAGAAGCTGGGGCCTCCTGAAGCAGGGACTCTCTGAGAGAGTGAGTGACCTCAGACCTGGGCAAAGCCTCCAGTCAAAGCAGCAAAGGCAAGGATCCCGGTGGTCCAGCTGCTTGGATGTGAGTTCAGTCACACCTGGAGGGACCTTGGAAGGAGCCTCTTCCAAAAGAGGAATGCAGTGGCAGCTAACCCTTAGTGGCAACCCAGGAGACACTGGGATGGATCAAGTAAAGAAGAACCTAAGAGAGTCTCAGATGGCCAAATTCAGGCTCTGGACCTATAAAACCAGCCTAAGGACAATCTGTGCCATTTCCAATGGTGAAATCTATGGCAATAAAACTGTTATGGGGTATCCTAGAACACAGGAGGGCTACAGAAGACAGGTGTGGACCTTAGCTTGTGGTTTCTCACTGGGAGGTGCTACTCCATGGACTGGCATCAGCCCTGACCACTGCCCATTCTTCTGTTTCATCCCCAGATGGGAACGGCTGGATCTGTTGTCTTCTGGGACTGATTGCCTAAACCTGAGACCGGGCAAAGTTCTTCTCGAATCTCACTGCCAAGTAATCAAGGACCAGAACAGAGGGACCAGTCTGCTCATTCAGACAAGGACTGGTGTGGTGTGAGGCTATAGATTCTTTAGTCAGATCTCCCAGAGGACCGGTACCTTCACTCCTAAGGACGGGCCATCCCAGCATGGGTCTGCAGGCCTCTCACCACCTTTACCTGGATGGAACCTAGGGTTTCACATACACTAACTTCTACCCTAGCCATGCCCCAGCCCCTTACTACCTCAGATAGACTAGTGCCACCCTGGCCACACTCCCCAAGACCATACCAAACCAAAGTACAGACTGTGCATGTGCTGAGGTGACTTGGGACCTGCCCCACCTGCCCCTACTTACCTCAGCTACCATCTCCAAATACCAAAGGCATATGGAACTGAGTCTCTAACCCCTGGGTCCTTGTATGCAGCAGTAGGTATGGGGACTGGCAGTATTTTTCCAGGTGAAATCTCTAGGTAGGTTCTAAGTCATTGACATTTAGCCCTAGAATCTTCTCTTAAATCAACAGCATACACAAAAACTCGTGTCATCAAAAGTCATGTCATCAAAACTCCCATCATCTCAAGAACATAAGAGTGGAGCTCTGATGGACCAGATCCCTTAGGGAGGAGGTGGAAGGTTAGCCTTACCTCTGTGTCCTATCTAGTGACGGGCTATTGAGAGACTCAATGGAACCTACCTGTTTTGTTTTCTGTTTGTTTGTTTGTTTGGTTGGTTGGTTTTTTTTTTTTTTCCCCAAGTGTGGACATTTCTATTCAAGGCCAAAGAGGCCTTCCTAATTGCTTGTTCTACAAGACAGGAAGTCCTGCCTTCTCACCTTCATGCAGCTGTCAATCAATAAGAGCACAGAGCTGGCTCTCAACCCAAGGAAACTAACTAAAGCCCTAAATCCTCCTCTCTGAATATTTCCCACCTGGAAGACTACAGTCCCTATGCCCAGCCCTTGGCAAGTGGCCTAACATGTGAATTTGCGATCTGTGAGACAAATATTCTTGGCCTGCTAGGGAGGCTTTAAATAGATTTAGAATTGAAAGGAAGCTTATCTATTATTTAGCCCAGCTCCCTCTGCAAGTGAGAATCCTCTGCACCCTCAAGAGGTGGTCCTTAAAACAAATAAAAAGACAATCTTTTCAAGGAGTCAAATGGTCTCTTCATATTTCATGAGACAGAATCTTGCTATGGAACAGCCCAAGGTGATCTTGAACTGACAATCCTCCTGCCTCAACTTCCTGAGTGCTGGGATTGCCACCATGCCTGCAAAGAGGTAGTCTTTGAAGAGTCAGCATGATGGGAAGCTCACTACCTTATAAAGCAGATGTTTCACTATCGGTGTGCTCCCCATTGCCCTGACCCACTAGCTCTGCCTCTGGGGCTTAAAGACTAGGAAACTACGCCAGGAAGGTTCATTCCTCCCTTGCTGGGCTCTGGAGTGGAGGATGCTGTATATGTGGTTAAACCGGTGGCCTGCAGGACGATATCTTTTGGTATCCATGCCCACCTCCCGGACTCTTAGGTTAGACTTGTGACTTAACACTAACAGAATACTAGTAAGCATTGGTTTTTTGTTTTGTTTTGTTTGTTTTGTTTTGTTTGGTTTGTTTTGTTTTGTTTTGTTTTGTTTTGGAGTGGTTTCTTGAATTTTGTTTGGGCTTGAGGTTTTGTTGCTGTTAAGATAGCCTTTCATTGTGTGTCTTTAACTGGTCTGAAACTTGCTATGTAGACCAAGCTGGCTTCAAACTCATAGAGTTCTGCCTGTCTCTGCCTCCTACTACTGGGATTAAAGGTGTGTGCTACCACGCCCAGCCAAAACATTAGGTTTTTAGACACACTTGTAAATTAGGGTTTACCTACTTAGAAACCCCTATAGTGTTCCGTTGCTATGCCTAAGGATCTTTGCATAGACCCCTGAATGATTTAAGACAATAAGGAAAGAGGTCCCAAAGAGTACAGGTTGGATATCCCAACCTCTGATGAACTCCCAGCTGAAGGCAGCCACTCGAATGCCTTAAAGATACTCATGGAGCAGAAGACCTGTCCTCCGACCCCAGTCAGACTACAGAACTACCATAAATATGCCTACTAACTACAAATATTAAATCATCCTTTCAACCACTACAGGTTGGGATGGGGTGGACTACAGCAACAGGTAACTGGAAACTGCTCATAAAATTTTTGTAGGAGCAGCTTCCCGAGATAACGCAGGCATGGTATTTTTCATCCTTTGCATAGAGCCTAGAGCGGCTGGCTCAGTGGGGATCCCTGCCACTCAGAACACACTAGCAATGTCGGGTGAAACAAGGCAGAGAGCCCTGGCTCAGCGGCAAGAGGTCAGCTTTGCCTTTTGCACCAGTAGAAGATGCTTTCTGATCTTTGATACAGATTTATTCTTCTGGATTTTGTTACCTGCCAGCAGCCTCCTGGGCACATACCAAGTGGATGGAGCCCTGGGAATCACCTCAAAACTGTCCCTAAACTCAGTGAAATCTCTAAGGTGCTATTGAGCCCAGTCTACCCTGTCTGAGGTAAAGGCTAAGCAAGAGAGAAGCAGAACTTGTGGGAACTTGAAGGATCTCCCGGCTTCCCTCAAGGGGCAGTCTCTGAGGTACCTGTTGCCCGGGTGGTCTGGTCTTTGGGTAGACTTATTTCTAACCAGCTAAGCCTAGAACAGAGATTTCCCCCTTGAGAAGCCAAGTTTGTGACTGCCTCCTGCCACCACAGCCTCTGCAGAGGTCTAGTAGTTCTTCCCAGAATCCCCTGGGAGCATGAGTACAAACCCTGACCCTGCCTTCCTCAACCTTGGCCTTCTTTTGAGGGGAGGATCCAACTCCATCCTAGGTGGATACTGCCCGATGAAGTGGAAACGTAAGGGCTCTTTGGATAGTGTTGGATGGTGTTTTGCTGGGGCAAACACGTGAAGAAATGTCTTCCTGAAGTGGACACAGGTCTGAGAGACTAAGACAGACCCATGAAGGAATGTTTCACTGAAGCAGACACAGGAGAGAAGATGTTCTGCTAAAGCAAGCACATGAGAGGACACGTGATGAAGGATTCTTTGCAAACAACACACATGTATTGGTCTACCTTACTTTGCATAGCTGAGCTGCATTTGTTGGGACTCTGGGGACTGGGCTGATTGGATGCACATGCTGAGGCAAGACCCATGCTGAGCCAAGGCCTGTGGAGGACACGTGACGTTTGTAGGGTATAAATAGGACTGGACGGAACGACAGAGACAGAGCTTGGCTTGCTGGTACAGCCAGCTGTACAACACTTGTGGGTCTCCGGTCTTCACTGATCTTCACTTCCCTGAGAGGCACAGCTGAGAACTTCTGGTGTTCCTCCCTGGTCCCTCCTGCTGACTCGTGCTGAGACTGAAGCTTGGCTGTCTCTGCTAGGCTTTGTCACTGCTGTTGCTAACCCGACCCTCCTGAGCTGGACTGCTGGTGTATCTGTGAGGTGTTTGCAAGTGGATCGAGCCGCCGCTGCCTGCTGACCTGTGAACTGAACTACCAATTGCCAGACAACACAGACGGGAGTTGCTTCAAAGAACCTTTCTAAACAGGCCCACTTCCCCCACATCTTTCTTTTCCACTACCTCTAGTGGGTGGTAGGCTACAAGGGAGGTTAAAGCATTTAAGAATCATCATTAAAAACAGGGTTTGAAAAAATTAAACTTACAGCCCAACACTGATTAATCCAGAGGAACTGAGTTCATGCTTGAAGAATAAGCCAATATTTCCCTCCCACCTACCCACTCCTCCCTGCCAGAAATGCTGGCAGGGAGCAGCTCTTCAGTACCTCTGCTAGACCCTCTCCCACCCACCCAGGGAGAAGAGATGACCCTGGAAACATGCAGCCTGGAGTCACACTAGACTCTGAGGAGGCAACAAAAGAGAGCTAGGGTCAGTCAGATCCAAAGACGTCAGGAGCTGGGGCAAAGAGTCCCCCACTAACTAATGGTGTGACACGGGGAGCTTCTGAAGGGTAATAGAAACAGGTCACATGTATTAAATTTGGGAGTCTGTGATGACTAAAGCAGCTCCCTGGGATCCACTGAGGATACTAACAAACTAATTCATTGTTTTGACAACTAGCATATAAAAGAGAAAATTAAGCAAGCAACAAAAACAGAAAGAAACCACTTTGGTCAAGAGTAAAAACAAGCCGCACAGTGGTGGCGCATGCCTTTAATCCCAGCACTTGGGAGGCAGAGGCAGGTGGATTTCTGAGTTCGAGGCCAGCCTGGTCTACAGAGTGAGTTCCAGGACAGCCAGGGCTACACAGAGAAACCCTGTCTTGAAAAACCAAAAAAAAAAAAAAAAAAAAAGAGTAAAAACAAACTGTACCCCAAACGAGTTCGGCCTAGACAGAGTCCAAAGTATGGAAAGAAAAGCAGAGCTCTCTGCTAATGCTCTGTGGGGCAGGGCTGGAGGTGTGCCCTCACCATGGTGACAGTCGGGCGGGAGGCGGGGGGTTCAAGGATCAGGTCTTCCTGATAAAATGTTGGGCTACAAAACACAAGCAGAAAATCCCATCCCAGTGATTTGGGATGGGATAGCAGGCCAGAATGCTCCAGAAAGCTCTTGAGGAATGTGTGAGACGGGCACTGGTGTGAAGGCGCTGAGGTGCTGCACGGTCATCAGGACAGTCTGTAGGAGGACAGCTGGGACTGCTACTGAGAACGAAAGGGCCTGCCAGAGCTGAAAAGCTGAGGCTCAGGCCCCGGGCTCCATCTCCAGGAGAGGGGAACCAGGAGGAGGGCACAGAGAAAAGAGACTCTGAACCTGACCCTTTGGTTTTTTTGGTTTTCATTTTATTTTTAAAGGTGGACACTCCTAATCGAAAATCTCCAAACACTTCAAAATCTAAAACATTTTGAACAATATCATGACACCACGTGTGGAAAATTCCATGCCTGACTTCACATGATGAGCTGGTCAAAATTGGTGCACTAGAAATATTGTACAAAATGAACTGTGGGTTATGTGGTGTGTGTGTGTGTGTAGGTATGAGAAAGATATGGATTCTTTGGTTACACTTGAGTCCCAAGCTATCTCATTATATATGTACAAATATTCCCAAATCTTCAACATCTTCACGTTGGAACAGGAATGCTCAGCCTGTGCAGGTGAAATTCTGCTGTGCTTAAGGATGTCAACTCCAGAGTCAGACCACGTCTATCTGAATCCCAGTCCTGCCGGTCAAGCTGTATGACGTTGACCAAGTGACTTAATTTCCCTGTGTCTCCACTTTTTGTCTGTAAAATAGTATAGAGAGGTAAACATTTCAGCAGCTGAGCATCCAGGGAATGCCAAGTGTGAGCAGAGGGAACTGCAGGTCTGGACGGTGTGAGCAGCGGCTCCCTCGTCCTGTGGTGTCTACCTTGGCTTGAGAGCTTAGAAGCAGTGGAAACTACTGAATGCCTGAGCATATCCCTCGCTCTCTGTCTTTGCACTCTTCTCTCCTGGAGAAGAAACTTAACTGCTGGTCCTCAGACATGCTCTATGCTAAGTGCTCCCTCAGTCATCTGGACAACCCGTGATACAGGGATAGCATTTGTCACAGGTCACATAGAGCAAGCCCCAGCAGTATAAGGTGAATAAGCTAAACACTCATTGCCCCTGGCCAGAGGACCCCAGGGCCTTTCACCTCTCCAGTAGCTTCTAAGCAAGAAAGTTTCCCAGGGCAGCCTCCTAATTACCTCACAAACCTACCCCAGGGGGCAGTGACTCCTCCCTTCCCTTGAGTTCAAACTTCCCAAAGAGAGAACACCAAATAGCACAACCTGCTGCCTTTTGAGTGTGAGGGTCACTCTATTAGCCCAGAGCTGGCGACTGTGACAGCTTGACCTATCTTCCCAGTCTGTGTGTGTGTGTGTGTGTGTGTGTGTGTGTGTGTGTGTGTGTGTGTGTGAGAGAGAGAGAGAGAGAGAGAGAGAGAGAGAGAGAGAGAGAGAGAGAGAGAGGTGGCTGTGGACAGGCTTTCTTTCATCCTGGGCTTGCCTCTGGACTTACCTGCTAGCCTGATGCCTCCCAGCTAAGGACAGGCACCCGTGACAGGAAGTTATGAGAAAGACCTGGGGTGCAAGCCCCACACAGCAAAAATGATGTGGGGCTCAGCGGACACCCAGAGAGCCTGCTCTATAACAAAAGACAGCCATGTCATGTACTAGCCTGGGCTTTTTTGTCTTATCTCAGTCTTTTATTCAAGAATGGCCTTTTACAGCATCCAGAGGCCCAAGAGGAAAGAGAGAGATGCCCAGGAGACATTCCAAAGAGACCGGAGGTAGGAAGGCAGGGGATGATCTGGGACCAACCACCAGAAGCCAGGTGGGTACAAGCAAGAGAGCTGGAGAGGACGCTGAAGGGGAAAGTGGGAGAAGGAATGGGAGAGTAGAGCGCAGGGGAGGACTAAGTGGGGGAAGTAGGGTGGAGATACAAACAAGCACTCTGTTTAGAACGTTGCCTCATGTTGGGTGAACCCCAGTTCAGATGAGTATACTGGGAAAAGCCTGTTCCCGGCTACAAAGCTGCGCTGTCAGAGGAGTACAGCAGGGAAGAAACATCCAAAAACATCTCAACCGAACTCTCAGAGACTTCTCTCAGAGGAAAGAGTCTGAAACACCTGCCGTAGATGCTCAAGGGACTTCAAAGGCAGGTAGGGGTCTCGGTGCAATGGGACAGGCCTGCAACACTGGGACTCTTCTGCCCTTTGTCCAACCTCTCCCCTCTACAGAAAGGCCTGGCTCCACTGGTCCAGGGGGCTGGGTTGGCAAGGGATGTGCGGCCCTCTGTCCCCTGATGATGAGAGGGTACATGGAGAGCCTGTCTCATATGTGAGATGTGGGGCAGGTTGGACCTGCCTCTGAGAGACAGGCTGCCCTCACCTAGGCCTTGGCCATGGTCACCATGGAAACCTTACTGTAAAGGACCAAATGGCCTCAGATTTTGCCTTTCATCTTTCCGAATGGGTTTTGAAATGCAGACAGTGGCTGCTGGGTTCTATTTCAGTGGCAGCGAGGCACTGCATGGTCCTGGGGGCTGTGCTGTGTACCCCTGGCTCACCCAAGCACACACTTGGGCATCTCTCTGAGCTGCCATTCACCCCTGGTTGACCACATGCCCATTGATCCACTCTGACCTGATCTGAATACCTCCACCAGAGTGTTGAACAGTGGAAGAGAGCAGGTACTCCCTTAGTGAGGCACCAGGGATGCAGAGAGAGTCTAACTCCAAAAAACTACAGATGAGGCAAGGAAATACATGAATCATGATGGTAGACCCCTATCGGTGGCTTCAACTTCCCTGGTTTCAATCACTAGTGATTACTCGTGTCTGAAACTACTAAATGAAAAAGCCCAGAAATAAACAACTCATAAATTTTAAAGTGTGCACTATCCTGAGTAGCATATGAGACCTTGTCCCATCATCCTACTCTGTCCCACCCAACACACAAGCTATTCCTTTGTCCAACATATGCGGACTGTGCATGCCACCCACCCACAGTCACTCAGTAGCCATCTTGGTTACAAGGTCAGCATGGTATCACAGGACTTAAGTTCAAAGAGTTTCCATTTTATTTAATAATGGTCCCAAATTACAATCTTTATAACAACAGATTGTTATAGGTGTTTAATTAATTATTAATTTTTATGATTTTACTGTAGTTACTTATAAATTAAACTTCTTCATAGGTATACATAGGGGGGTGTTGTGGGAAATATTAAAAATCAAACCATACTACACCAGCAGGCCCCAACTGGTGGGCTGGCCCACCAGGCATTGGCGGGCATTGTCGCCTGCTCTCATCTCGTGGAGACTCTCTGACTCAGAACTCCGAAATCTCTGCACCCAGCTCGCTAAGTTCCCACTGGCGGGTCACTACCACACCAGCCCCACACTTCAAAATTCCCACAGCCCTTTGGGGTGCACTTCTTGCAAACTCACACTTTGCCACTGTACCTTTCTCTCTGGAACCCAGTTGAGCCGCCACGTGAAGGAAAACACCACACAAACTTAGCTCAGAATCAATGGTAACTCTATCGCCAGGTCAAACCACTAACATCCTAATTATAAGACATTCTAATTTAAATCCTCTGGCAGCGGATCCCAACAGATCCACCACCTGAAACGGGGCCACTAGTAGCTACATCTTGTCCTCCTGCTGTCCCCATCCAAAAAGCCCATCTCTCTCTCCTGCCTCTTCTCTTCCTCTCACCAACCCAGAAGCCCTGCCTACTCGCCCAGTGATTGGTTTCTTTATTCATTAGAGGAAGGTTCACAAGAAGTCACCTGAGTACATGACTCATTTCCTTGTTCCCGACAACCCCTCCTGGGAAAGAGGAATTAACATCAAAACACAAACATCACCAGGGCCATCCACAAGGGGGGGGGGGAGCACACAGCACACAGAGTTCAGTATCTGTGACTTCAGAGTGTTGGAGCAATCCAGAGGAACAACTACTGTCCCCATGTGACTTGATAAGAGGGTGACAGAGGGGTAAAGGCTTAATTATCCATGAAGGGGACTCGGAGAAGCAGGCCAAGTGGCTGCTAAGTGGCACTGGGTGACCCTGAAAGCTGTTCTGTAGGTCCATCTCTAGAAACTGTGATTTTTTTCCAGCAGGGCTCAGCTAGGAAGGCATTAGTGAAGCGTGTGGTCAAACAGGGAAGCATTACAGAAGATTCTAGAAGAGAAGCAAAGCTGGGAACAAAGGCAGGTGCAGGGCATGCTGGGGACAGGGCAGCCGTCAGGCATGAAGGCAAATCCTAGGAGGCAGAGAGAACAGGAATGCCAGCCCATGAGGGTGTTAGGCAAGAAGTCAGCTCGGCAGGAACCGGCCTTCAAAATAGGACATAATAGACATAATAGGTGGAGATAGTTTCCTCAGCTGGGCCCTGAGGCAGGATGTGAAGGTAACAGTGGTGTTGACTTTGCCAAGATATGAAGGTATGGGAAAGCAAAGTAGCTCAGCAGGTAAAGGTACTCGCTGTGCAAGACTGGTAACATGAACTCAGTCCCTGGAACCCATGTAATGATACAAGGAGAGAACCAATGCCAGGAGTGAGGTACCCTCTGACCTCTACATGCATGCTGTCCGTGCGCGCACACACACACACACACACACACACACACTACACATACACAAAATAAAAATAATAATAAATAGTAAGCAATCAAAAATGTATATAAAGATAGTGTTAGTGGCTGACTCTACAAGAGCCAGCTCAGGACCCCAAAAATAGGATGTAAAGAACTGTAGGAGTCCGTGATTCGCAGAAGAATGATACCCCAGACTCAGGTAGTATGTAAATGCACAGTGTTTTATTCTGCAGAAGTCCTGCATGCTGGGGTCTCCCATTACCAAGATAGAGGAGAGACAACCAAGTGAGCTTGCAGACCTGATTTAAAGCACATTAAGGGAATTCCGGGGTAGATGGCTTTGCCTTACTCTATCTGTAGGCATCCCAGAACCATTCCGGGTAGGGAGGGTGGTGGCTGGGAACAGGTGCTGAGGAATCAGGTATCAGGCTTCTTCCTGCTGTGATGAGTGAATGACAAGCATCGCAAAGGAAAACTAAGAGATGCTCCAAACCCTTACCTCCTCCCCAGTCAGTGACCCCGCTGAGAGCCTGGTAGGCTCTCTCTCTCTCCCTTTCACCTTGTGGGGTCAGCTCCTAGAAGCGAGGTGCAGCTCTATCTGACTTCATGGTCACCTAACACCTGGTGTGTGACTCTGAATGGCTCCCTCCGTCCATCCCTCCCTCCCTCCCCCCTTTTCTCTCTCTCATTCTCTCTCTGCAGACCAGGATGTAATGTAGCTCTCAGCTACCTCTCCAGGACCATGCCTGCTTGCCTGCTGCCATGTTCCCATCAAGATGAAAAGGGACATACTCTTTGAAACTGTAAGCAAACCCCAGGTAAATGCTTTTTTTTTTTTTTTTTTTAAATAGGAGTCACCTTGATCATGGTGTCTCTTCACAGCAATAGGACATTATTACAATAGGTCAAACTTCTGGGTGTCACTCCTTATCAGGTAACCCTTTCCTTCCTGTCACAAAGCCCATTTCCACCGTTACAAGCTATCTATAAACCGTGTGCCCAAATGACCATGAGACCCTGAGGCCACTCTGGACCAACCTTAGATCAGCTGGCCACCCTCTGTCTGAAAAGAGGTGCTGTCTGTGGGGGGGACCTGTTCTATTAGAGTTGTATTTAGTTGTTATTGTCAAGGAAATTTTCTTTGTGCCTAATATTAAACATTATGTTAGTGTAACTTGATTCAAAACTCATCAAAGATACAGCTTACTGCTATTGAGATAATGAGGCTTTTTCCTATTTTAGACTCCTAACATGGCAAGCAGATTTACAATTGTCTAGTATTAGACTTTCCAAATACCTAAGATAAATCTAACTTACATGCATGAACTGTTTTAAAATCATTTGGGTATTTTATTTGCTGGTGTTTAAATGCTTTTGCATCTGCATCTGTAAATGAAACAGACTTACCCATTTCCTTTCTTATAAAGTCACTATTTTGATATCAATTTTGAGGACAGAAGATGCTATAACACAACCCAAATATGTTGTTTGGCACAGAAATCCCCGGGGGCTCGTTTTTAATAAGCAATCGATGAATACCTCCTGAGGGCTGACTTTTCTTAAGTATTTAAAAATTAATAATTCTCATAAACTCTTCATGGAAGTTGGCATAATGCTCTCAGAGGATAGATGCTAAAACCTTTTTTTTTTTTTCTTTTTCTTTTTCAGGATCTGGGTAAGTTTATCCAGCTCCATTTTCCCACACCTGTTTTGTTTGCTGTAATTCCTTGAAACTTCCACGTGTTTATACACCTGCACACCCCTGTCAGCCCTTCACAACCTGGGCAGAAAGAAGTGTCAGGTCTCAAAGCTGGGACAAAAGGCTGAGATGCCTACTAACATCAAAGCAGACATGGCCACCAGGTTTTCCCAGCACCCCTCAGTCCCGACCTGTTACAGGGTCCTCATAGCTGGCATACCAGTCCCCTACCCTGAATTCTCCAGCCCAGGGGCAGGGCTGCCCTTCTCCTAGCTACTCTTCCCAATACGATTCAGCCATTTTGGCTGCATGATCCTTTTTACCCTTCTGGTCTCTTGGTCTCCTGGCTGTCCCCATTCCCTGCTGACCCCCCTCTCCTGGCCCAGCTCAGTCTGTCGGGCATGTCCACTTCCGACTCGCCCAGATGGCTCGGTCTCATCCCTTTCTATGGTCTTCCTTGTGTCTACATAAACCTCCTCCACCATACTAGAGCGATCACATCCTCCTTTTTATTTTTCACCAAGAAATCGAAGAAATGTTTGCATACAACATGTATGTTTCTGAGTATCTTATAGGGAGAGTTGACACCATGAGCTGGGGCAATGGTTCAGCAGTTAAGAGTACTGGCTGCTCCTTCCAGGCGACCTAGATTCAGTTCCCACCACCCACATGATGGCCCACAATGGTCTGTTACTCCAGTCCCAGAAGTCCTGATGCTCTTTTCTGGCTTCTGGGGCAACTACACACAAATGGTGCGCATATATACATACAGGCAAATCACTCAAACACAAAATACAAATAAAGTGTATGCCAAGTTGCAGGCATCTGAGTAAATGAGTGTTTTTAATCAATCTGATAGAGCTTCTGGGACTGGGGGTGTGGCTTAGCTGGTAGTGTAAGGGTCCATGGTTCACTGAAGAATGATAGCCTAGACTCAAATAGTAAACACAAAGAGTGATTTATTCTGCAGAAGTTCAGCATGCTGGGGTCTCCCATTACCAGACTAAAGAGACAACCAAGTGAGCTTGCAGGCCTTATTTAAAGCACATTAGGGAATTCCAAGTAGGTGATCTATGTTAATCTGTTGGGCCCATCACTATGGACATTCCATTACTGGGGTGTGGGGGCTGGAAACTTGCTGGGGAGGTCTGGACAATGTTGCTGAGGAAGTAGCTGAGGAAGTCTGGAAACTGCTGCTGACCCATTGTCCTTGCCTCAGGCCAGGACAGCTTCTGAGGCCTGGACTTGCTGTTCACTCTCTCTCAGCCCTATTCTGAGCGCTGGCTTCAGGAAGCCTTCCAGCAGTGTCCAACTGTGGTGTCAACAGCAGGAAGGCTCCTGTGCCCAGTGCCTTCCAGCAGGCACCTGGCCTTCTTCCTTTCATCTTCTGGCTGCTGGGGCTTGAGCCAAACCAGCTGCCTAATCCCAGCTAGGACTCCCTGCTTCCTCCTGAGCAGCTAACTAGCAAGGCTCTTTCTACTGTCAAAGCCAAGCCAGTCTCCCCTTTGAAAAAATATGGTGACTGTCTACAGGGCCCAAAGAATTTCTGAGAGCTGAACCAAGGATCATGAGATAAGGTAATTAGTTACATAAAAAAGAAAGATTTGGGGATTTTTTTCCTCTGATTCTTCTAATCTCCACTGTAATGGTAATTTTATGTGTCAGCTAGACTGGGCCATGGGAGCTCTTGTATATAGCTAACATTATTTGGGGTGTGTCAAATAGACTGGTCCCTCCCTTCCATTGCAGTTAAAGCCAGGCACGATGCAAGGGCTGAGTAAGAGAGAACTCACACTGTCTTCCAGTTGACATGTCAGCCTTCTACCTTTGGTCTTGGCACAGACTCTTAGTCCCCAGCTTGTCACCTGCACATAATAGAATTTCTCAGCTTCCATAGCCACATGAGTTAATTCCCTGTATAATACGTCCTTCTCTGTTCACCCACCTGTCTCCCATGGGTTCACTGGAGAACTTCAGACAGCCCCAAGGGTGGGATCCAAGCTGACCACGGTGGGTTGACATTAGTACAATTTGGCAGTAAAGTGGAACCCTCCCCTGGCTGGGCTGGGACTGCCTTATGCCACTGTGTGCACTTGTCTGTGACCACACATGAAGTCCCATTCTGTCTCAAGCTCGATAGCTGGATTAGTTCTTTGAGAGAAGGTTCTGTCATGGGCTTGGCTTCCTGTCTGGATGCTCACCTTGCCAACCACCCCACCTTCAATTCGTGGCACTGTAAGTCTCTATTTCCTACCCAGGACCAAAGTGTTGGTCTCCTTAACCAGACTTCATCAGGCCCAAAATGAAGGGGGGAGAAGAGAGGGCCCATTCTAGGCCTAAACAATCTGTGTGGCTTTTCCTCTCATTATAAAAGAAATATGCACTCAGAAGGGGAGGGCATGGACAAGTACTGAAGCTGTAGAAACAAGTTACTCAGAGCTTGCCTCGGACACAGCCGATATTAATACTCTGGCCAACACTGTGCCCTAGTCGGTACCCTGTAACTTCTCCCATGTTAACCACACAAGGGTAGACCTAGTGGGCAAAATGCCAACCACAGCCAGAGAGGAGTGAGATGTTCTCTGAAAGTCTTTCTCTTGAACTGATATAGTGGTGGGAGGGGCTAAGCTCTTGATTTAATTTTTTTTTTTTTATGTGGATGGAGGTGCATGCCATAGTGCACGTGTGGCTGGCAGGCTTGGCGACAAACACTTCAGCTGCAGAGTTGCTCGTCTCTCTGGCCCTACCTTGCTTTCTAAGTCTTGTTTTACTACTTGGATTCTTACCCATCTCATCCTTATTACTTTGGAGCCCATTTTCTAAGATTAAAAACGTATGCTCCAGCATCACCGACAGATCTTATGTGTGGGCACACGTCCTACACGCAGTCAAGAGAACTGGAGCTAGTCACAGATGTACGTAAACCCTGAAACTCATATGTAAAATCCACAACCAGCAGTACTTCAGGATGTGGCTGAATTTGGAGACACAGATTTTTTTTTTTTCCGAGACAGGGTTTCTCTGTGTAGCCCTGGCTGTTCTGGAACTCACTCTGTAGACCAGGCTGGCCTCGAACTCAGAAATCCACCTGCCTCTGCCTCCCAAGGGCTAGGATTAAAGGCGTGCGCCACCATTGCCCGGTGGAGACACAGATTTTAACAAGATACTTAAGTTTGGCTCCTGAGGAGGCCTAACCCAATCCACTGACATGCTTATAAGGAAACTAACCCCACGAAGAGACTCTAGGGGTACACATACACAGGGGGGTGGACACTCAAGAAGATGACCATGAACAAGTAAAGAAGAGGCCTCGAGGAACCTGGCGGTAACCTTGATCTCAGCTCCTAGAAATTCAAAGAAATGAAATCCCATCATTCCAGACACAGTGTGAGGTGCTCCATGATAGCAGCCCTAGCAGGCTTGTGCTCTCACTGGAAAGCCTGGGAAGGCTGCTTCCAGGCCCCAGTTATATTCCTCAGGTCTCCACTGGTCTCCACTTATAACCAGGAACTATAACTTTCTTGGAGACAGTCCCAGCTCTGAATAAGGACACAGAGACTTATTATATTTATTATAAGCCTTGGGCACTGTCTTGATCACTAATTGAGAAATGCTTTACAGCTGGATATTATGGAAGCATTTCCTCAAGGGAGGCTCCTTTCTCTGTGATAACTGCAGCTTGCGTCAAGTTGACACATAAAACCAGCCAGTACAATTGACCCCTTGTCAACTTGACACACAAATACATCACTATTAAGCCTCAACCCTTACTTTCTTATTCATCCCCCAAATCTAAATAATTTTAAAAGTCCCACAGTCTTTACAAATTCTTACATAGTAAAATCGCAATCCCTTTAAAATATCCAATCTCTTTTAAAATTCAGTCTTTTTACATTTCAAAATCTCTTAACTGTGGGCTCCATTAAAATACTTTCTTCCTTCAAGAGGGAAAAATATCAGGGCACAGTCACAATCAAAAGTGAAATCAAACTCCAACTGTTTAATGTCTGGGATCCACTCATGATCTTCTGGGCTCCTCCAAGGGCTTGGGTCACTTCTCCAGCTCTGCCCTTTGTAGCACACACCTTGTCTTTGAGGTGCCAGATGCCTGTACTCCACTGCTGCTGCTGTTCTTGGTGGTCATCTCATGGTACTGGCATCTCCAAAACACTGCTGTCTTCCAATGCAACTAGGCTTCACCAATAGCCTCTCATAGGCTCTCTTCATGGTGCCAAACCTCAACTCCTTTGCATGACCCCTTCAGTCCTGGGCCATCAATTGCAAATGAGGCTGCACCTTCACCAATGGCCTTCCCTGGCCTCACAGTGCTGAGCCTCAGCTGCTCTTCATTACCCCTTCATGCCTTCGAAACGAGTACCACCTGGGAGACTCTTACACATTACCAAGTCCAGTCACAGCACAAGGTACAACCCTGGCTATTTCTGGAACACAGCTTCTTTGTGCTCTCAGAAAACACTTCCCAGAAGATTTTACCTCAATGAAGCTGGTCTCTTCTTAATCACTGCTAATTTCTCAGTTCCATCAACCAGCATCGATAGTCCCAGTAATGCAAAGGTTTCACTTTAGTAGTTCTGGTATCTTGTTCATCACAGCTGATCCTTCAGTCCCAGCTCACCAAAACCACAGAATCTTCACAGTCAAAATAGCAACGGCCCTGATAAGAGTCTTTAATCTTCCCTCTGAAATTTCACAAGCCAGGCCTCCATCTTCTGCACTGTTCTCAACATTATCTTCCAAGCTCCTACACAACATCCCACAGAGCTCTTAACACCGAATGGCTCTTCTAGGCCAAGGTTCCAAAGTCCTTCCACAGTCCTCCCCAAAACATGGTCAGGTTGTCACAGGAATATCCCCACTATGCTGGTACCAAATTGTCTTAGTCAGGGTTTCTATTCCTGCACAAAATATCATGACCAAGAAGCAAGTTGGGGAGGAAAGGATTTATTCAGCTTACACTTCCACATTGCTATTCATCACCGAAGGAAGTCAAGACTAGAACTCAAGCAGGTCAGGAAGCAGGAGCTAATGCAGAGGCCATGGAGGGTTGCTACTTACTAGCTTGCTTACCCTGGTTTGCTCAGCCTGCTTTCTTATAGAGCCCAAGACTACCAGCCCACAGATGGTACCACTCACAAGGGGCCCTCCCCCCTTGATCACTAATTGAGAAAATGCCTTACAGCTGGATCTCATGGAGGCATTTTCTCAACTGAAACTCCTTTCTCTGGGATAACTCCAGCTTGTGTCAAGTTGACTCACAAAAACAGCCAGTACGGGTACAGGGCAGATTCTCAGCTATTCTAACCTGACAATACTGGCCTTGCCTCTGTCCTGCCCTGTGGCCCTGCCCTAAGATTAGTTACCTCTCCTTCAGTCCCAGCCTGCTTCTTCCTCCCTGTTTGGTTGGCAAAATCTCCTGACTCTTTCCCAGAGTTCTCCTCTCTCTGCCCGGAAGTCCCACCTTCCTTTCCTGCCTTTGCTGTAGGCCATCAGCTTTTTATTAAAACCAATCAGAAGTCGAGAGAGCAAGTGTTTACCAAATATGGTGCAGGTGCTGAGTAACTGGAGTGATAATACCAAAGTTCAGCCTGTAATCAGATCTCTGCCAGTACAAAAATCAGCATCTGAGTAATTCAAAGACACACTGCACAAAAAGATTGTCCCTACAGTCATGAGCTTAAGAATCGATGTACTTTAGGATGCATCAAGTGAGCAAGATGCAGAGACATAACTAGAGTGTTCCTCTCTGTATGAGATGCTGGTTCCATTCCACACAACTGCAGGACAAATGACCCCCAACGTCAGTGGCTTAAAACAGCAACAAACACTCCTTGTCCTTAGTGATTGTGTGGGTTGGCCATAGAGTTCTGATTTCCACTGAGGTCTTTCATGCCCCAATGATCACATAACAGTCAGCTGGGAATGTCTGCAGTGAGTCTCTCAGGTGCTGACTCCTTCAGTAGCCTGGTGAGGGCAAGAGCTTCTACCTCCACTGGCTAGCCTGAGGTTTGTCACTCAGCAACTGAAATCTGAATCCCAAGGGAGAGGGAGGAACCAGAGAGGAAGTCAAGGGCCTGGAAACAAGATGGTGTCACTTCTGCTACATTACCCTCATGAAAACAATCAGAACCAACCCAGTTCTAGTGGAGGAGAAAGAAGCTTCATGTCTCACTGGGAAGAGCAACAACAAGAGTGCCGTCATTAGTTACAATGCAGGAGGGAAAATATGAATATATACATATTTGTTTCGGTCCTAAAGATTAATGAATGAAAATCAAGTACTAATAACAGTCACTTACATAAGGAGAAGAAGTAGATGAATGGGGTAGAGGGAAGAACCAGGCAACTCCAAGTGTCTCTTGGCTTATCATTTTAAACTTTGAATCTAGATTTCTTTAAAAACAATATTAGCAAGGCAATATGCAAATATGAAACATTGAGAATAAGCAGAAAGACATGTGCCTAACAGCATACAACAACATGGAAACTACAATTGCTCCAGATGGCTCTCACACGGAGAACTATGAGCACCGAGTCCTGGTGGAGTACACATGATATGGAGATCATGGGGGCCACATTCACAGCTATTGTGAAACTGTGAAGGTTACATGGTGGAATAAGCAAATAATTATGTCAAAGTCGTTTAAAAACCAAGCCTTTCAGCAATGAAAAGAAAAAAAAAAGTGCAAGCCCAACCAAGTTAAGTAGAAACCCTTCAGTCTTAAATTTTAATTAAAATATCTGTAGAAACCTGTGGGCTTTCTCACCCACACACCCCCAACTTTAATAGGAGATTGTATCCTGCACAAACACAAGAAAATCCAGTGTGTCCAAGCTGTGCTAAAAACAGGCGGCTCCGGTACCAACTCCTCTGAAAATGGACAAAGAAAAAGAGGGGAGACACATCTCTATAAGAAGATAACCCAACAATAAATGAGAAGAAAGAGGGTGATTGAAGTCATGTGACTGATCTGGGCTACCAAAGCCAACAGGCTGGCAGATCCTAAGACTGCCTGACAGAACAAGAGAGCAAGCCAGTCACTGTGTGCTCCAGCAGAGGCCGTTGGAAGAGCCAGTACTCTGTGAAATATTCCTGCACAGGACAGATCCGAACCCAGCTCTATAGCAAAGGCTGAACCAGCATTGAAAGTGACGGTAAGTATGTCAGCATTCACCAGAGTCAGTGACCAAACACCCCCCCCCCGGGCGTGGGGAACGCAGCTCTGATCCCACCCCCATCCTGAGTCTAGTTAAGCTCCTAGGCCTCAGTGAGAGCTCACAGCAAATACAGTTAACACATAAGGAAGCTAAAGCTTCCTGGTCCAGAATATTGTGTGTCCTCCTCAACAAATCATTCAGACTTCCTAACAAATCACAGGCAGGACAGAGGGAGGGGCCGTTGCAAAGTAAAGTAAAGAAGGAGTTTTGAGAAACTTCAACAAATAAATTGCAAACTTTGGTTCCTAATTTAGAAAAACCAACTGGTAAAAGATAATTAGATAAAGATAATTATATTAAGACAATTCAGTAAATTTATGTTAAGTATAATAATAGCTTAGACACACACACACACCTGACATCCATTATAAATTCAAAAAAGGGCTGGAGAGATGGCTTAGGGGTTAAGAGCACTGGCTGCTTTTCCAGAGGACCTGGGCTCAGTTCCCAGCACACACTCGGTGGCTTACAATCATCTGTAACTCCAGTTCCAGGGGATCTGACACCTTCTGACTTCCATGAGCACCAGTCACTCAAGCAGACATATAGGCAAACAAAACAACCATGTGCACACAACTTAAAATAACTGAAGGCCTCATAGACTCATGACTGAAATAACATGTGAGATTTGCTTTGAAATGCTCCAACAGACAAGTGGGTGAGACAACCACGGTACATAGAGAGAACAAGAGCTATGGAGGTAGAGATGTTGACATTGGCTGACAAAGGGCTCCTTACTGTCATCCCTTTCTCATAATATCTGATTTTTTTATGGAAAAAAAGAGAGAGGCAGCACAATTGCAAAGATGCCTGTCTCCATCCCACCATCCTCACCATCCTGCCATTATCACTGACCCACCATCCTCAGCATCAGCACCATTCTCACCATCTGTAGGGGTTGGTCTGGTGCTGCTATGTACTCGGATGCTGCACACTGGCCCCCAAGATCTGGTTGGCCCTGACGAGGAGATCCTCACACGCACCAGCTTTTGCTGTGTAAATCTTGTGTCCCAAGTTATCCCTGATTCATTGATAAAGATGCCTAGAGCCTGGGCTGGACAGAAGAGAGAGAGGAGAGTGAAGGGCCCAGGGTCCAAGGGACTCAGGCAGGGACCAGGAGGAGAGCGAGGGAGAAGGGAGGTAGCCATGGAGCAGGTGGATCGTGAATGCATGGCTGTGAGGGCTGGCCTGATGGAGCAGGAGCAGTCCAAATGAAACATATGGCAAGTAATATCTCGGGGATTTTGACAGAGAAGTAGACAAAATAGCATAGAGGGTTGATATCTGCCCAGCTGTAGTGCTTCTAGGCTTATTATAAATCTAAAGATCTCTGTGACTTTTATTTGGGAACAATATGGTCTGAATAGATATCTAAAGGCAACAAGGGGGTACAGCAAACCCCCAACAACCATCACTATCATTGCTGCCATGATCACCAGCACTAGCATTACAAGACCACGATAAGGCTCAGAGTGAGGCAGGTGCCACCCAATGCTCTAAGAAGAGATCAGTAAATATCAGGTCAATGGCCAGCCAATAGGACCAGCTCCAGGCTCAGTGCCAGAACCCAGGCAGAAAAGGGACCACGTCACTGCTAAGGTCAAGAGACAGTCCAGCTAAGCAGATATATCCCAGAGGCTGAAGGTGGTATAACTGCTCACAGGTAGGTGAGTCAAGTATGGGGTTAGTATCAGGAGGTATGGGGACTTCTCAAAAGAGGCAGAACGCCCCCCCCCAATATCAAGCAGCATTTAGACATTCTTGGGGAAGAAATACTGGGTTCTACCAGCTAAAGACAGCAGTCATAAGTAATATCTTAGGGTTTTATTGCTGTGAAGAGACACCATGAGCAAGGCAACTCATATAAAGGCAAATATTTAATTGGTGCTGGCTTACGGGTTCAGTCCATTATCGTCACAGCAGGAAGCATGACAGTATGCAGGTAGACATGGTGCTGGAGAAGGAACTGAGAGTTCTACATCTTGATATGAAGGCAACCAGGAGAGACTGGCTTCCTCAGGTGCCAGCAGGAGACTCTCTCAGGCCCTGGGCGGAGCTTGAGCACTAGGAGTCCTCAAAGCTCACCCACACAGTGATGCACTTCCTCCAACAAGCTCACAGCTACTAATAGTGCCACTTCCCATGGGCCAAGCTTATTCAAACCACCACAAGTAGGAAGGGATGGTAAGGGACATTCTAGGAGCTGCACGAGTGAGGAAAGCCCTCTGTCTAGCAGGACTTACACTCCATGGGTCACAACAAGGACTCCATTTATAAAGCAGAGTCGTTCCCACTCTGTTTCCCCCCCCCCCAACAGTGTGATCATGACTGGTGGCCTGAGAGGGAAAACAAGGCAGGAACAGCTAGGGATGATGGTCCGGGGTGTGGAGGTGTAGAGGTTGGGGGGGGGGGTGATGAGACTTCAGGCAACGAGTGAGCAAAGTGAGAACAAACTCTCAGGAGGCAGGCTTTAGCAAGACAGATCGTTTAATTGAGGGGCAGGGAGGAAACAAAGGCTATTTAAATCTTTTGGGTAGTGAGTGGTGGGTCTTCTGTATGAGTGTACATCATTGGCTGGAGCCAGGGGGCTGGGAATGCCTCATTTGCATAAGTAGGAATTTCAGAGATGCTGGACATGACTTTATAAGGGAAGAGGAAGTCTAACCTGGCTACCACTATATGACCTCCTCCACTGAGGCAAAGGTCGGGGCACGGGGCTACAAGTGTGGAGATATGCAGGTTTGGGACAGAGCAGGGAGTGGTTTCTGCTGATCTCAGGATGAGATTTCCAGGGTTGGACACACCTCAATCCCAGTCTTGCTCCAGACCAGCTAGCTCCTCCCAGTCCCATGGCTCCCTGGCCCCACAAATCAGGATGCCAGGCCCTGAGCTCAGCAATCACAAAATACGGTCTATCTTCTGCTTTTGATTTGAAGAGGAGAACAAGGCTATACTCTGGACATCTCCCAAGACAGGATAGGGTCAACCAGTCTCAAATCTCACAGCCTAAGAAATACTCACATCAACTTTTCTATTACACAAGTTTGTTTTTTTTTTAAATTGTCTGTATCATTGAATATGCATTGGAGCAATTTGCTGTATGTTTTTATTGGGATCCCAGTCTGTGTTCCTTTACAATCTGTTGTCACAGCTTTGGACACACGTAACACACTCTATCTCACATTTTTAAAAGTCAGAATAGCCCTCAAGCCCGCTGCAGAGGGGAAGCTGGCTCAATGCCCCTCATGTGGCAAGGGTGAGACACTGGTTTGGACTTGTTTCCTGTGTTGACAATATTGTAAGATCGAAGTGATTTGAAGAATTTGCTACAAGATGACAGTCCAAAGAATTCTGAATAAGACAGTTCCTTTTCTCCATTCAAATCCAGGCCCACTAATGACTCACCCTGAAGGCAGTGACAGAAATGATTGTCCCAGCTCCTACATGGTCATGGGCCATCTAGCTAGGGAGATGGTATAATCCAATCCCTTCCAGCCAAAAGAAAACCCAAACCTCAGCCTTTCTTCAGGTTTCAGTTGGAAAATAGATGCATGTTTTTAAAAAGGGAATGCCAAAACATTAAAATACAAACAGGCCCACTATTTCTCAAGGTGACGCTCACATTCCAAGTTGGATGCTTGTCACTTGTCTGACTCACTGGAGACAGCTTGAGCACAGCACCCACCCTGGATGCTTCACGGAAGCTTCCCTTACCGTCCCCAGCACTTGGCAGAGTCACCAGCACATAGAGGTCTGACTGCTATAGTTTGGATCTGGAATGTTCCTAAACACATTTATATTAAAGGCTTAATCACAGGAGTAGTCTAAGGTAAGCAGTATTGGCCAGGTGGTGGTAGCGTATGCCTTTAATCTCAGCACTTGGGAGGCAAAGGCAGGTGGATCTCTGAGTTTGAAACCAGACTGGTCAACAGAGTGAGTTCCAGGATAGCAAGGGCTGCATAAAGAAATCCTGTCTCAAGAAAACAAATTAAATTAAAGAGGTGTTGGTACCTTTAGGAAGTGGAGCCTACTGGGAGGTCTTCAGGTCATTGTGGGGGGGGGTGGCATATCCTTAAAGTGGATTTTGGAACCGCCTCTCTTCCATTCTTTCTTTTCTTGTTTGCTTGGTTCTTCCTTCCTTCCTTCCTTCCTTCCTTCCTTCCTTCCTTCCTTTCTTTTTCTCTCCCAAACAGTTCATACCATCAAGAGCTCCATTACAGTGGTGCACTGCCTTGCCATAGGCCAAAAGCTGCAGAACCAGTCAGCCATGAACTTGAAACTTCTAAAAACATGAGTAAAATCAACCTTTCCTCTTGTGAAGTTGGTTAGCTAAGGTTATTTCACTGCTGCAAAAGAAAGCTGACCAACCCAAGGAGTCCCCATGCTTGTCAACCATAATCCCCAATTTTCTTCCTTGTTCAAGCATTCGTGATCATGGCAAGAGCATTTATCCTCTCCTTGGCCTTCTGCCTCCTGGCTGCCCTCCCGGTTCTCACCCCTTCTGTATCTGACAGAGTAGATGCAGGCACGTGTATGGGTGACTGCACAAGGTAGGGGGGTCATTTCCCACACACCCTCGTCTTTCCTTCCCCTTCCCTTCCTTCCACTCCCAACATACTGCTCTTTAACCTACACTAAAGAGCACTCTGCTTCTCTCTGCACTCTCTCCATACCCAAAAGATCTTCCTGCCCTTTGCTGGACATGGAGGGGACAGGACATCAGTCGCTGAATCTCCCTCAAGGATAGAAAAAGCTTCTTCAGGCCGCAGCCCTCACTTCCCCGCACATACCCTGTGTCTATGTGTCCATCATGGGGCTGAGATAGTTCACACTCTCCCCCACAAGCTGATCTGACTTGGGCTTCATATGCCACCTTCTTCTCTGTTCCGAGCTGGCCACCTTGTCAGCAAGTCTGTGAGCTGGGCTCAGGAGCTAAGATGCATTGCTCCATCCCCAAGTGTCAAGGCAACTGTCTATATGGGTGAAGAAAACCCACGCTCTGGTTTCCTCTATCCAGACTCTGTCCATTACACACACACACACACACACACACACACACACACACACACACACACACACCTGAAATGGCCAATGGCATCCTCTTTGAGGGGCAGAAGGGTCACTGTAACACCACAAACCTCGGAAGAACCAGGAAAAACCCACTAGATAGAGATAATGCTTAGGACCACCTTGGTGTCTCCAACCTCCAAGTGCCTTCATTGGCCTTCCACTGGGCTTCTGGAATACTAAGATTGGGCACAGGGAGGAGAGGGAGACAACACAGGGTTAAGGATGGACTGGCTTCAGAGATACCAGGAAAAGCAGCAAACCAACACCCTTTCACGTCCATGGTTAACCCTTTGGTTACACAGGAACAGAAGTGTCATTCACTGAGTGATTTACAGGCCTGGGGCTCACCCTGCCCTACTGTAAGGAGTCTAGGAGAAGTTTGGCAGTAACAGCTATTTTTAGAGTCTCTTTAAGGACAGGTTTTGGGGAAATGATTGCATTGAGGATCAATCCAGCCAGCAGCTGGGCTTCCAGAGTCCGCCTGCCTGTGCTCTGTGACCACTAATCAAGACCCTCAGAGACATGAGCAGTTCCCACCAGAACTTCCCTTTGCCCCACTGCTCCCTGTGAGCATGCAATGCGCAGGGAAAGCAATTCATGTACCTGTGAGGAGATGCACGCCTCTGGCTCAGGGAGGCCCCTTGCACTGAGCACTGGATGTTGGGACTCAGCAGGCTCACTCACATGCTCTGCTGAAGTCACCATGCCCCGGCAGGCCTGTTCTCTGGGAATCATAAAGCCAGAACCTCAGTTTCCAAGCGGGGCACATACCTAGTCATCCACTCCCTGCCTGTGGGTGCCATTCATGTATGCTCTCCATTTCAACTCTCTGTGACATCTCCAGGACTGCATATCTCTCTGCTCCTTTCCAGTGCTAGTTCTGCAGAGCCTTAATGTTCCCAAAGGGGGCTGGTCTTTCTGTTCCCTTCTACACTGACTGTCCCATCCAAATTAAACCCTTCCTTCCCTTTCTCCCAACTTTGCTTCATTTTTCTTCAAAGCCTAGTTCACTATCAGATATTATCAATGATATAAGTTGGCTTGTCTGTGTCTCTCCAGCTACAAATGCAGGCTTTGTCCAGATCACCACTGGATATAGTAAATGCTCAATAAATACTTGTTGAACAAGGAAATCTATGAGGGCTACCTCCCTCACCTCTGCATATAAGTGGTTTGCCTCCCAAGCCCCATCCCCCTGTCCACTCTCCTTCCTGCTCATTCTGACTATTGCTTTTGACTATGACAGCAGAGAAACCCAAAAAAATACACTGAGTAGGAGAGGAGCTGCCTTTCAAGGAAGCTTTCAGAGGCAGGCAAGGTGAGCCCTGGAACGTGATGGTCACACACAGTGTCCAGGCAAAAGAAAACAAACCTCTGTGCATAACTGGCACAGAGGAGAGACATCTGTTCTCCAAGCTTCCAGCCCACAGAACTCTGCGCGTCCCTTCCGGATGCCACAGATGCTCGGTGACAGCTGAGATCTGTCTTGCAGAAGCAGGAACCGGAGAGTATTTCTGGCCCAATTAAGCTTTAGCGGTTGACAAGTGGGCATGGCAGCCTCACCTCTTTGCGTTCCTAATGTGAGAAACAGATGGCCTCGTGAGCACTGCACCATCTCCCGCACCTTCCAGCTGGTGCGCCACACTGAGGGCATTGCGTGTGGGCAGGTACCAGGTACGGGACACACGGACGGCGCAGCTGTGGCATGTGGTCGAGCCTCATGCTCACTTGTGGCGTCAATCCTTCATAAATACATACCCCCGTTATTTTGCAAATCTTCATTCCAGAAAATCACAATGATCTCCATTGCAGAGGTGTGAGGACTCTGCTATTCTTGCTCACAGTTCTGGGTCCCTGTGGTGGTTTGAGTAAGAAGCTCAGATGTTTAAATGCTTGGTCCTCAGTTAGTAGAACTTGTCTTGGAGGAATTAGGGTTGTGGCTTTGTTGGCGGAGGCGTGGCTTTGTTGGCGGAGGCGTGGCTTTGTTAGAGGAGAAGTGGCTTTGTTGGAGAGGCGTGGTTTTGTTAGAGGAGGTTTCAAAAGCTCACACCAGGCCGTTTCTCTCTTCTCTGCAGCTTGTGGATCAAATGCAAGCTCTTAGCTTCTACTCCAGCACTACGCTGCCTGCCTGCCTACCACCATGCTCCTTGTCAGGATGTTCATGGACTAGCCTTCTGAAACTGCAGTCCCACAGTTAAGTTATATTTTTATAAGTTGCCTTGGTCATGGTGTTTCTTCACAGCAGTAAAACACTAATTAAGGCAGATTCCAAGAAGAATGAGAATCAGTTCTCTGTTTTTCATTCTCCCAGGCACGGCAGCTTTTGAATGAAGAGATCTGACCCATGAATTCCCACAAGATAGGTGGATAGACAGACAGATGGACTAACCAGCAGTCCATGAGAGCTCGTGCAGTTGAAAGACTCTGAAAACAGCCTTCACTACAGGTCCTATGAAACAAGCCATGCTCAGTGTGAGCTGTGCTGGAGAGGGAGGGCACCCGTCCTCCCTGTCCATACTGGATAACCCTGCCCTATCTCTAGGAGAAGCATCTCTGTCACCATTACTAGGAGCCTGACCCTGGCCTGGGATGGAGCAGTCAGGATGCTCAGTCAGAGGACTCTGTGATTCCATCCTTCTGAGATTTGAACCCAGGGCTTTATGTGTGCTGGGCAAGGGCTAGCCCAGGCCCTAGTCTCCACACGGACATGGACCATGGTGTGGGCCAAGCTCTCCTTGGAAACTCAGGGAAATAGACCGTTATAGCTAGGGATGCTCTGAGTGAGATGCGTAAAGAAATGGCTTTGGGGAAGAAGGAGGTATCAATCAAATCTCTTACATATGTGCCTTTAAGCGTACTATATAGCTTGGGAGTTCCTCTCCAATGCCCCCTGCCAAGCAGTATATGACATGTGGTCAGGTCCAAGGAGAAACTGGGGTTGGGTTCAAGAACTGAAGCTGAATGCAAGCATGGCAGGGTTGTGCAGGGGAAACTGGTCATCCTGAGCCACCAGAGTGAATCTAATGACAGTAGTCTCAGGTCGCCATTAAGCAAGCATTTCTTTTCTATCTTTCTTTCTTTCTTTCTTTCTTTCTTTCTTTTTTTTTTTTTTTTTTTGGTTTTTCAAGACAAGGTTTCTCTGTGTAGCCCTGGCTGTCCTGGAACTCACTCTGTAGACCAGGCTGTACTCGAACTCAGAAATCCACCTGCCTCTGCCTCCCAAGTGCTGGGAAGCAAGCATTTCTTATCTTCAGAGCTTGAGTTTTTGTCCAACATAGAATTCTCTTCTTCCTCTTCTGTCCCTCCTAAGGACAGGAGCCTGAGGTCAGCACCTAGACCAGCTTCCCAGGGGACCCCCAAGTCAGGCAGCTCGAGAGTTCAGATCTGATTTTCTTTCTGTTTTTATTATTTTTAAAAATTGTGTGCGTGCGCGCGCGTGCGTGTGTGTGTGTGTGTGTGTGTGTGTGTGTGTGTGTGTGTGTGTGTGTTGATGGGACAGGGGTAGTATGCCTATGAGTATAGGTGCTTACAGAAGCTAGAGGTAAAGGTCAGAGGCAGTGGCCAGAGAGGGCATCATAGCCCCTGGATTTGGAATTATAGATAGTTGTGAGCCACCTGGCATGGTGCTAGGGAGTGAACTTGGGTCCTTTGCAAGAACACTATGAGCTCTTACCCACAAGCCACCTCTCCAGCCTAGATCTGCTTTTCCATCCTGATAGTTGATTGGCAGGTTTAGCTGGGACCACTCCTGCACTGTAGCACAAAACAGTGAACCTACAGGTGAAGTGCTGACATGCAAACGTGCTCCTCCTGGTGACCCAGGACCTCCACTAGAACCAGCTACAGATGTTTACTGCCATGGCTGCAAGTTGCCTGACAAGGGCTTGCTCTATCCCTGGGCAGAGCATGAAGGTGTTTATTCTTATAATTCTATGGATATAAACCTCTTGTAGAAATTTCTAGTCTCAAAGAAGCAACTGGGGCCCACATGAGGCCAGCCCTCTTGACCTGACTCTAGTGGGAACCTATACTTGGACTCAGCTTCGAGTAAGGTTCAGACCTATGGCTTACTAGCTTGTCCTGGTGGCTTTCTTACACCACCCAGGACCAGCAGTCAAGGATTGGCCCACCCACAGTGTGCTGGGCCCTCCTCTATCAATTATCAATTAAGAAGATGCATCACAGGCCAATCTGGTGGGGCCTTTTCTCAGTTGAGGTTCCCTCTTCTTCAAATCCTCTAGCTTGTGTCAGGTTGACATAAACTAGCCCATACACTAGGCAAGCACTCTGCCAACTAAGCCTCATCCCTATGCATGGGTTTTATAGCACACTATGGTGATATCAAGGTGCCAATCCTGAAAGTGGAGACACAGAGAAAGATATGTATACTCTTATGTACGGCAAAATGTCTTTGTGTTGACTTTTGTAGATTTCTGTAAAATATACTTAAAGACCTCCAAAGTAGAGGTCGTCCTAGAGCTGGGAAGCCATCTCTCCTGTAGTGACCTCAGGAACCAGGATGAGCTAGCCGGTCCAGAGGATCATTCTAGGGAGGCCAGAGGGAATCCAGACTCAGGTGTCACAGTTGAATTGGGCTGAGGCAAGACCAGAGGGAAGGAAATAAGGCTCAAAGATAGAAACTGGAGCAGGGACCCATGGTGTGAACCTCGGGGCCTCCCCTCAGAAGGCTGAGGCAGAAGGTGTTCCAGACAGCCTAAGCAATACGGTAAGAACCTGCCCTGTCCACTCCCCACCCCACCCCCCACATACACAAAAAAGGCAAATAAAAATAGTTTGGACAGTGTGGTGGAGGTCTGGGGTCATGAGGTGATGGGAACATGTGGCTTCTCTAACACAAAAATACTTTCAGTGTGCCTCAGGCAGTCTCCAAGGATACTGAAATGTGGCCAGTAGCCTCTACAACACAGGTAAGCAGAGACTCGGGACCTAGCACATCCCCAGAAGTAAAGTCACTATGACTAAAGGAGACAACTTCCTGCTACCAAGGCCAGCATAAGTCTCTCCTCCTGTTTCACAAAGACCCTGTATACACTAAGTGCATCTCCCAGCCCTCATCCTGAGTCAGGAGTGCTCAGATAGAAACGCAGGAGCACAAGAAAATGACAAAGCCCTGTGGGTTCCTCTCCACTCCGTCCTGCCCTCCCAGGCCTGTCGTTTGCTTGGCAGCCTCATATTGCATTCCTGAGAATTCAATGGAATTTTTTTTTTATTACCATTAGAATTAAATAACTGAAGATGGATCCAGTGGGCTGAGGGAAAACAGAACCTTAATCAAAGGAAATAGCAGAGCAGGTCTGGTTATAGGAAGCAGGATGTACTGAGGCACCCAGCAAGCCCAGTGAAGGCATTCCTTTCTGATTTCTCTTTGTGCTTTCTCCCCCACTAGGTGACCTCCAGGGTGTTCTGGTGGGATTTAGTTCCAGGCCATCAGCCCAAGGGAAAGTAAATGGAAATGGGCTGCATCAGGACCAGGTCCCGGGGGTATCACCCTTGAGCTCAGGAGAGGCCAGGCCAGAATTCCGTTCCACTACAAAAGGCTAAAGGGGACTGTACCATGAGTTTCCAGCTCCCCTCCCTTACCCTGAGATTTTAAGGGCCACTTACTCTGCTGAAAGGGCTTCTGAGTTATGGCTTGGGTCCCAAGGTCTTATGGCCAAGACTTCTGTGACATAAGGGCAGTTATTGATAAGTTATTTTCCTCCAGTGCAATGAGCCAATTCAAGCCAGATTAAAATACATAAAGGCCAGGAAAGTCACCAAGGAGAGGGGGAAGAAAAAAAAGAAAAAGTGCTTGTGCAGAGAGAGAGAGAGAGAGAGAGAGAGAGAGAGAGAGCGCTTCTTGGGGGAGGGGAAGCCCAGCTCCTCTGCTGAAAAACTCAGAGCAGAGGGCAGAGTATGTATGCCCTGTCAGGTAAGGACTGAGGGATGCTGGGAGAAGCTGGAGGCCAGGTCCACTTTGGTGTGTCAAATATGCCCCTCAGCTGTTTGTTCCAGGTCTGAATCCCAACAGTTATATGATGAAGGGACGTAATCAATGTAATCTTGGGACCAGTCACTGCTCCCAGTCACTCAAGGGGAGTAAGGAGGTGGCAGTACCACAGAATGTTATATAGAGGAACAAGGTCTACATGCTCAGAGACCAAGCTGGGGGTGCTCAGATGTCCAGCAGACAGCAAGTGGCTAGGGAGGCCCTGGACTTGCTTCCAGCCTCATTACTGTCACTATTCAGTTCACAGCATTCCTGACCACAGGTTCTCTGCCATCGTCCCCATCTTCCCTGCTAAGAGCTCTGCCCTCTTATGCTCTACTTCAGCTTCAGCCTCAGCAGCACTTCCTTGGGGACATCTTCCCCGGTCCTCTCAGACCTTCTTGGGTTCCTCAATGAAGCACTTGGGATAAGAAGCATGTCCCGCCCATTGGGTACCACTTCTCACATCAGCCCACTGCATCTTGAGCTGTTTCTACTGTGTAGGCAGGTCCCAGGATACAGACCACAGAGCACATTGAATCAAGCAGTTTTGCAACTCACAGATGGGGAACAAGGGATGGAGGAAACCTAGGGTGTATGGTGTCCCAGTGCCCTGTCCCTTGGGGAAAAACGCCAGCATGGGTAGCATCTTCTTTGCACGTGCCTCACTTGCATGGCTTGCTGAAGGACCTGCAAAGTGGTCTGCCTGGGTGGCAGCTATTTTCAGGGTGACTTTGCCCACAGATACTCTGCTGCTGTCTAGATATCCGTGTCTATGTCCCTACCCAGATCTGTCCTACAGGCATTCCCATCTCTCCATTTAGACTGCTTTAACTGTGGCTATTTCTAGTTCTGCATTTACATTCTGACCTCTCTGTGTCTGTGGCTTTTTTCCCCCTCTCTGAAGTTCTCTTAGAGCCTGAGCAGCAGCTAGATTTGGGTTTGGAACTTTGGATGCAGAAGATGAGGATGGTCTACGTCAGCCGCTCTGGGTGGTGTGAATGCGTCCTCTTAATCTCCAGATCATCCCAACCCAATTAACTGGGCAGACTAATGAGGCTCAAGAGGGGATTGAAAATCCAGCCCTGTCCTGACTCCTCAGGCCCAGGATATCTCAAGGCTATCAGCCCAAACAACTGACTCTAGCTGTTGCCATAGGTACAGACCTAGCACCATGGGTCACCCCTTGGAACCTCTGCCCCCAACCCAGAGCTATGTGCCTGAGGCTCACTTGTCTCCATTCTTGCAGCCACCACTGATATGTGCAGCCAGAATTCCTACATCCAGGCCAGCTTCTGCTATCAGCTTCTCTGGGCCCTACCAAGTCCAAGCCAGGATGTGACTGAACAGCTTAGCACCTAAAACAAATGACACCCTAGAAGTTGTCATCACAGGCAAAGGTTTTCAGTGTCACAGTGTCCCCAGGTGGAGCCAGAGGTGGTCACTCATCTCTCACTGGTTCTGACTTCCTAGCATGAGACTTCAAAGACCAGACACTAGCAGACAGGCTGGAAAGGCGTGGTACCAGGGCTCAGTCTCTGCTGAGAACATCAGGAGCAGGTCAGGAGCTGTCAGGAGAGATGCTGATTCCTCCCAGACACAGCCACCTATGTTTAGCCTTTCACCTAAAATCCCACTAACAGGATGCAAAAAGCAGATGCATTTTTTTTGGACAATATAAACTCTAAAACTAGGAGACTATAAAAGGAAATAATTATAGACAGGTTTCAACCAAGACGGGGAGACAGCAAGCAGATGGTGATGCAGACTGAAGTGTTTGGTAAGAAGGCTCCACATGAGCAGAAAGCTGATCTGCCCCACAGAAAGCCTGAGGCACCAGAATTTGGAGGCAGCAGGGAAAGTTAAGATCAAGTGTGAGACTGAGAAGAGGGTTTGGTAGAAGCTAAACACAGTCCTTCTCCAGGCAGCTGCTATTGTTTGGAGATGGAATGGAAGCTCAGTCGTGAAGCTATAAGAAAGAGGGGTGGAACCTTCACAGGGGGTGGGGCCTGTTGGAAGTTACATCTTTGGGCTATGCCCTTGAGGAGGACTGAGAAGCCCTGAAGTGAATGGTCCTCTACCCTGTACCCCTCATGAGGTGCTACCTCACCACAGGCCAGAGCAACATGGTCGTAGACAAAAATCTCTGAAACTATTCGCTAAAAGAAATCTCTTCTCCTTATAAGCTGCTAGTATCCAGAATTTTGTAGCAGTGACAGGAAGCTGCCTAATACATGGGGGATTGTTTCCAGGATCCCTTTCAAATACAAAAGTCCTAACGCTCTTATATAAACTGCCATAGAATCTGGATAATCTACTCATATCCTCTTAGGGACTTAGGTCTCCCGTAATTACTTTTAATATGTGATATGCTAAGGATGCTGTGTAAATAGCCGCTAGACTTTATCATTCACGGAATAATAATGAAGAGACAGTCAGTGTCTGTTCAAGAGATACACAGCATTTTTCAGATACACAGAAATTTCCAGCAAAATGTCCTTCAATATGCATTGTCCTAAGAAGAGCTGGGGACCTGTGGGAATGTGGGGGTTGAGGAATATAGTCAGCGGTGCACAGGCCTGTGGTACCAGACAGTCTGCAGCACCGGGAGAGGGACAGGATAAATGGAACTCGTGTGAACTAGCACCATCAAGAAAGAAAACCCTCAGGTACTTGCCAGAGCTACAGGAACAACTGGAGAAAAAGCCAGGCAAGGTTCACAGAGCACCAGGCAAATGTTTAAATGACGCTATTGCTAGCTCCAGGATAAACACAGGAAGCGGGGAGACAGAGCCATCATACAGGACTTACTCTGTCATAAACAATAAGTGTTCAAAATACAGCCATCCACTGCGTAAGGATGTTTCCATCCAGGGCAGACAGCATGTTTGCCTCTGCCTCCCAAGTGCTTGGATTAAACAGCACCAAGCTGGGCAGACTGGTTTTTGAGATAGTTTCTCTCTGTAGCCCAGGCTGAACTCAGACTCTCCATCTTCCTGTCTCAGCCTTCTGGGTACCTGGATTACAGGCATGGTCCACCATCCCTGACTAAAAGTTTTAGTTTTACATGAAGAAACAAACTCTGGAGAGGTTGGGGCTTAAACCTCAGTTAGTATCAGACCTTGGAGGCCCCGGGTTCGTCCCTGGGACTGCGTGCACTGGATGTGGACACAATCCGAGACAGAGGCAGGAGAATCAGAAGTTCAAGGTCACCATTGGCTAGCTAGTGTGTTCCAGGCCAGCCTGGGATATCTCAAAGAGAGAGGGGTTATGGGAGAGAGGAGCTATGAAGGTGGGTAGTGGCTATGGCTTCACAGTCAACACTGCTGAACTGCATGCCTAGAAGTGCCAGAGACCAAATGGCCTTGTTTGAACCTAAGGCCTGGCTCTTAATCAGCTAGCCAGAGGGTCCCAGGCTTCAGCAGACATTCCTTTGATTCCTCCCCTCTGCAGGTGTCTCCTGCAGGCCATAGATGATCTGTTTATAGTAGCTTGTGACTCCAAAGAGACCTTGAGATATCCCACTATCTTGAGGCTTGTTATGCTGATTTACAACGGTGTAAATACACCCTCTGTCCCCCCCCCCCCGTAGTGACCTCTAGTAACCTTCCTGCCCCTGCTTTGGAATAAAGGGGTCCGGGCTTGATCGGAACACCATCTTGCCCTCAAGTATTTCTTATCTCCTGTCTCTTTCCACCGCCGACAGCTTCTCTCCTCAGGTGCAGACCTGTGGTTGATAACCTCCCGGGAGGGCCCCCCCCCCCCCGGGAAGGAAGGGACAGTTAGCTCTTTGCATAGAAGTGATTGAAGCGGGGCTGGAGAGATGGCTCAGCGGTTAAGAGCTCCGACTGCTCTTCCGAAGGTCATGAGTTCAAATCCCAGCAACCACATGGTGGCTCACAACCCTCCGTAATGAAATCTGATGCCCTCTTCTGGGGTGTCTGAAGACAGCTACAGTGTACTTACATATAATAAATAAATAAAATTAAAAAAAAAAAAAAAAGAAGTGATTGAGTTTCGTGTCACATGTATGTTCCACAGAAAACGTGCACAGCACAAACGGGACAGCGGCCACGCTGATGAGGACACAAAGCACAGAGCTGAAAGGAGATGCTTGAAGAGTACCCCGGAGCAGCTCTTGTTACCTGAGTGGACTGGTTGTCCTTACCATTCTCTTCCCCCTGAGAGAGTCCACCACCCAAGCTCCTTTGCCCTCTGACCAATGAGAGGCAGAAGAAGAGAGGGGAACTGAATTTGCTGGCTCCTCAGCAAAACAGCCTGCTCTGCTGCATTTGCCCATTTCTCTGGTATGAATACTCCTACCAAAAGAGTAGATTTCAGCCGGGTGGTGGTGGCGCACACCTTTAATCCCAGCACTCGGGAGGCAGAGGCAGGCGGATTTCTGAGTTCGAGGCCAGCCTGGTCTACAGAGTGAGTTCCAGGACAGCCAGGGCTACATAGAGAAACTCTGTCTCGAAAAAAACAAAAACAAAAACAAAAACAAAAAAAAGAGTAGATTTCAAGGGACCAACTTACCACTGGAAAGAGCAGGAAAGAGCAGCTCTTTGTGAGCTGGTTCCAACCACCATTGGCAGGAAGAGAAAGAAATCTAGAAATCCCCCTTTCCACCCACCCAGCCTTGTCTGCTTCCTTTCATCCTTTACCCTGGAGAGTCACATCTGTCTGAGACTGCGGCCCAACCCAGACATTCCTCCTTTGCCTCAGCCACAACTGCCCATCCAGAGCGTCTCAAGAACGCCTCTACCTGGTCGCCCAAACATTCCTAGTTAGTTCCGTTTCCCTGATCCCACTTTCAGCACTGCTCTCCCAAGATTCCTGTGAACTACAGACTGTTGCTCCATGGGGCGCTGCCTCAAACAAGAGGGAGGTCAGTTCCACAAGTTGCACAACAGGAAGACCTTTCTGATACAACAACACGGAATGGGGAGTCAAGGGGGTGAGAGGTGCGTCCCGCTCTGGCCTGGCCTCCTCAGCCCCGCGTCCCCTTCCCATGTTCTGGGATGCTCTTTCTGGGACAGTGCGGCTCCCAGAACGTTGAACGTATCCCAAAGCATTCACCGAATTGCGTGGAATAGAGATCATCAGCTGCTTTTCTTCGACTCGCTAAAGAACATTCGCTGTTCCTTGGATTTAGCTGATGCTCTTTCATGCCTCGTTTGAATCTTCAGTTGGACCCCAGCCCGGAGAGTCACTGCCCGTAGGAGGTGGCACAGAGCCCTCCCACAAAAAATTACAGTCCTCTTAAGAAAAATCACAGTCTTTACCCAAACTGCTGGATTCAGGGCTGCCATGGATAATTTACATACATTTAGAGGATGAATTCGGAAACTGCTAAATCGAAGCCAGAGAAAATGAAATAAGCACAATTTGCTGCAATTGTATTTCAACTCAGCGTGGAGACCGAGTCGGTGAAGTGGGATTCTTTCGCTTACCATACAGTTCCACCGGTTTTCTCATAGGCCGGTGGACTTGGATCTGTGAAGATGATATTCCTCCCAGCTGCCCCCACCCACACGCTGTTAACCCAGCCTGTGCGAGGCAGAGGTGTGGACAGCTCCCACCCAGCCCTGTTAGACCAGCCCACCCAGCCCAGTGAATGGTTTAGTAGAGAGGGCGGAATAAGAAGAATGAGCTGAGATTAGAATCTGAATTGATACTGAAATTGTCACAGAACTGGGATTAGGGTTTAAAAGCCTGGTATGGAGGCTTGCATCTGTAAATCCAACCCTCAGGAGTCTTGTACAGAAGGATTACAGTGAGTTTGAGGCCAGCCTGGGCTACAGAATGAAACCCTATCTCAAAAACCCAATACAACAGACAGTGGTGGTGCATACCTTTAACCCCAGCACTCAGGAGGCAGAGGAAGGTGGATCTCTGAGCTCGAGGTTCTACAGAGGAACTGCAGACAAGTTCCAGGACAGCCAAGACCACACAGAAAAACCCTGTCTTGAAAAACAAACAAACAAACAAAAAGGAAAAGAAAATTAAATTGGAGTTGGTGTCAGGGATATGGTTACAGTTGGGCTTAGAATTATAGTGAGGTTGTAGACGTTCTTGGAAACAGAATAGTGTCATTCTTTTTAGGTTTTCCTTTGTCTCTTTTGGTTCCTGCCCAACACTAAACTTAGCACACTAAACTCAAACAAGCCAGACACCTTAGGTGTTCTGACAGAGCCCTCCTCTGCAACCTCCCTGGCACTAAAGCTGTTGTTAGGTAGGCTCCCAAACCTCAGTGAAGAGCCTGCAGCTGACACGTAGAGCTAGGCTGTCTGCACTGAAGTGGACATCTGATGAAGGACATGGAAAGACAGACAGACAAACAGGCCCTGAAGCCAGGACAGATGGCCAGGGTAAGTGAAGTCAGGCTCTAAAAGGAAAATGAAAAGCACCTACTGCTTCCCAGAGGCCAGCTTGTCTGTGGGTACGTGTGCAAGCACACCTAGGACATACTGGTACCCTTTCACAGCATCCTCAGCAGCCATGTTCAGTGGCTCCAGGAGAAGTGGCAGCCACAGCTGGATGAGAGGGAAGGGCGAATGACATCCCCTAGGGGACTGCATCTATACAGATCGGCAGAGGAGTAGCCGGGGCCCACAGTGATGACTGCAGAAGACTGTATCTCTCACCCAACCTGCTCCTGGGCCTTCCCTCCTCCCTTCCCTCCCCCCAGCAACTCACCCTCCAACTGCAAATGCAGGCCAGGAGTCTACTTACACACCTGGGTAAAATGGGTTATGTACTTATTTATGTTTATTTTGGTGTGTGTATGTTGGATGTGTGGGTACATGTGTACACATATATGTAGAGACCAGAGGTTGACTTTCCCTTTCTCCTTTGGTCATTATTTACCTTTATTTGAGGCAGAGTAGAAACTTAACCTGAGTGTGGTGCTCAGAAGAGGGGCCTTGGGAAGGGACTGGATCGGATAAAATCTGATCCACCCCATGATTGATGGCACGCCAATGAATTCATGAAAAGAAATCACAATGCTCTCTCTCTTCTCTCTCCCCCCCCACAGGCATGTGCGTGCGCGCGCGCACACACACACACACACACACACATGCACACACACACGCACATACGTGTGTGCTTGCTTATGTACTACATGACACCCATAGTGGCTAGATGTGCAATGTCCCCCATAGGCTCATGTCTTTGAAGACATGGTCCTCAGCGTTGACATATCTAAAAAGGCTGTAGAATCTTTTAGAGTTAGAGACTTGCTAGAGAAAATGGGTCACTAGAGGGTGGCCTTGAACGTCCATAGCCCACCCAGCCCCCGCTCCTCTTCACGCTCTGCTTCCTGACCACAGATGCAGTCTAGCCAGCAGCCTCCAACCCGGCCACCATGCCTACCTCTGCTGAGGGCTGAGGAGGGCTGCAGTACAGAACGGGAGCTAGGCAGGTCTTCCCATTCCTTTCTTTATAAGCCTTTGTTTTGTTTTATATTTATTTACTTATTACATGTGTACATGTGGATGCATGCTGGGCACACGAGGAGCCAGAAGATAGCTTTGTGGTTTCTGGTTCTCTCAGTCCACCATATGCAGTCCAGGGTCTGAACTCAGAGACAGGTACTTTCATCTTCTGAGGCAACTAGCTGGCCTTAATATCCTCCTCTTCCTCTTCCTCCTCTTCCTCCTCCCCCTCCTCTTCTTCCTCTTCCTCTTTCTCCTCCTCTTCCTCCTCCTTCTCTTTCTTATCCTCCTCTTCTTCCTCCTCTCCCTCCTCTTCCTCCTCTTCTTCCTCCTCTTCTTCTTCCTCTTCCTCCTTCTCCTCCTTTTCTTCCTCCTCTTCTTTCTCCTCCTCCTCTTCCCCCTCCTCTTCCTCCTCCTCCCCCTCCTATTCCTCCTCTTTCTTCTCTTCCTCTTTCTCCTCCTCCTCTTCTTCCTCTTCCTTCCTTCTTTCCTGCCTTCCTTTTCTCCCTCTTTTTCTTCTTCCTTCCTTTCCTGCTCTAATACAGCCCCAGCTCACAGAGCGATCTCAATCCTCCCTCCTTAGCTTCCTGTGGCCTGGACTTACAGGTGTGCACTACCGGAACTAGTTGTGGAAGTACAAATACAGGAGCATACTATGTACCAATAAAATGTACATTTCAAATGAAATAATTGTATGGTAGGTGAGTAATGTCCCAATAAAGCTGTCAAAATAAAACTTTAAAGGTTACAAAAGAATATATAGGATAGCATTCCACTTCTGGAACAGCTTTAAACAGAGACAAAACAGTGTATTTCATGAGGTGTATATTTGGTAACCAGTGGAGAAAACGGAATAAACAAAGTTCTCAGCAGAGCAGCTGCCTGCAGGACAGAAAACACAAAAATATGCTTGCCAAGTTAAGACACACACACACACACACACACACACACACACACACACACACACACACACACACACACACTTTGGGACTGCCCTGTTTCTCTTCAGGGTAAAATGTTCCACCCCCACTGAGCTGTTGGGTGTGTGGCAGAAGGGACATATCTCTTGAGGGGACATATCTCAGCTCTCTTAAGACAAGCCCTCAGTAAGTCTCTCAAGCTGGCCCTGAACTCGCTTTGTAGCCCAGGCAGGCCTGAACTTGCTGTCCTCTGGAATATCTGAAGTTACAGGCCTTTGTTGACAGGCCTAGCTGGAATCATCCTGTTCCTTAACCAGGGATGGGGGAGTGGATGCTAACATCGAAATGGACTCGCAGGACTGGCAGCACGCCTGGCGAGTGTGAGCCCCTGGGTTCATTACCAACACAGAAAACACGCTCTTGGAGTTGTTGTTGGCTGGGCAGCCGTTAGGATGCAGCTGTGGTTGCCTGCGAGACACCTGAAGCACACTCTTCCACTCACATCTTCCTCTGGGTGTGTGCACAAGGGAGGCACGACATAAATCTAGGCTGCGAGACTTCTGGTCAGTCCAAGATTCTACATGTCAGGCAGAGAGAAGAGGAGAGGGCTGGGCCCGCTGAGGGAGGCATTCTGTGGGAAGGAGATGAACACCCACAGGAGGAAATGGTAAAGATGCAGTGACGAGTGGTGGCCCAGTGGGGGATTATACATCGGAGCCTCCAACGGCCCTGCAAGAGAGTTGAGAGGGAAGACACCATTTGGATTGTTGACCCGTTTCATCTGTCTTCCTCAGACACCCCAGGTAAATGGTACAGGTGGGGTCAGGTGGCTTTTACCATTCATTTATGCCTGCCTGTTTGCCAAGGAAGGAAGGAAAATGAGGGAAGAGGTGGGTCAAAAACATTTCATGGTTCTGACTAGCATTTTCTTTAAAACAAAACAAAAAAACAACTTGTTTTTATTGGTATGTGTGTGAACCTCGTTTTTATTAGTATGTATGTGAACCTTGTTTTTTTTTTTTTAATATTATTTATTTAATGTATATAAGTACACTGTAACTGTCTTCAGACACACCAGAAGAGGGCATTGGATGGTTGTGAGCTACCATGTGGTTGCTGGGAATTGAACTCAGGACCTCTGGAAGAGCAGTCAGTGCTCTTAACCACTGAGCCATCTCTCCAGCCCCCGAACCTTGTTTTTATTAGTATGCATGTGAACCTTGTTTTTATTAGTGTGTATGTGAACCTTGTTTTTATTAGTGTATGTGTGCACGGGTGTTCGTGCCGTGGCATTCACATGGAGCTCAGAGGACAACTTTGTGGGATCAGTTCTCTATCATGGCTTCCAAGATTTGGGCTCAGGACAACAGGCAAGGTGAGCACTTTACTCGCTGAGCAGCCTGGCCACCCCCAACTCTCATCTACAACATCTGACAAATAAGGCTCTTGATGTCAGGAGCGAGGTGTTCGGGGTCCAGATCGGGGTCCGGATAGGTTTAAAGGGAGTGTTTTCAAAAGAGCTCCAGCAGCACACCAGCGATGCTACAAACTCCAGAGCTCCCCGCTCCCTTCCCCATGAATATTTGCCTCTGCTCGGCAGAATCATCTGACTGCTTAAAATGAAACAATCAAGATTAGAAGAGCCTTGAAAGCAGAAGCCCTCTCCAGTCTAAGTTATTACCGCTGTCTTTATTATTGTCTGAAAGTGCTTTGCAGACAAGAGGCTGACAAAGACAATGTAATAACAGCGTGTCCAAGAACTTCTTGGTGTCTTATGCCCAACTTGATACTCTAATGGCTTCAGAAAGACGGGTGGGAGGAGGCAGGAAGGAGGCAGCATCTGTCCTCATCAGAGAGGAGTGACTCACTGATCTCCCTCTAGCTGAGAGGTGGAGGCTCAGAGAGAACGGGTAGCCCCAACTAGCTGAGTTTGTCAGGACCAGGATGCCAACCTCTGACAGTCAGGGCCCCAAAGCTCCTGAGAACAGGATATAACTAAATAGCAAGAATAAGCCTTAGAGGCAAGCCCTGGTCTACCATCCACAAGGGTGGCTCTGTCCAATGGGGAAGCAGAACAAAGCTAAGGTAAGCCTCATTGACTCCAAGATAGAGTCTATGGGGAGCCAACTCAGCTCAGATGATGGCCCAGTTGTGGCTGCCAGTGGCAAATCACAGTTACCCATGATCCTTCAGTTGCTCTCCCCAGCCCTGCCAGATACTCAGGGCTTCTAAATCTTGCCTTGACTTTCCCAGTGTACTTTCATGATAGGAAAACCAACCTGAAGTCAGCCTCCATTTCTCTTACCATCCACTTCCCACACAGATCCCTTCTGTGACCTCAGACGTTCAGTCATCTCTTCCCACCAGCAGCAGGCAAGCCATCATTTCGCAGCAGGCTCTACGTGGGCGTCCTCTAACCCAGTCTGGCTCTGACTGTCTGCTTGGAGAGAGTGTCAGATCCCACAAGTTGAGGGCTTAGTCCATAAAACAACCCCTCCCCACCTCCAATAACAGTGTTCCCCAAATTGTATTTTTTTTAAAGATTTTTTAAAAACTTTTATTGCTTTCTTTTTTTTTTGAGATAATAATATAATCACATCATTTTTCTACTGTCTTTGTTGTGGTTTCCATTGCCGTGAAGAGACACCATGACCAAGGCAATTCTTATAAACGACAACATTTAATTAGAGCTGGCTAATGGGTTCAGAGGTTCAGTCCATTATCATCAAGGTGGGAAACATGGCAACATCCAGGCAGGCACGGCACTGGAGAAGGAGCTGAGAGTTCTACATCTTGTTCCAAAGGGAGCCAGAAGAAGACTGACTTCCAGGCAGCTAGGAGGAGGGTCTCAAAGCCCACCCCCACAGTGTCATTCTTCCTCCAACAAGGCCACACCTATTCTAACAAGGCCACACCCCCTAGTAGTGCCACTTCCTGGGTCAAGCATATTCAAACCACCACAGCGGCCTGCTTTCCTCCCACCAATCCCTTCTGTAAATTCTTCCTTGCTCTCCTTCAAATTCACGGCCTGTTTTTTCATTAATTGTTGTTACATATATGCATGTACGTTTTTATTCTATATGTATGTTTTACCTGCATGTGTGGCTGCATACCATGTGTGTGCCTACTATCCACAGAGGCCAGAAGAGTGTATCATTTTGCCTTGAATTACAGATGACTGTGAGTTGCCGTATGGGTGTGTGGAAGCAAACCAGGTCCCCCACAAGAGCAGCAAGTGTTCTTCACTGCTGAGCCATCCCTCCAGTCCCACTCCCCAGGCCATTTTATTTGTGCTCCTGACCAGATGGCTTTAAGTTGGGAGCTATAGTTTGGATTGAAACTATCCCTCAAGGGCCTGGTCCTGTTATGCTATTGGAAGGTGATAAACTTTAAGAGATGGGACCTACTGAGAGACTTAAGGTCATTGAGAACACATCCCTGAAGGGGATATTTACACCCTACTTTCTGTCTCTTGGTTCTTCTTGGTTTTTGCTCCCACCATGAAGTGCCCTAGAGTCCCAAAGCATCAGGAGTGAAGCACAGGCTTCCATGGCTCTCCAGGCACACCACCCTATAAGACGACCCTTGCTGAGCTACCCAGAAGCTCTCCAAACCCAGTCTTTTGGGGATTATATGGGGTCTTCATCAAGTACACATAATTGCTAACAGACTGAGCAGGAAAGCCAGCCCAGCCTCTCTACAGCACCCCTTGCTCCATCATGTGGGGTTGGACTTTTCCCGGTGTTATCAAACCGTTATCAGACAAAGTCCTTCAGAATTATGAAGCAGAAACTGTGGATGAAAGCCAACAATCATAATATCACATATCACACTCAGGGCCACAGGGCAGGAGTAAAATGAGGTCCCAGCTTCATTTGTATCTGGTTTGCATACAATTAGCATACTCCTGTGCAGACTTTGAGACAGTCCTTTTCATTTATTCCTCACTTACCTTCAGCTCCCTGGCCCTCCTCACATCCCTTGGAAAGCAGGTTTTGTCTTCAGTGCCTTATGGTACCTGAAAGACCTTTTAGTAATCGCTGAGCAGAATCTCACTTGTACCAGGCAAATGCAGCCTCATTTGGCTGTCATTATCTCCTTCCAACTGCACACAGCACTCCCAAAATGTGCTTGCAGAACTCCTGTGGATTTCCCTCACTCCTACTCTTTGAACCTGCTTGACTTTTCCTTAACCCTTTAGCTGAAGTGAGAGTAAGGACTGGGCCTGGGCTAGGCTCTTCAGTGTTCCAATACTGGGGATAAGGGTGTGGGGTGGGGAGCAGTGGATGGATAGATGGGTGGGTGGGTAGTTGGCTGTGTTGATGGGTGGGTGGATGGATAGATGGGTGGGTGGGTGGGTGAATAGATGGGTGGGTAGATAGATGGGTGGGTGGGTGGATGGATATATGGGTAGATGGACATATATAGGTGGATGAGTGGATGGATGGATGGATGGATGATGGATGGGTAGATGGACATATATAGGTGGATGAGTGGATGGATGGATGGATAGATGGACGGACAGACAGACACATAGGTGTGTGGGTGGATGGATGGATGGGTGGGTGGGTAGGTGGGTGGATGGGTAGGGGGTGTGGATGGATGGATGGATGAATAGATGAATGGACAGGTGGGTTAGTGGGTGGATAGATGGGTGGATAGACAGACAGACAGGTATATGGAGGGATGGATGGATGGATGGATGGATGGATGGATGGATGGATGGATGGATGGAGGTGGGTAGGTGGGTGCAGAGGTGAGTGGATGGATGGATGGATGAATGGAAAGATGGGCAGCACTGCCTTTTTTCTCTTCCCAGACCAAGGTCTGGGACAAATATGGAGTGAGCCCAACACCTATCTGAGGACTTCATGGCACTAGAAAAAGCATCTATCTAGTTTGTTAGGCTGCTATCACTTAGCCAGAGGCCCTGGGCTGAGCTAGAAATTTCTAGAAAAGAATCTGCCCTTGTCAAATTACACATTCTTCTGGGTTGCCTCCCCCAACCTCCAGACCTCCAAGAGCTGTCAAAAGGTTGACAGTGGGGTCTTTAGGGAGGCTTCCAAGAGAACCAGGGGGACTCCTGAAATGAATGGGTGCAGACTGCTCTGAGAGGGTAGCTGTGGGCATTCCCACCGCTGCTACAGTTATAAGGGTACACACTCTGCAAGCTTAGAAGCTAATGAGGGAAACAAAATATCTAGCTAACAGGCCCCAAAGAGTCCTGGCTTCTACAAAAGATCCAAATCCTGTGAAAAACAGAAAGGGAGAAAGCAGAGTTGCAAACTAGAACCTTAGACTTCTTCCTGTCAGATGTGTAGCTGAGGTACACGACATGGAAGTGCTGCCAAAGTCCCCAGGGAAAGTACATGAGCAAGGTAGAAGCTATTTTATGTTATCTAGAAACCTCCAGTAGTAAATGTTTCTGCAAACGATCTGATACAAATTCTGTTTCTTCCTCCCTTCTTCCCTCCCCCACTCCCTCCCCAGTTAAGACAGTGATGAGCCCTGGGTGGCTTGTGGATATAGCCTCCAGAGGCTTTGTGACTGTAGCCCAGTCCTTTACCCCAAGTGCTTCAGTGCCCGGAGATCTGAAATGACAACCTCTCTCCCGTTCTAAACCTTGAAGACAAACAGGGCAGATATTCTAAATGCATCTGTCTGTGGTAAACAACTTCTGCAGGAAAAATAATGAAATCAGTGGGAATAGGGGCTAGAGAGATGGCTCAGCAGTTAAGGGCACCAGCTGCTCTTACTGAGAACCAGGGTTCAGTTCCCAGCACCCGACAGTAGCTCACAGCTAATAATTCCAGTTCCGGGGAATACAATGCCCCATGAGGCGTGCACTTGGCGCAAATACACACATGCAGGAAAAACACTCATGCACATAAAGTAGATCTAAAATGAACTTTTAAAACAAAACCATGGGAGCTACAAACCTGTATCAGCTACTTGCACAGGAGCAAGTGTGGGAAAAAGAACTATCTTCAGCTCCCAGAGGCACTGGGCAAAGCCCTTGACTTTGTGCTGATGGCTCCCAGGGAGAACAGCTCTGGCTACATGCTAGCACTCAAGATGAGCCCTGCTGAGTATGCCTTTGTTCCCTCCTGTAGCATGCTTATCACGTTCAAAGAGCCTCCTCTCAGTGGACACAGTGCATGTAGCCTGGAGCCCCAACTGAGAAAGAAAAGCCATAAAAGCCAGGTGGGTCTAGTGTAGGTCAACCTCTAGGGACCCCACTACAGTCATTAGCTTAGACAATGCAAATTATGTATCTATTATTAGATTGTCCAACATAACAGAGATTATCTAGCACAAAGTTATCTTAGCAATCATTTTCCTTAAAACACACTCACAGGAGCTGAAGGTAATAGCTTGGAGGATAAGAGTTCTCTTCCAGGGGCCCCCAGGCCAGTTCCCACCACGCACGGGAGATGGCTCACAACTGCCTATACTCTAGCTCCAGGGCATCTAAAAGAGAGGGGGGGAGGGAGATGGAGGGAGGGAGAGGGAGAGAAATAATAAATAGTAACAGGGCTCAGTGATTAAGAGCAACTGCTGCTCTTACTGAGGACCTTGCTGAGGCTTGGTTTCCAGCACCCACTTGGATGCTCACAACCATCTGTAACTCAAGTCCCAGGAGATCCAATACCTTTTTATGTAAGGAGGCACCAGGCATGCACGTGGTGCACATAGACACATAAAAGTAAAACATACACATAAAATAAATAATAAAACAACATAACCACTACATGGACCAGCAGGACAGCTCAGTGGATAGAGGTACTTGCCATGTAATCCTGACAGTTTGGCCTCAGTTCCTGCAACCTCCTCTAGAAGGAAAGAATCAACTCCCAAAAGTTGTTCTCTACACATGCACCACACACACACATACACAGAGAGAGAGAGAGAGAGAGAGAGAGAGAGAGAGAGAGAGAGAGAGAGAGAGAGAGAGATGCATACACAGAGAGAGAGAGACACATACAGGCACACACACACACACACACACTAGCACTCTCATCATCCCCACACATGTACAGACACACACACATACACACACACGCACACACACAATAGTAATAGCATATACAAACAAAATGTTAAAATAAATAAGACACATGCACATATATTCCCTTAGGATCTGGGTAAAAGGCCAACAGAACCTTCACCTGTAGGCATCTAGATGCATTTAGTCACCTTGTAAGCAATCTGATGCTCTCCCCAAATCTAGCAGCTCAGGCTCATTTGGTGCTCAATGAGAAGATACTGGTCAGAGCTAATCCAGAGGTGTCAGGGTTGGTTTAGCCATCATAGCACAAAGATTCCATCTTCTTGCACTGGGAGAAAAGCCAGGGGGCTTGCAAAGTTGGTCCTGGTTTTGGCCATAGTGGGGAACTCCCTTTCTCACTTGGGTGTCCATAGGGGTATTGCTGGGAAGGGTTAAATGCAAAATGCAGAGCCTACAGGAGATCACTGTACCTGCTGGCTCTGTCATCTCTACCCACCTGGTTATGGGTTTGATGAATACACAAATTGGGCCACCATAATACACAGATGTAAGTCACATGATACAGACCAAGCATATATCTGCTCCACAATCTACGGGTAGTCTCTCTTAGAACAGCCAAAATCCAAGGCCTTAATCCCATGTCTCTATCCTCAAATGCCCCCATTTCCAACAAGTCCCTTTGACTGAGCCACGAAGTCAGACCCTAACCAGTTTTCCCCTAGTCAAAGCTTATACACACCTGAGAGACAAGAACCATGTCTACCTGTCCACCAGTCTCCCTGCATACCTATAATGGCATCTCCTGCAAGCAACTGCACAGGGATCGTACTGGCTAGTTTTGTGTGTCCATTTGACACAAGCTGGAGTTATCACAGAGAAAGGAGTTTCAGTTGAGAAAATGCCTCTATGAGATCCAGATGTAAGACATTTTCTCAATTAGTGATCAAGGGTGGAGGGCCCCTTGTAGGTGGTACCATCTGTGGGCTGGTGGTCTTGGGTTCTATAGGAAAGCAGGCTGAGCAAGCCAAGAGAAGCAAGCCAGTAAGTAGCATCCCTCCATGGCCTCTGCATCAGCTCCTGCTTCCTGCCCTGCTTGAGTTCCAGTCCTGACTTCCTTTGGTGATGAACAGCAATGTAGAAGTGTAAGCTCAATAAACCCTTTCCTCCCCAACTTGCTTCTTGGTCATGATGTTTGTGCAGGAATAGAAACCCCGACTAAGACAGGGATACAACTCAGTGGTAATAGCAGAATATTCCCATAATTCTGGGCAAAAAGAGCGAGCTCATCAATGACCCTTATCTCCTACCCCAGTGATTTCGGAAAGGGCATGTAACTGACTACTGCCAATCAGAGCTGTCTTTGGGATTGATTTTTAAATACTAAATCAGACTTGTCCTCCTTCCCCTGGAGCTATCAAGGGGCTGGGGGTTGGGAATAGGGGGGCATATGCCTATGTAGTCAGGAGTGAGCTGGGCCATGCAGAAAAAGAGACACCCTGGGGACCTTTGTTGAGCAGCTGGATCTAGCTGAACCTAAAGTGACAGCCGTTCTGTTATATAAGCAAATTGAATTTCTATTTACAAAACAAATTTTTTTCTGTCAAACCCAGAAGTTCTAATAATGTGATAGCATGTATTCATGCTGTTCACTTCCTGCTTCTTCACAGCAGGAGTGATGCATAAACCCTCCTTGGAGACAGTGACACGCCACTGCACCTCCAGTGGCCTTCACAAGGCAGCCAAGCTAATTGCAGTGGGGCCAGGTCACATGGTTGAGTTCTGCCCACAGTAGTTACTGCAGCTCTAACCCCACTCCTCTGAAACCTTATTACGGTTTGAATCAAATGTTCACCACAGCCTCATGGTTTGAGGCTTGGTCCCTAACTAGTGGTGCTATTCTGAAAGACTGTAGAAACCAAAGGTGAACCCTAGCTGGAGGCTAGGTTGCTGGAATGGTCCCTAGGAGCTTGCTCTTCCTCCTCCCGCCCTCCCCTTTTCACTCACTTGCTCACTCTATCTTTCTCTCCCTCCCTTCTCTCTCCTCTCTCCTTCCTTTCTGCCATAGTGTGAACTGTTTCTGATATACACTCTCCCTGCCATGAGCTTCTGCCTCACTCCAGGCCCAGAGACACAGAGCCAGGAGGCCAATCACAAAACAACTCTTTGGAAATCAAGAGGCAAAATAAATTTTGGCTTTAGTTTATTTAAATTGAATTTGTTTAAATTGCTTGCGTCTGGCAATCTATCACAGCAACAAAAAGTAACATATACAAATGTGTCCCAGGACAATACTAAAATGTCTCTTACTCTCCCTCAACTCAATGATTGATATCTTAGTAAGCCAGGTTGTATATCAGGCTAAAGAAAAGTAATTTTTAGAAAAGACCCTCTTAGCACGTTGCTTTGTTGCAGTCATGGGAATCTCAGACCATGGGTCACAATTGCAGTCAGGGTACAACATGGATCTTTTACAGATCTGGGTGTGCTGTTGTATTTTATCTACTAAGTCTGTCAAGTTTCTCAATTGGAGGAACCCGAATGTCCTCAGCTCACAAGGACTCACCAGGCCTTGGCAAACTTGATTTTACCAAAATTTTGAAGAAGTTGCTTGAGGAAACTGAGTAACTAGTTATTCATTTAGAATGAGAAAGATGACATTTCATATTGAACTGGTATGAAGACTAGACTTTGGACAGTCTGAACATTATCTTCTTCACAAGAAAATCTACTGAGGAAACTTAATTAAGGTAAATTGGATAAATTTAAGATGAGACAAGTGGCCCCAGATAGTAATGTGACTTGTTTTCATGGAACTAGCATGGCAGATGACTCATGGCAGAGGTGAAACGGTTGGTTCTGGGGATCACAGTGCCCTTTCCAATGGACAGCCACAGGCTTCAGAAATCCTTATCAAATAGGTTTAGTGGCACAACTTGTGATTCCAGCATTCAAAAAAAACTGAGAAAGTATAGCCCAGAGGATTGAGAGTTTGAAGCCAGCTTGTGCTGCAAAGTGAGAATGTAGATGGATGGATGGATGGATGGATGGATGGATGGATGGATGGATGGATATAATCCCAGCATTTAACAGGTAAAGGCAGGGGAACTATGAGCTCAGGGTCATCCTTAGTGACATACTGACTTATATAGTCCAAGAAAAGAAAAATATAGGGAGAAATTCTTGTACACTTGCACAACAGATAATTCCCACACCTGTGTAGGTATTCAAATTGCTTTTATCGTTCAGGTTGATCTCAACATGACTCAGAAGACAGCTGCCAAGAAAGAGAAGAATCTAGAACCTGTGAACCAAACCCCTCCGAAGAGCTCTGTCTGCATGTAGAAAATGTGGCCGTAGAGAGATGGAGTTTGCAGGCAGATCGGTTGGGTATCTTCAGTTCCTTTCTTTTCTTTTCTTTATTAATTAATTACTTTATTTATTTACCTCCCAAATGTTGCCCCCTCCCTCTTAGTCCCTTTCAAAAGTCATTTACTCAACTTCTGTTCCTGACCTCACATGTCAGACTTGACTAGATAAAACTTAAGGGAATGAATCACCAAGCACCACAGACCACCAGCCTGTGCTGCGCCCTCACTAAAGCCCAGAATGGAGTTTAGATAGTATCTGAAACCTATAGCAGAGATTTTATTCTGCACTCCCTGAATGTGCCTGCCCGGAACTCACACCGATGGATGTCACTGGTTAGCCTACTGACTTATGACTTTGTTCTGTGCCTAGTAATGTTCATGTAACATCTTTGCAATCAATGACATCATTTAGGGATTATTTGAATCCATGTTCCCAGGCCACGGTCACTCTTATTTGACTCAGAATAAACTCTCCTTATTTCTCTTAAAGAAGAGCTGTTACTTTACCTCAAGAAACCCATCTCCAGTAGATGCTGCTCCTTGCTCACCGACACCCCTCTCTCCTCTTTTCTTCTTGACAGAATTCTGATTTAGTTCAAGAGTTGTGTTCCTCAAATCCCACAGACCATTGTGTCTCCTGGGGCATCAGCCCAGGTTCGCTTTCCTCCTGTGAACCATCGGTTACGATGTCTTTATTTTTCTATAATTTTTTGGCTATATATTTATATAACCATCGATTATGATGTCATTGTTGTTGTTGCTGGACTTGGCTGGCCATCGTGCTCAAGCCTAACGATAAAGCCATCACCAGGGGAAGAGCTACCTGAGACAGACTCTGTGCATGGCCTCTGTGCCCTCGCCCCAACTCAGAGCTTCAGTGAACAGAACCAGAGCTGTCTTTACTGCTTAAGTGGCCTGAACTCTGCTTTTGTTACTTGTAGCTGCCAGCCGCCTGACTGACCATCCTCCATCGGAGGACATTTGAAGAGACAGGCAGGCTTGTTTGCTGTCCTGGGGCAGAAAATAGGACGCTCATCTTCTTTAACAAAGTTATTCAGCTGGACTCCAAATATAGGGAAGGAACAGAGATCCCGGCAATGAAACCATGAACGAACTTATAAGTTCATTTCTTCCCTCCAAAAAGCTTCTCCAAGCCGGGCGGTGGTGGCGCACGCCTTTAATCCCAGCACTCGGGAGGCAGAGGCAGGCGGATTTCTGAGTTCGAGGCCAGCCTGGTCTACAGAGTGAGTTCCAGGACAGCCAGGGCTACACAGAGAAACCCTGTCTCGAAAAACCAAAAAAAGAAAGAAAAAATAAAATAAAATAAAAAGCTTCTCCAAGACCAGGAGAAAGGGCACAGGAAGAAAGGTGAGGTGGTAAGCGTGAGGACGTGGTGATGAGCTTCAGGTCAGACAGCACACTCCCGGGTGTGAGAAGGGAGCAGTGTCAGCCCGCTAGAGAGAGCGAGGATGGGATTATTCTATGACAGGATGACTCAGCACAGGTGTGTGCTGCCACAGCTAATGGGCTGAATGTTTGATTCCCAGGACCCACAGAGTGGAAACAAAGGGTGGATTCCTCAAATTGTTCACACACACACAAACACACATGAACAAATAAATGTAAAAGAAAAAAATTAAATGTTATTATTCTAAAAGCCAGTCCCAAGAGCACCCAGAAGCCGGCTACCTCCCCCATCAAATCTTTTCCAATTAAAACTGCTAAAACTGGGGCGGGGAGGGAGCGCTAGAGGATCTAAAAGGTTTGATTTCAGCACCCACGTGGCACTCAGAACCATCTGTAACTCAGTTCCCCAGGGAGCCAAGACCCTCTTTGGGCTTCAGTAGGTACTAGCCAGGCACAAGGTGCACAGACATACATACGGGCAAATTACCCACACATATGGAAATAGAATAATAAATTAAAAAGAAAAGCTGTTACAACCTTTCTTCGAAATGAAAAATGATAAGATACAAGTATCCCCTCCCCCAAAGAAATACCTTTAAAATACTCAATAACTAAAACAGGAATAAAACGGGGGAACAGATTGAGTAAAACCGCTGATACAATGTATAGGAGCCAATTTTAGAAAGAAACTTGGATTTCATCTCTCAGGCGCATTAAATGAAAGACTTTGCATAACATTCTGCCAGAGGCTTCCCCCAGATTCTTTGGTTACATTTTGCCTTGTGAAGAGAAGACATGCTTTCCAGTCTTTGAAGAGAGGTAGCCGTGAGCTGTGAGTTCCCAGAAAGGACAGCAGATACCCCAGTTAAGGACACCTCCCCAAGCTGTCTTATCACTGATGCCTGTCTCCTCCCTGCAGGCCACCCTGCACAGCACTGGGGCTAGAAAACGGTTCATGATGATTGACACTCAATAAGTAATGTCTTGGTTCACACAGGGGTCAGGCAACATAGTCCACCAGAGCTGAGAAGACACAGAGTCAGAAGTAGCTCATTGCTGTGGTGTGAGAAGCAAGAGAGAACTGCTTATCACTCAGGTAGTCAGGAAATGGAAAGCCTGGACAGGAAACGGCCATGTACTTCCAAGGCTAGCCCCTCAGGAGCCCAGTTCCCCCATCTCCTAAAGATGCTATCTCCCAAAGTGGTACCACCAGCTGAGAACTACCGTTCACACATAAGCCTGTGGGGATCACTTCATCTCTATATCATAAGAATACACAGACAGGCCGGGTGGTGGTGGCGCACGCCTTTAATCCCAGGATTTCTGAGTTCGAGGCCAGCCTGGGCTACAGAGTGAGTTCCAGGACAGCCAGAGCTACACAGAGAAATCCTGTCTCGAAAAAACAAACAAACAAACAAAAAAAAGAATACACAGACAGTACAAGTGGATGCCAGAGCCAAGTCTGATGTAGTCCCCTGCCCATGACCTCTTGCACTCATGGGAAATAGGTTTGGCTAAGCAGGAATAGGGGCGTGTCATCAAGAGTGGGAAAGGGAGCAACTGTGCTGACTCTTCCTCCCCCAGGCCAAGGTCTTTGCCACAAGTGAACCAGCCTGGCCCTGGGCCAGATCCACCAATGGCCTCATCCACTTTCTGAGGCCACCAGAACTCACCCTGTCAGAGGGGAGCAAACTTTTTGGTTTTGGTTTTCAAGGTCTTTTATTCCCCATCTTTTTTTTTTTTTTTTAAGATTTATTTATTTTATGTATATGAGTACACTGTAGCTGTCTTCAGACACACCAGAAGAGGGCATCGGATCCCATTACACATGGTTGAGAGTCACCATGTGGTTGCTGGGAACTGAACTCAGGACCTCTGGAAGAGTAGTCAGTGCTCTTAACCGCTGAGCCATCTTGCCAGCTCCCCCTTCCCCCACCCCGGATCTTTCTTTCTTTCTTTTTTTTTTTTTTTTTTTAAGGCTCACAATTTCTTATTTTAACCAAGAAGTATATGAACTTGTATAAAATGTTCTTTTAATTGACACAATCCCTCCTGGAGGAAAGAGGGAAGCTCCTATGTCCCAGAAACTAAAAGACACAAAAGTTCAAAACTTTACAAGACTCCCAAGGCTTTTCCTAAAGCAGTGAGCAATTGCTAGGGAAAGGAGGGGCTCTGAGAGCCAGTCTGTCTGCTAGTCACGCAGAGAGTTGCACTCACGCTGAGATGAGCCTTCTAGTGATGTGGCCACCAGTGATTTGTCCAGGCTCCTGTAAGCTACAGCCCATCCATACTCCTGCAGAAAGCCCAACAAACAATGGCTTCTCCAAGCTGAACATTGGTGGAGTGGACATCTATCTTGGATGAGTAGAAGTGTGTCAGTATCTCCCTAGAAAAGTTATATAACACTCAACGCCTTCCCTCCCAATCCAAGCAAACGAAATTGGGGAAACAGATCTAATCCCACCCATAGGGTGGCTGGGGACACCTGTGTAAGTACTGGGCAGAGCCCTGCAGCACACCACAGGTCACCAAGGATGGCAGGGACAGAAGGAATTCTGGATCACATTTTTGGCTAAGATTCAACCTAATAAAAATGTTAAGTCCCTTCCAAATAGATTTTAAAAACTGGTTGAGTGTGTATTACTTTTAGTTTCAGAAGATATCATGTATATTTAAGAGGCATTTAACTATTATAAATTATTTTGATGACTTAAGATAAAATGTTAAATTCCCCCAAAAATCTTTTGCTTTGTTTTCTTTGGATAGGGCCAAACCCAAAAAGTGATGTATTCATTCAATGGAACTCCTCTGGGCAATAAAAAGGATTAGCCTACTGATACACACAGCACCTAGCATCGTGTGCAGGTCACATGGGTGGATCTCAGAAACAGAGTAAGCAAAAGAGGTTAGTTGTGAAAGAGTGTGAACTGTGTGATTCCATTCCCACGACATTGCAGAGTGGGCAAAACTAATTTCTAATGATGGAGATCAGAGCAGTGCTCTCCTCAGACAGGGCAGGGAGGGTCTTAGTTGCATAAGGACGTAGGTAAAGCCTTCCGGGATGCCACAGTCTCTTTCATTTGGCTAATAACACAGTGCCATGGGATGGTGAAGTTATAAAGAAAGGAGGTTCATTGTGCCTCCTGGTCCTGGTCCAAGGTCTAGGGGTCATATCTGATGGTGGGTGGGTTTCTTAATGGCATGATGTATGCATCTGTACACACAATATGCAGACAGACAGACACACACACACTGTAAAGAAAAATTTAAACCACACTGAAGTACTCTTTACCTATCAGAATGACAGAATTCTAAACACTTGGTCACACAGCCTGTTGGTAAGCATGGGGAATAGCGCTCTTGCTGTTTGTAATTTTGCTGGTGGTAATACAAATAAGCAGGTCGTTTATAGAAGACAATTTCCCAAATCAATCAAATTTGGAACTATGTGTTCCACTGACTTAACAATTACATTTCTGGAATGTATGCTATAGGAATCGTGTTCACATGCAAAAACAATTTATGCACAAGGTTTTCGATTGCAATACAGCAAACTCCTGGAAACAGCCTAAAGGCCCACCAGCCTTGCTCATTACATTCCTGTTGCTATAATAAACACCCTGACAAAAGGAAGCTCGGGGAGAAAGGGTTGATTCTGGCTCATACTTTGAGGTTATAATCTATCATATAAATAGCAAAGGACCAATTTAGTGTATTTTTGTATTACCTTTTGTCAGAATGATTGACTTTTAAAAGGGGGGAGTCCATCTGAGGTCCCCACCAAGATGGCTTCCTCTAGGGAGTTTCCCTGAAGGGCTCCCAGCCTGGGCTGCAGGTGCCTCAGAGCCTCCAAGCAGCACAAGGAGACTGGCAAGAAAAGTACAGTCGCGTGGCTCCCCAGAGAAACGTTTCCATTTTCCTCAGCAGATGTCTCCTTGGGTTTTATGAAAACCTGCCTGCCTCTGACAGGCTAGGGCTGATCAAAGGAAGCTGCTATTCTCTGGGGCTTTGCCTCTGACTTATAACAGATGCTCCCTGGGGAATCCCTGGAGACCCCCTCTAGGACAGTTACAACTGGTCTGCTTTCTAAATGGAGAGATGGAGGTCTCTGGTTTCCCCTTCTTCCTGTTACTGCAAACAGGCTCAGTTAAGTCTGAGGCTTGGTCAACTCCCCATCATAAAGTCTGGGTTGCATTTATCATCCAAAGAACAAGCCATTCCCTGTCCTCTTGCTTTGTCTAGTCAGGAACAGTAGCCCCAGCCCCACTCACTAGGACTCTCTGGAGCCCTGCTTCCTGCTCCAAGGTATAACAAATCTCCCATCTCTGTCATAGCTCCTGCTTGCTTCCACTAGAAGGAAATGCAGAAGTCTTAAGTTTCCTCTCCAAGGGTAAAACTCTCCATCCAAGTACCACAGCCCAGAGGAGAATGTTGAAATACTCAGTAAACCAGAAGAGATGTCCATCCCCACCAGACATAAGCCAACAGCTCCCAACCAAAGACTAATGTCCCTCCATGAGGAGAACCTAATTTGACTTCTCTCCTCGTTCAATGCTGTCTCCAGCAGGGACTCTGCCTTCATTAATATTTGTAGTCTGGAGCCCAGAGCTGCCTGCCAAGCCTCCAGCTAATTGGAAATTGACAGTCTCTGCCTGAGAGAAGACAGGCTCTGCCCATAGTCTCTAGGCCTCCGATCCCACACAGGCTGGACTCTGCTGCCCAGATGGGGAGTGTTTTAGTCAGACATTCCGTTGCTACAACAGATGGTGGAGAAAATGACTTAAAAGGAAGAAAAGATTGTTGTGGCTCATGGTTCAGGGTTTTAGTTCAGGGTTACTGGACTCTTAGCTTCTGGGCTCAGAGTGAGACCTGCTCAGAGCAGAACATCTGGCAGGACTTACAATGAAGCAGAGCAGCTTAGCTCAAGGTAGAGAAGCAGAAACAAGAAAAGGGGCATGGGACAAGATACATCTTTCTAAGCATGCCCCTCAGTGGCCCACTTCCTCCAACTAGTTCTGGCCTCCTACTCTTTAATACCTCCTAATTATACCTCCACATTATGAATCCACCAAGGGATTGATTGATTAGGTCAGAATCCTCATGACTCAACAGCTTCCCCAAAACCTCTCATCCAGCCACCAAGGCCCCATCAAGTATATGAGCCTGGGGGAAGGCATTCAAAACATAACAGAGGGCTGGAGAGATGGGTCCCAGGCATCAAACTCAAGTCATCTCTTCATAGCAAGAGCCTTTACCCATTCAGCCATCCAGCCATCCTATCAGCTCAACACTAAATTTTTTTTTTTTTTTTTTTTTTTTTTTGGTTTTTCGAGACAGGGTTTCTCTGTGTAGCCCTGGCTGTCCTGGAACTCACTCTGTAGACCAGGCTGGCCTCGAACTCAGAAATCCACCTGCCTCTGCCTCCCGAGTGCTGCGATTAAAGGCGTGCTCCACCACTGCCCAGCTCAACACTAAATTCTTAACGAGGAGGCTGGGGGTGATGATTCAGTCATTAGAGTACCTGCTGGGTAAGGGTAAGAACCCAAGAAAACCCCACAAAATCATGCAAATCAAGAGGTTCAAACCTTCGTGTTCACTTTAAGAACACCCGGGGAAACTGCCCAGGCCATCAAGGGTATGCATATCCGCAAAGCCACCAAGTATCTGAAGGATGCCATTTTAAAGAAGCAATGTGTGCCATTCCGGGGGAATAATGGTGGAGTCCGTAAGTGCACCCAGGCCAAACAGTGAGGCTGGACACAGGGACGGTGTCCAAAAAAGAGTGCCGAATTTTTGCTGCACATGCTTAAAAATGCAGAGAGTAATGCTGACCTTAAGGGTTTAGATGTAGATTCTCCAGTCATTGAACACATCCAGGTGAACAAGGCACCTAAGATGCGCCGATGAACCTACAGAGCTCATGGCCGGATTAACCCATGCGTGAGCTCCCCCCGCCACACTGAGAACATTCTCACTGAGAAGGAACAGATTGTTCCAAAGCCAGAAGAGGCGGTTGCACAGAAGAAAAAGATATCCCAGAAGAAACTGAAGAAACAAAAACTCATGGCACAGGAATAAATTCAGCATAAAATAAATGCAGATAAAGTAAAGGTCTTCTGGTGGTCTTTATAAGCGGATTGTCGTAGATGACCTGTTAATCAGCCATGTTTGATAAGCCCTGTTGGGAGAGGTGTGCTTTAACAAGCAGAAGAACTTTTTATTAATTAAGCAGGGAAATAGACTGCTCACAACCACATGACTATGTAAATGACTGTCTAGCTTCATTGAATTAGCATTTACTGAGGAACTCTTGTGCAGAAGACTATACATGTAAAATCTCTTTTATCTACAAACTATTGGATATATAAGCCTGCCTTGGGAAAGGAATACTTTACAACTGATTTCTAATAAAGCTATAACATAGCTTAGGATACTTTTTTTTTTTTTTTTTGTGGAAAGGGCAGGATTATGTGTTTCATTTGTTTTGTGTAGTCCTGGCTATCCTCGGCTCTGTAGACAGTCTGACCTTAAACTATATCCACTTGCCTCTGCCTCCCAATTGCTGGGATTAAAGGCCTGCATCACCAAAAGGAAAAAAAAAAAAAAAGACAAGAAAATGCAGCCTCTGGTCTCCACGCATCTGTGCACACATGTATATATACACACTAAAATAAATATAAATAAGTAAATAATTAATAGCTCTTTACCCAGGCATGTAAACAGACCCCTCTTGTCTATTTACAGTTGTATTTATTTCTCTTTTTAAAAAAAAAAAATATTGTGTCTAATCTATATATTCACTGGAGCATGGTCAAACTCTCCGTGTCCTGCTCCTTAAATAGAGCTGAGTCCTTCCTTTCCTGCACCCCTAATGGAAGCCATCAGTTGGGGAGAGCTACACTCCAGCCTCCTTATCACACTTTTTAAGAGTTCTCTTCACTGGCTTCCTATTTAGGGTGTTACTGTTTATGGGAGACAGATGTTTGAATATTTTTATATTTATGTTTGAGTTTTTTCCTGCATATATGTCTGTGTGCCTTGTGCATGCCTGGTGCCCAAAGAGGCCAGAAGAGAGCATAGGAGTTTCTGGAACTGGAGTTGCAGACAGTTGTGAGTCTTCCTGTGGGGGCTGGGAATCAAGTCCTGGTCACTAGAAGAGCAGCCAGTGCTCTTAACTGCTGAGCCTTCTCCCAGCTCTGGACTTGTTTCTTTTACTTTCACTTGTTTAAAAAAAAAATACTCGTTCTTATCTCTTGCCTCTCTCTTACTTCTCTTATCTCTTACCTCTCCCCATTCCCTTCCCCCCTCTCTCCACGTGGTCATGGCCGGCCTCCCTCCTACTTCTCTACTCTCTTCCTCTCTCCGCCTTTCTCTGCTTCTACTACCCTCTTAACTCCCCTCCCCATGCCCTACATAAACTCTATATACTATTAAAAAAATACTCATAAATATGGTTCAGTCTGAGTGGTGATTCAACTTAACAGCCAATCCAAACTCTGGTATATATATATATATATATATATATATATATATATACACACACACACACACACACACACACGCACACACACACACATATCATGAAACTTTAACCGTGTCACAATGATCAATCTTTATTGTCAATTTGATTTGACTGGCTTTAGAAGCACCTAGGAGTCATATCTTTGGGCATGTGTGAGAGACTATCCAAAGAGGTCAGAGGCCGGAACATTTAACCTAACTATGGGCGACACCATCCGATGGACTGGAATCCCATGGGAAGGAGGAAACGAGATGATCAACTGTCCCTCCCCCTCCCCTTTGTCACTTTACCCACAATACAGCCACCAACCTTGCCCACTTTCCCCGCCATGACGAACTGTGCCCTCGAACCATAAACTCTCTTCCTTAAATCACTTTTGTCACATATTTATTAAAGCAATGAGAGAAGTGACAAACAGGTTGTGTAAACAAGTAACTGAGCTATTAGGAATTCACAGAAATACCTCCACCAAGATACGTGTGGGCAAGCGTGAGTGTGTGCGTGCGTGTGTGTGTGTGTGTGTGTGTGTGTGTGTGTGTGTGTGTGTGTTCATCATCATACCCTGACCCTAAACCACACTGGCCTTGAGATGTGGTGGTGGTATTTGTCTCAGTCCAAAACAATGTGAGTGTCTGACTGTCTAGTCAGTGGGAAAGGCCAAGGGTAACCAACCCACCATCCATGGTCAAGGGACAAGAGACTCCACCTGTAGCACCATTCCCAAAGCCTTGCTCACTGTCTGACTCCTAACCAGCCCCTCCTACTTAGCAGCTCCCAGGAAAAGTCCCCAGGTACTTACTCTAAGGCTCATAGGTTTGAATACTTAGTCTCTAGTTTGGGTGGCTGTTTGGAGAAGACTAAGAAGTATGGCCTCGCTGGAGGAAGTATGTCACTGCTGACTGGCTTTGACGCTTCCAAAGCCCCTATCCACTCTCAATGTTGTTAGCTCTCTCCAGTTCCTGCTTGTGAATTGAGACCTGAGCTCTCAGCTGTTTCTGCCGCATGCCTTCTCTCGTCCATTATGGACTCTAACACTTCAAAACCACAGGCCCAATTAAATGCTTTCTTTTGGTCATGGTGTTTTATCACTGAAACAGCAAAGTAACTAAGACATCGAGTACATGCATTGAACCCCCAGCAGGTGCACATGGCTCAGCAGATAAGATGATGAATCTTTCTGTTCAGGTCCCAGGCCTCTGCTCAGAGCTGGGGGTGCTGGTGGGATGCCACTTAGCAGTGTATAAAAAGCAAAGTTGAGCCAGGTGGTGGTGGTACACTCTTTAATCCCAGCCCTCAGGAGGCAGAAGCAGGCTGGTCTCTGTGTGTTTGAGGTCAGCCTAGTCTATAGATCGAGTTCCAGGACAGCCAGGGCTATACAAAAAAAGCTGTGTCTTTAAAAAAAAAAAAAGAAAAAAGAAAAGAAAAAAAAAACAAAGAAAGAAAGAAACAAAGAAAGAGGAAAAAAGAAAAGAAGGGGCCAGAGAGATGGCTTAGGGGTTAAGAGCACTGGCTGCTCTTCCAGAGGTCATGAGTTCAATTCCTAGCAACCACATGATGGCTCACAAGCATCTGTAATTGGATCCAATGCTCTCTTCACATTAAATAAATAAATAAATGAAAAAGAAAAGTTAATTGGTGAGCCCTAGACTATAGACAGCAGGTCCCAGGGGTGCGAGAAAGAGTCTAGCCCCTCAGGGAAAGTACACTGGGCTCAGGGCCCAAAGGGCTACAGTCAGGAAGGTAAATTCCTGACAGTTAAACCCAGAGCTCACCAATATGACTAGTCTTGTTGAAGTCCCCTTGCATAGTTGTAGCCATTTTGCTTCATGACTGCCAGCAATTTCATGTTGTTACTATAATATGCCTGCCAGTCATTGATGCAGAAAAATAACTTGACTCAGAGCAGGGTCATGTGTCCACATACCCTGTTATGATCTGTGTGTTATGAGGTTTGTTAATCTTAAGAAATCCCATAACCATAAGCTTCATGTAGGACCCATCAAGTTAAAGGTCAATATGAACTGTTTTGTCTAAAATGGCTTGAGTCAGAGCTAACCACTGGGCAACACTCCCAGCACCTGCGTATTAGCTCATTGTGGTTTTGTGGTTTTAGCCTTTATAAGCTGATGTAGAAAACTGTTTAGGGAGCCGGGCGGTGGTGGCGCACACCTTTAATCTCAGCACTTGGGAGGCAGAGGCAGGCGGATTTCTGAGTTCGAGGCCAGCCTGGTCTACAGAGTGAGTTCCAGGACAGCCAGAGCTACACAGAGAAACCCTGTCTCGAAAAAACCAAAAAAAAAAAAAAGAAAACTGTTTAGGGTCATAGCCTCAGCCCCCGAATTCTGAGCTATAGCCCCAATTGATCAATCAGTTTTAGGATGTACATTCAATAAATCATCCCCGTCTGAATGAGATCAGTGTTCATGTGGTTTGTGGGGTGAATCTGAGACCCCAACATTCTCACTAGCCAATTTGCTTGAGAGAATCCCATCCTAATTTTCTGAGGCTGGAATTACAGGCAGCTGTTCCACCCACTCCGCATTTGCATGCATTCTAGAGTCTGAGCTCCAGGCTTCACGTTTGCACAGTGCTTTAACTGCTCAGCCACCTCCTGAGAGTCTAACACTCCAATTTTATCTGGCTAATACCACACATGCCCCGTTGGCACAGACAGTGGGCATACTGGACCTTCCTTGCCAGGTGTCTTCTGTCCTACCTCTCCTCAGCAGTGGTCATCATCAGGAATACTGTGTTGTTATCTTCTCATCCCTTCAACCAACTCCTTGACAATAGCTACATAAAAAGGAGAGCCCCGGGGCATGGCAACAAATGCCTTTAACCCCAGACTTGAGAGGTAGATCTCTGGATTTAAGGTCAGGCTAGCCTACATAGTGAGTTCCTGATCAGCCAGGGCTATATAGTGAGACCCCATCTGAGTGGGGGAGGGGTGACTTTGGCTAAATTATAAGGGATGAAGTCCATCTTGGCGGCGAAGGTTTAGTCGCAGGTGCAGACGCAGATGGTCGCTTTGTGTCCACAGTCAGGAAGTAGAAAGGGCTAAACATCGTTAACCTGGCCTGCCTTCTCCCGTCCAGCCTGGCTGTTAATTAACCTAATCTAGAAACTCCCTCATATGCATGCCCAGAGATTTGTCTCCAGGGTGATTCTAGATCCCGTGGGTTGACAATCCATAGTAACCATCATTGGGTTCCTTTGTCAGGTGCCCCCTACTGTGTGCCCTTCATTCCTCCTCCTCCTCCATCTGCCTCAGTGGCTTTTTTCATAAACATCATCTGGTGATCCAGCCACTTCCTCCCCTCTCGGGAATCCCTCCCTGGCCCCTCTCTGGGGCCTGAGAGTCTTTCTACCTCTGTTCTCTGTCTTGGCTGAATGATTGAGTGTTTTAATTTGTTTCCCTGGCACAGTCTTTATGGCTCTGTTCTTTGTAATTCACATGGCAACAGTCTGCTGGGACATGTATAAAGTCAGTACTGAGAGGGCTCAGAGGCCTGTGACACCAAAGAGCGGAGAGACGGGAGGAGCCCAGGAGCCCCGCCCGAAAGAAAAGCTGGTGCGGGGCTGCTTGGAGCAGATCAATGCAGACTGCGGGCTGCGGGGCCGGGAAGCCCTGTTCCAGACAGGGCCGCAACTATCCTCAGAGAAGCTGGAGAAATGAGGCTGCCCCCAAACCCTGCTTTTTGGCTAATTACATAAAGCCCGGTATTTCTAAACAACTCCCCTGATTTTAGAGCTCACTCGGGACTGCAAACAACAGGTTCAGCTGCAGAGCTACTGGGAGAGAAAGGACCAAAAGTCCCTGGGCGAAGGGCTGTGAGGTGACCACATCTCCCTTCAAGGCCACACAAATATCCAGAGACTGTGGTGGAAGGCCTGGGTAAGGATACTTGGTCCTAAAGGAGAAGAGTCTTCATGAAAACTAGGATTCTGGAGTGGGAGTGGGCTGCTGCTCATAGGCCCCACAGAGGACCCAGAGAGAGGGACATCTCCATCAGCTTTCCTGGAGTCACCTCCATGATCCTAGCTCTTCAAGTCCTCCGGGATCACAAAGACCCTGCATGAGTAGCAGCTCCTAGTCATTCCACAGTGCCTACTGTGTTCTCTCAGAAGAGAGATGAAGACCTCCAGGGTGCCAGGCCCTCACTGCTCACAGAGGGTGAGCCTGGAGTTGTCTCTTTATATGGCGTATTAAGTGACACAGGGAAACTAAAAGCCTGTGACTGCTGTTAATCAGCCCTGGGTCTACCAAAGAGAAGCTCCGAGGTTTTCCACAGGAAGGTGGTCTCTGTGCTGAGGCTTCCTGGAGCTCTGAGTCTTTCAGCCTCCCTTCATCTCTCTGAGTGTCCCTGAGCGTACCTCAGCTTCTCTCTACAGGGAACTGTGCACCACTGTAAATGACAATGAGGTTCTCATGCTGGAAGAGTATCTTTTGCCCTGTGGCAAGCCAGAGCCTAGGACAATGACCTGCAAACAGAGATCCTCCCATAAATGGTTGTCAAATTGGGGAAGAAACAGAAGGAGCAAAGTCTTGCCCAGGGTCTCACACCTGTCACTGTAGCCTGGGCTCCATGTCCTGATGTGCTTCCAGGTACTGACAGACAGAACACAGGGAGCTGAGATGCCCCACCTCAGGCCACCAGGAGCCCTGATGCAAGTGACTGCTTGTTGAGAGGACTGAGGATTGCTGTGATGCACAGCCACGAGCCCAGGAATTTGTGTGACGTGAGACAAAATCGAGTTGCCAACCTTGCCAGGACAGGAGCCGGAATGCCTCAGACACCGTGGCAGACAGCTAGTGGACGGGAGTCTGTGCACGGGAGAGCAGCACCACGGATGCACACACACAGATGTACCATCCCTGAGGGATGATGGCTGCAGAGTGAGTGAACAAGGCTGAAGATAGTCTGCAGAGAAGAGAGGATGAGAAGCACACTTCAATCCTGCAGCCATATGTCACGATTCTCCTGTGTCAGGAACATACATTTATGTCTTCCCACAATGTCATAATAAACTCACAAGCTATGGAAGTTTTGTTGGCAGCGATTTGCCAAGTAGCTCTGCTCTCCTTGCTGTGTAGCCAAGAAAAGGATGGGTTCTTTTGTTCCAATCTTAACGAATATAAACCCTCAGAACACACATCACACATCATACAGTCAGCAGGCAGACAGGTGTTTAGGTTAAAGAGTGGCTACAATGAGTTAACGGAGTCTCAGAGAGGCCAAACTTTAGAGGCAGTAGAGAGGAGCTAAGAATGTGAAGGGAGTCTACATGGGAGACAAGGTAACCAACCAGGCTGGAGTTCTGCTGGATGCTGCTGTAGAGTCCAGTTAGGTGGAGCCGGGAGAGGTGAAGAGTTGGACCAGATCCAGACAAACAAAGGGATGAATGGGCAGACAGATGAATGGAATGAAAAGATGGGAAGAAGAAGGAAGGAAGGAGCCAAGTGGCAGCGGCACACACATTTAATCCCAGCTCTTGGGAGGCAAAGGCGGACGGTTCTGTATAAGTTCGAGGCCAGCCTGGTCTACAGAAGGAGTTCCAGGACAGCCAAGGCTACACTGAGAAACCCTGCCTCGAAAAACCCAGGATGTTCCCTAGGTGATTCCAAATCCAGACAAAGTAATGAACATTCACCACTGAGCTGTTTACTCATTAGCATCATAAATACATTGCGGGTCTATCCCGCGTGCTCCTGAAAAGCATCTGCAGGAATAAAACCCCATCTCTGCTCTCCTGTAGCTTACAACCTGTAAAGGAAAGAGAAAAAGATTGAAACAACCCCATTCAAAGGGGGCTGTGACCAACCTGCCCCTCAGTTCCTGTCCTTCTGACCCCTAAGTCTTCCCTCCGCTCCCTCCACCGCCCAGTCCTGGCCCAGGTCCGTCACCTCTCCCTAGGATGCCTTCACAAACCTCTGCCTGCAGCCTGGCAGCTCTTCTTTCTTCTCCAGCTACCAGAAAACAAAGCATAGCAACCAAACCAGGTGTGTCACACTACGCAGGTTTCCTTCTTCAGTGGCCCAGTCAGGATCCCGGTGCCTTTCCAGAGCGGCGTGAGGTGGGTCTGTGGGTGTATATTGGACACCATCTAGTGGACATTAGGGTAATTTATTTCCAGGCTCTGGAAAGATCTCGGAAGCCTCCAAGTCAATCCTCCTAGTTTCAAAGATGGCTTGTTAGCCATAGTCTAGGAGAATTGTGACTTGACTTCATTACAAGATCAGTGTGTCAAAACCTGCTTCAGAAGCCAGATAGAGGAAAGGGCAGATAGTATGATACTGAGGGCTGCCTTATCTCCAACCACCTTTCATCAGAGCCCTGGATGCTGGTTCGAGGCTGTTAGTAAGCTTTCCAGTACTATTTTTTTTTTTTTTTTTTTTTTTTGGTTTTTCGAGACAGGGTTTCTCTGTGTAGCCCTTGCTGTCCTGGAACTCACTCTGTAGACCAGGCTGGCCTCGAACTCAGAAATCCACCTGCCTCTGCCTCCCGAGTGCTGGGATTAAAGGTGTGCGCCACCACTGCCGGCGACAAATTCTTGAGATAATCAATTTATAGAGGAAAAAAAAAAGGTTTGTTTCAATGGATTGGAAGGTTTCCGTCCACTGTCGGTTTCCCCTGATACTTTGGGCCTGTCGTGAGGCAGTAGCTTCATGGTAGAGACCACATGGCAGAGACCACATGGCAGAGCAGAATCTCATTTGGATCCCAGCCAGGATGCAAAGAGAAGAGAAACAGGCTGGAGTCCTGCTATCCCTTCAAGGGATGTGTCCCTTCAAGAGCACGTCCACAGGACCTAAGACCTCCTACTAGGCCCTACTTCTTGCAGGTCTCACCACCTTTTCCGGTGTAACATTCCTGGGAGGGTAAAGCTTGCCAGCTCAGTGGGGAGGCTCTTTAAACCAGAAGGTAAACAACTCAAAAATAGCTTCAGGAAATCCCTGAAACTGTCTGGATCTACAAGGCCCCTTCCTGTCAAAATAAGCAACAAAAGCTGAGAATCCCTCTCAGACTGAGCAAAGAAAACTCTGAGACCAGACTGGAAGAAGCAGAAACCAGAAGTCCTGCCTGGAAGACATTTAGACCAACTGCTGCACCAGGAAGGACCCTCTTCAATCTGTTGAGCTGCTTGCAGCCTCTGCAGTGAGCTCCAGGTTCCCAGCCTTGTGAGGTGTCACACAAGCTGGGGTGGGCTTTGGTGATGTAGCTTCTGTGAGTCGTTTCTGCTCCTGTTAAGTAACCCCTTAACTCATATTCTTGTAAGTAACCCCAATATAACTCATTAGTGCACAAGCTGGACTTTGGTGGTATCAGTACTTTGGTCTATTATGGACTCCATGTCTGGGGTGAGTGGGCCATGTGTTGCATCTCCCCAGAAAACTTGTCATACAGCTTCCCAGTAGCACTAAGCTAGATCCCTTCGACACCCTGGGATTATTCCAAGCCTAAACTGTAACACCTGACTCTGTCCCTTCAGACTCTCAGTTGACTTCCATCAAGTTCCTAAAGGGACAACACAGCTGGGCCCATAGATTGTAAATCTGAGTCTACCAAACTTTGTTATTTCCCATGATAAAGTAAGAAACTTGCATCATGATTTACCTATCATTGTCCCAATCAGTTCCCAACTGGTTCTCTCGGAATATGTGGACAAATCTAAATTATAAGACTAAGTCAAAGACCAGAGCCTAAAACATGATGAGTCCATCAAGGTGAGGCCACCTTGGATACTTTTTCTCAGCACCAGTCAGCTGCACCCCTGTGGAATGGCCATTGTTACCACTCCAGTCAAATCCAAAAGATGTAACTCCCCAGAGCCTTTAAAGAGCAAGCTCTGGGCAGTGGCCATTCTGTCAACAGAAATCGACTGACCTGTGGGAAAGGGGCTTCACGTGCATCAGTATTCACACCCAATACACGTAGTATTCACAAGTATCTATTACTACCATCGACAGAATGCTCTAGGGAAGCCAAACACTGCTCACAGCACAAAGCTTCCAAAAGGCAAGTTCTAGTCTTTCTGGGACTTCACAGCCTAGGAGATTTAAATGAGGTAGACTCTTCTGTTCTTTTGCTGTGAGATTTACTTATGTGTATGAGTGTTTTGCTTGCACGCATATATGTGCATTATGTGTGTGTGGCTGGTACCCATGGAAGTCAGAAGAGGGTACTGGAGGCCCTAAAACTGGAGTTACAGATGGTCGTGAGCCACCATGGGAACTAGGAACTGAACCTGGGTCCTCTACAAAAGCAACGAGTGCTCTTAACCACTGAGCCATCTTTCTACCTCCAACCTAGGTGATTTAATGACAGAGTTTTGCATGACTCTAGAGGAAGGACATAGACTGTGAGGAACAACCAAAAATTTTCTTACTTCTCCTTTGCTTTCTTTTGTTTAATACATTTATTATTGTTATTCTTGTTGGGGGTGTGTGGTGGTTTGATTAGGAATGGCTCCCATAGTCTCATGTGTTTGAATGTTTGGTCCATAGGGGATGGCACTATTAGGGGGCGTGGCATTGTTGGAGTGGGTGTGGCCTTGTTAGAGGGAATACATCACCATGGAGGTGGCTTTGAAATCTCATATGTGTTCAAGCTATGCCCAGTGCGGTGCACAGTCAGTCTCCTTGCTGCCTCAGATCAAATTGTAGAACTCTTAGCTCCTTCTCCAGCACCATGTCTGCCAACAGGCTGCCATGTGTCCTGCCATGACAATAATGGACTAAACCTCTGAACCTGTAAGCCAGCACCAATTACATATTTTCCTTTATAAGAGTTGCTATGGTCATTGTGTCTCTTCACAGCAATAGAACCCTGCCTAAGACAGGAATATGGTGTGTGTGTTATGGGTGCAGACATGTACATGCCTTGACACATGTGTGGAGTTGAGAGAACAGCTTTTAGGAGCCAATTATCTCCTTGTGTCGTGTTGAGCCTAAAATCTCTCTTGCTTTTGCTGTGTTCTCCAGGCTGCCTGCCCTGCTGAGCTTCCAAGTGATTCTGTCTCCTCCCATCTCACTCCCAGGAGGAGGAAGTGTTAGGATTATAGATGTTACCACAGTACAGATGTTGCCACAGCTGGCCTTTTCGTGTGGGTTCCAGGGACCCGAGCTCAGATGGTCAGGTTTACACAGCCCCTTTACCTGCTGACTCACCTCACTGGCCCCTTCTAAGAAAACTATATTCTGAACTTGCTGAGGGGCTAGCTCTGTGTTCCCCAGAGGCAAGGGCCTGTAGGACCCCCGCTCCGGGGAGACCCTCACTCAAGCCTCGGGATAGCGAACTCCCCCAGTAACGCACGAGAGACCGTTCTTGAAGTAAATACAAGAGGTTTATTTGAGCCTAATCTAGTGCACTAGGGCCGACTCATAGT